>VZTG01001083.1:637610-893214 GCA_013397845.1 Melanocharis versteri
TTCTGTGGCTGTAGTTTCTTGAAAACTTTATATCAATGTTTGAGACATAAACTATTTTCAGTCTCTGACAAACACCAATTAGCACATAGCAGCTTTTGAGACCAAAAATCTGCATTGCTAGAGTGTAACCCTGGAAAAAAAGGGCTGCACTACAGCCTGCACAACACGTTATTGCACGGTGGGACTGCCTTCACTTGGTTCAGCAAGTCTTAGTGTTATGGAACTGTTTGAATATTGCTTCTAGGCTTCTTCCCTAACTCAGAAGTTGTTGCCCATTTTCTCCTGGGAGAAATCTATCTTTCTACCTCTGAGGGCTACCTACCAACCATCCCCCTGCTCTTTACCAAAGCCTTTCAATTTATTTGTATTACAGTCTCTATCTTGCAGTCTTTCTCATTCTCTTTAGCGAGCAGAATAAAGTTAGCAGAAATCAGGTTTCTGCTTAAACAGAAGTTGTTTTTGTGAAGAGACCTACTTTTTCTCTGGGAGAGCTCCACCTGGCTCATGCAGCAAACAGAATGAGGCAAAATGGCAATCCTTTCATAGCTCTGTCCTCTCGCAAGACATGCAATACCCACATATCATACCGCAGACTAAAATCAGTTTTATTTACCGTTTAATTTTTTCAATTTAAATACATACCCTTTTCTTGTATCATCTTCCTTTCTAGATGAAAACTACTCTCTTCTGTCACAGAGAAGCATGAAGAATATTTTACTTTTAAACCTGAGAAGAGAGACAGGACTTAATTTAAAAATTCAAGTGGTGTGTGTTGCCCTTTGAGCAGGTTGCAGCAGAGTACATTGAGGCTGTAGGTACACAAGTGATTGAGAAACCTTCAGGTTTGTTACACATTCTCACGGAGAAACACTAAGCTATTCTCTTTAACCACCATCTGTGTGACTTCCCCACTGGCAAATTTAATATAAATAAATACATACCATCTCTCAAATATTAGGCCTTTGCTGTGGGGAGTTAAAAGCCTGCCTACAAAAAATAACTCTGAAGTAGAATGTAGGAACTACCACCTTTGATTTTGTTTAGTAACCTAATGACATACAACTAAACAGGTTATGCAGTACATTGTAAAAGGAGCTAATACTGCCTTAGAATCCCTTGAGTATTTTTTAAGAAACACCAAGTAAAATAATGCTGCTGCAAAGCCCCAAGCATACTATATCATAAGTCTGACACTACTTTAATAATGTATAACACAAACATGGTTTTAGTCCAGCAGGATAAATGGGGGGAGGTATTTTATTAAGTGAGAGAAAGAAGATCTAGAGGAAAGTCAGAGTGAGAAAGAAAAGCTATTGCAAAATTAGTGTTTTCTAAATTAGGATATGTCCAAACTATAATTTTCCCTGAATTTGTCAAACCCTTAATCAATTTAGCTTAATGTTTGTGCTTTATACAATGCATTTGGCTTCACTGTCTTAAAAAGAAAATAAAAATAACAACTTGTGGTTCATTTCTTTAAGAAAGGTCAAGGAGTTTTGTTAATTATTGAAATCTGGTAAAGGCTGGATTCTGTACATTAAGTTATCCTTGAAAATGCTTCTTTTTCCTTCATGTACTAGCAATATGTCATTAACCATTTTAAAGAATCAGTTTTTAAAAAATGAATATTAAGACCACATAAAACCTGCAACTAAAGGACGTATCATTTAATTCTTCCTTATGGTATACCTAACTGCTACCCAGGCACTCTGCAACTTGTTAATATCCTTTATCTCCCCAACTGAAGAC
The DNA here is from genome assembly GCA_013397845.1 of Melanocharis versteri. Lineage (NCBI taxonomy): Eukaryota > Metazoa > Chordata > Aves > Passeriformes > Melanocharitidae > Melanocharis > Melanocharis versteri. The sequence goes on from VZTG01001083.1 coordinate 639,360, forward strand.
TTAAAATCCTTGATCCCAAAGTAAATACGGCTTCCTTTCCTCTCTGAAACATGACGCAGTATAAGAACCCTACACTAGTTTTCTTCTAGAATTGCTTAAGCATTTCCATTTTAAGATCCTACTCTTTTGGGTTGCCATTGTGAAAGGGATTACTTATGAACAAATCTGTTATAAACAGTGTTTTAAAACTGTTTGTGGAGCTGAGCCCAAGTTCCATCACTGTTGTGAAAGAACAGCGCTGAAGTCAGTGCTGTGTCACTTCCACCTGCTGCAGAGACACTCTGAAGTTGACAAGTTCCATATCTTCAAGCTGAATTTATACACTCTATATGTCAGATGCAGTGCACTTTAGCTTCTTCCAGAAACAAAGCTGCAGGAAAGATAAATGGGGATGCTTATTTAAAAAGCGTGAGCACCCAAGAGAAAGAGAAAGAAAAGAAACAGAGAAATACAAGATTCAAACATACTTTGGACCTTTTAAAATAATGGGAAAAAACTGAATTGCACTTATCTAACGCTAGCCTCATGTACTATATGGTCAAATGCACAAGCCGGATGTGGTAAAAATAGAAAGATGGGGGGTTCTTTTAAAATTTGAGCCTGAATTGCTCTCTCAAACCTTCAAACTCTGAAGATTTTGGAAACAAGACAGGTCTCTTCTTGGTCCAATAATGCCATTCCATAAAAACATTATGAAATATTATCTGACACTTCATTAGTTTGCTTCACTAGCCTCCCTGGAAATCACTTAGCAACAGAACTCCTGAAACACACACATGCATGTCATTAAATAAAGAGAAATGGCTTTCAGCTCTAAGAAGGTCATCAAAATCATAATTAAAGTAAAATGCATTACTATGTTGAGCTCATTTGTAATTAAAAAACAGATTTATGAAAGATGTAGCTATTTATCTTAAACATGTTTATTTTATAACTCTCTTCCCATTTTCATTTATCTCAAACAAGATTTGGAAACAAAGAAGCAATTAAGAGTAAAGTAAGCAAGTTGAGGAAAAATGCTACATGGAAAAATGTGGATATTAGCATTGTATAATTCAAAGAAATAACAACAAAACCATACAGTGGCATCAAAGATATACTGCAAGGTAGAAAGGAACATTTCTAATTCCACATTTGAAAGACGTCAGTCTCAAAAGGACCTTTCACTTGTTTACTTTACATAAAAATGAAAAAAACTGCATGAATAAGAAAAGAGCTCTGTTTGGAAACAAACTCTAGATTAATAAATATAAAATGGATTATGAATTTGGGAAGTTGGCTTGGTTTTACTACCTCTACTCTCCCAATTCTACCTGTGAACACAATATCCAATATGTGCAATTTCAAGTCTCTCATCTAGCAAGACAGAAAATAGGGTTTTTTCACTGTGTTTCATTACTTTCAATTTTACACTCCAACCACTGAAAACGGTGCCTTTTCTTAGCAATGTTAATTATACTGAATGATTAAAAAAAAAAAAAGCTGACATTTGTCTTCTGAACTTTTGATGGCCTAATCATTTGTTTTAGGTTCAGGAAACACAAGTACAGTTTTGTTTCCTTTCCATTTTACGTGATGGAATGCATGAGCTCAGCCAGATCCCATCAGATGAAAGTCAGTGGTGTATTTCTCTTCACTTTGGTGATAGGTCTAGCCCAGTGAATATGATTTTCTGCCATTTCTAGTAGAAGGCCACAGGTCTCAGGTCTTATCCAGGCTGGATTTAGCTTGTTACAACAATTGTGTGGTGAAATCACTCCAGATGTTGTACCTTAAAAGTATCTTGTGCAGCAATAGTCCCACAGTCCTAGGGAATCACTGCATGGAAAACAGCAGCCCTTTCTGTCAGAAATAGCTGGGGATCAATGGAAAGGAAAATGTTCTGAGAAAGCTTGTAGAAACCTGAGACTGAAAGGAAAGAAAGGCCACAACAAACGTTATGCTCCTTCCTCCAAAGTCCTCAGGTTGTTGATGACTTATTGTCACTACCAACACTGTGGCAGCTGAGAAAGACTCAGCTCTTGGCCTTAGGATTCAGAAGGACATTGGAAGGGTGAACATTGCAACAGAGGAAAGGGTGGAATAGAAGTTGTTTGTAAAGAAATTTTAACCATTATTAGTTACATTTTACTGTACTGTTTTGGACTATTAGACTGTAAAAACATTGTTGTAACTAAAAATAAATTCTTAGTTCCCTGTTTGATGCATTCTTTTTTGCCCAGAGCAAGATTTTGATTTAGACCATTATTATCTACTGAATTCTACATCATATTAGTTTGGTTGTATGTATAAAATCATGTAAAATTTCAACTAAGATTTATGCAAAAGGGCTAAGAAGTATTCAGGCATTCTTCCAAAGAAAATCCTCTTATTTTATTGCAATTATTTCATAGCATATTGCCCAAATACCTATATTTTTTTCCTCTGTCAAAGTTATTTCCATCTGTCAGCACTGCTGTACCTGATAAGGATACACAGACTAGTTCAGGAAAACCAAAGAGGTGAGTAGTTACTATCCCTTTGGATTAAACACTTGGAGTCATGTAAACCTTCTCTCAACTTCAAAATCACACTATGGCTACAGTTAACTGGTTTGCTAAGGTAATATGATTAAACTGGTGTAACGGAATTGCCTCTCTGGTGATGTTATCTGCATTTTAAGTAAATATTCTGGAAGTGTGACCTTCATTTTTTGTTAGAAAACTCCTTGCTTTACTCCTCCTATTTATAAATTCATAGTTTTATTTCATTTGGATCAATAGTTTGACAAGTAGGTGTCACTTATTAATTGGAAACTCTTGATCATTAATATTTACTGTGATGTGTCTCTCCAGCTTTTCTGAGATCCTCAGCAGTGCAGAGGACATTAAGAGTAGCCAAACTGTATGTAAGGAATCACTCTGCAACAGTAGGATTTGTACAGCACAAACATTTTTTTGCTGAAGCAAGAAAGAATTGAATTAATGCAGAAGCCACATTATGTTAGATTTAACATTTTTTTACTTTTTTTTTTTGCATTTAAAATTGGCCAGTTAATGCTGTAGGGAGATCAATAGGTTCAAGCTGCTTTGAATATTTGCAACTTTCATAATGTAGTCCAAGCTGTTTACCACCTGCACTACAGTCTCTAGACTGTAGAAAAAAATCTAATGTCTCTCTTGGATACTTGTTCATCTTCTTTGTGTGTTTGAAAGCATCTTATTAGATGTAGAGCCATTAATACATAGTTTTCATTTCAGAGAAGCATTTGGACACTCACTATTAGAATTATCTGAAGTAGATACAAACTAGAGAGCAGTAATACTTTTGTAACTGCAGAATAGTCATGCTTATAATGCTCTGGGCTGACAGATATAGCTGTGCATGATGGCATCTACTCCATAGTATTTTGGATTAATGTCATAATTAATCAACAACCCAAGTAAACTATACCAATATTAAGAAATTATTGTAATACTAATTTAATCAAATTGTGATTACTTTCTAAATAATTATGAAATATTATTAGCATGGATAATACATAAAGGATAATTTAATTGTGGCACTTTTAATTGCCCATTTTTTTCCAAAGTAATGAATCTGGGAAGAGATCTTGTCCAAATTAAATTATTCAAAAAGAAGAAGTATTTCTGTACCTTCTGGCCATGTTTTAAAAGATAGTAATACTTCTATCATTTATTCTATGATTTTAAAAAAAAATAGTTGTATTATTTAGAGTTTTCTATTATTACTATCATTTCCCTGAGATCATTTTGCAAACTTCTGTTTCATTTTAGCTGAAACCTGCACTTTATCCATAAGGGTTATGATTCAAAATATCCATTGTGTGATAAATATTATTGTTTTCACAAATATCTTCTGAAATCTCATTCCCATTATGTGGAACACAAGAAGGGAAAATAAGCATTTACTTAAAGAAAAGCTTTACATACCAGTTTTTGTAGAAAAATGTGAACTACCACCTTCTATTCTTAAATGCAGAGTAAAAGTATTAAAGTTCATGTATTTTGTGCAACTTCTGTTGCATTGCACTTAGTACACAGTGTTCTGTGTACTAAAAATAAAAGGATTCATTTTTAGAACCTATTAAAATTGCAGTTCTAGTCTATAAAGGAACCAGCAGAAATAGCATCAGAGGAATAAATTTTAAATGTGTCTAGTAAATCTGAGCTGGAAATCAAAGTTTAAAAGAGAGAGAAAGGGAAGAATCTGTTCAATTGACAGGTGTATTTGTCTTCAGAAATGAATTTACATTCTCAGTGAAGTATCAGATGTTGTTTAGATTTTTATTTTCATTTCCAAGGACTATTATCCACTCCTTCAGCTGACAGTCATCACCTGTCATCCTTTAAATAATCTCTTTTCTTCCAAAGAGACTCACAGCTTCAGACCAGCCACATGAATGCAGAGTGCCTGGCACAAAGTCTATCTACCATCAAACTATCATCATCAGCTGCTTCTAGCTCAGACTGTCCACCTTGCTGCTAGCCACCCAGACTCTATTTTCAGCCGTGGTAAGATATGTGTCAAGAGGACATAAACAAAAGCATCAGATGTCAAAAAATGGAAATGCTATGTACAAGTCTAGGGATTTATATGGTGTTGCTCAAAGTCAGTCAAATTAATTCTTTGTGCTTCATAAAACATCTTTGCTTAACACACACACACACACAGATATGCATTAACCTCCGTTGGTCTTGACTTTGGCTTTGCTTAATCTCAGTCATGCCTTCTTTAAGTTCAACTCAAAGACTAGGAAGTTATGAGCTATTGAAAGGCTTCAAGTTTCACACAGACATCACATTGCTAAGAAGGTTTATGAATCTATCAGTCATTTTGATGTTATAAGCATGTGCCTTTTATTAGGACTGAGAGATTGATGCATTTGCAGCATGTCTTGATCAATTTTTGTAAAAGAGCTAAACACAAGAAGTTGACAAAATTAAGAGTGTTCTTCGAGTAGAAATAACTAACAGCGTGTCTTTAATTACGTGCAGATTTTCAATCTTCCTGAATTTATCTTGATGAGGAATATCTCTACAAAGGATTTTTAATTTCTTTGGGGAAAAAAGGACCCACCTGAAAAACAAGTGTTAAGTGTTTTCTCATGCGAATATTGTCCTCAAGTGGTTATACTGCATCTTGGTAATGTTTCCTAATAAGGTGTTCTCATAAATATATTAAACTTCTCTGAAACATCTTCATATTCAATTACACCTCTCTTAGCTTTCCTGACTGGGCATGATAAACTGTCCATTGAAGGAAAATGGCCTTTTCAATCAGGTGAACGACACCTAAAAATCAACTTCAGGTGGTGCTGGGGTGACATCTGTATATAGTGCTTCCCCGTGCTTTCTAGAGCACATCATTCAGAATATGGAAAAATGAACGTCAGTGCTTTTTAACTGAAGACTGTTCACAGGTTTGAAAATAGCTGTTCAGTTGGTGCCCCAGTTTTCTGTAGGGAACACAGCTGATAAACCCTGCTGGAACGTATCGATTTGTTCAAGGGGCCTCATGGGCTGTGGGTAATCGATAGACAATGGAAGCAGTAATTACACACTATTAGATTTCACCTAGGAAATTATTGAAGAAGAAGTAAAGTTAAAGGCAGAGTTAGGAGAGGGGCTGCTCAGGTAGAGCCTTCAGGGACCTGAAGATTGTTAAAGCCAAATTACCATGATCATTTGAGGAGAGAAAGAAAAGCTTAGTCTACCAGAGTGGTATCCAATTGCACCTTCCACATCAGTGAGTTTGACAGAAGTGTAAAATCATTGCTTCTTGCAATTAGATAAAGTTAAAGGTAGAGATGATGATAGAAAGACTGAGAGCTCTGACTGCTCAGCCTAGAGAAGGGAAGGCCCCATGGGGATTTTATCAATGTACATGAATACCTGAAGGGAGGGTGGAAGGATGGTGCCAGGTTCTTTTCAGTTGCGCCCAGAGACCAGCAAAAATTATCTAGCTTCTAATGTAAGTAATAGCCCATAAATCATCCCCAAAATTTCTCATGGTATCTTTCTGGATGCCCTAATGAAAATAGACTTTTTACCTACTGCTAGGTTCAGTTGAGTACTGCCATAAGATTACATGAGACAAATGAAAGGATGTTTAAATAAAGTCTTATTCTTCACAGCAAAATGAGCTCTTAAACACCATGAGATTTTGTTCGCCTTCATGCTTCCCATATATTTCCTACTCTTACTAAAAATGTAACTGACGTTTAGATCCTCACGTGCAAAGTTCTGATTGCTTCTTTCAGCCTTTTTATTAGGATAACATGGAAAAGAAGTACTATTAGTTTTTAAAGAATGTTACCAGAAAACTATGATTGTATACACACACGCATATATGGTGATATAAGACAATAATAACGTTGCAGAAGAGAGCTGAAAGATAGAAGCAATCTGTTAGAATGTTTGGTATCATCTCATGAAATTTTCTGTGGCAGATTAAGCCAACTGCCTGTGGATAGAAACACTATCTGAACTGAAAGCTGCTTGAAACAGTAGTGATTCATTAACAGTGGTGATTAATTAACAGTTGACTAAGTCAAGAGGGCCGGAGGCCTTCAAGCTGCCAGTGAGGTTTGATAAATAAGCTGAAATGCAGGGCAAAGTTCCTGACTGTGGACTTGTATTAGGCTATGAAATTATTAAAATCCAAGATAGCAAATGCAAATATAAAGTAGGGGAAAAAGAGGAACTCAATAATCTGAAACATATCATTCAATTGCCAGTGCTGTTTGTGTTGCATTTTCATTTGCACTCCAGAATAAATTCACATTTTATATAGATTTGGAATTAAGGGACTAAACAAAATTTAAGAAATATAAGAACTAAATGGACAGCCTGAAGCAAGAAGGAAGATAAGAACAGCCTTTTTTTTCACATAGGATACATCAAGGAATGTGGCAAGGTGGCTAAGGGCAGAATGTAGGGTTACCACCTGGACTATTTCACAATGGTGAGGATAAGACAGTCTTCACTGTCATTCACCTGCATAAACAAGTGCAGCTTTAGCAACAAATCAACAACTTTTTCTTTCTCTGCAGAATGTGACTCCCAGTGTCATTCATACACTGCTGCACTGAAATAGACCACATATAAAGTTTCTGTGCTGCAGATATTTTTTTTTTTCAGTTGTCCTTTATGTCTGATGACAGGAATAAAAGTTTCAAATTATTCATTGGCTTTAGTGTTTTGTCTCCAGGTCACTGTCTTTTGAGATAATACTTTAAAAACACCATATCATGTTGTATTTCTGTATGACTGCTACTAGCTCATTGTGTTTCTTGACCAAACCCCCCTTTCTTACGCTCAACATGCATTAAACATAATAAAAAATTGGGTGTCAGATTCAAGGAGTTGTTACAGCAGCACTTATACTTGAACTTGTTATGTGTGATACATACCAAGTGCAGGGAGAACAGACTTGCTGCATAGTAATTTTTAGATGATTCCTTAAAAAATCTTGTTCATGTGGCCCAAATACACTCATGATAAAATAGATGTCTAAGAACACATTAGCAGAGTGTCGGGATATTACATTTAAAATGTCATTGTCTTCAATCACTTAAAAAAAATGTTTAGGCATTCTAAATAACAGGCCTGACTAATGATGGCATCAAAAGAGGTTTCTGCATTTTCTGCTCAGAATGTTGACTTCTTACAAGACTGCCAGCTAAAATATATTGCAAACAAGTGATGGGCCCAACTGCACACCTTAGAGGAAAGCTTCATTGTGGGTGTGCCAGACTTTCTGCAATCGTTAACTTGCTTTTGCTTGGTAGAAGGGTAGAATTCTTAACAACAGGGGTGGAAACAGGCAGTTTTATGGATAACTCATCTGTGAAGCGTGTATATGGCCTTTTTTATTTAAAGACAAGCAACTGCAAATTCCTTTTCAACAAGAGTAGAGCCCCAGGTGACATGAAATTTTTATTGCAATGGTTTCTGGAGTTTTAGAGTCTACTATCTCTGATCCTTCAACATCTTTTAGCAAGGTGGACTGGAAACAGTGAATCCACCCAAAGTCTATCAGGGTTTGGATTTTAAATGAGATATTTACTGTTGCTACCCTTTGTCAGCATTGCACTGGGGGGAGAAATTCATTATGGTGGGACAATTTCAGTTTTTTCCTTAGCAACAAATTTTGTGTAAGTTCACAGCCTATACAATTCAAAATCCAAGCCTTCAGTCACACCTCTTGAAATTCAAACAGATTATGTCACTCCATAGCCCTTGCCTTCATGTCGACACACAAGGCTTACTATATGTTTTCTTAGTATATTTATTCCCATAGCAACTTTTACTCCAAACTTTTTTTATTGCATATTTTAAATTTTAATTTGTTGCTCTTTAAGATCACTCCTATTTCCCTCACTAGACTTTTCTTCCTGTTTTCTCTGTTTTAAAGAGGAATATATGGTTTTGTAAAAGCTTTTTTATTCTGCTGATTAGTGATTCTGGCTTTTTCTGGTCCTTGTAAAGTCTGTTACTATAGGTGGCATAAATATTCTCTGTCTTTCAAAGATGGGATCTTGAAACCATCTCCACACTTTTCCAGATTTAGGCAAGGCATTTCAGGATCACCTCATGATATTGAATCATTGACAATAAAATGTCCACTGAAATCCAGTGGATATTGAGATTATAAAATTTGTTGTCACAAGATGTTACAGCTATCTGAAGTACAAGTAGACCCAAAAGGCAAATACATTGATTTATAGAATGGGCCTGTAGAAAAGGTCAATACTTACCAGTTTTAACCTTCATGCATTTCTAATTGCACTCCTGCTTTCTTTCCATTGAGCATTGTTTCAATTCTTTGAAATAGCTGAAGTGAAATAAGGTGTCTATATAAACTATATAAATGAAGAGGACCTTGAAAAATATCACCTGTACTTCATATTGTTAGGCTGTCAACCATGTCAAGTTTCCTGAATTAGTCATGTAACAAATGTGATTGTGTGTACCATACCATACAGTTTTATTATTCTTTGGCTCTTGTTGGCAATATTTGTTCCAGCAGTTGCAACAGAGGTCAGGACAGTGACAAACAGGACAGTGGAAATCTGCACATAAATGGACTAAGACTTTACAAGGATCCTTCAAGCATGAAATAGCATTTGAGAGAGAAAAACAAATATTTCCTGCAGGGGATATGTTCCTTCATACTGAAGTAGGAACTGTCATGTCATGAAATAAAGTCTATAAATATGCCCTTTTTTGCATATTGTCAGTGTGGAAAATAAGTTCCAGGACAGTCCCTCCTGTGATTTCTCCTTATGTGTTGCCAGTAGGCACAGTGGAATACTTGACTGCTGGGTTGCATATGTACCATAAAATTGTCATGTTGTCAGCTAATGAGTTACAGACATTCAAATCTCAGCCTATGTTTTTTGCCTTATATAAAATATAATTGTACTTGAACATAGGGAGTTTGTATGTCAATGGAAGATAAGAAGAGCTGAACTACATACAAAGAGTTTGTATTAATTCGCAGAAAAGTATGTAGAACTACAATAAATACAGAATAGGTATAGAGAAGTCATATTTCTCTATGTGGTTTAAGTTCTATAATCTAAATCAATATTATGAGGACAAGCCTTGAGGCAGCACCATAGGACTCAGTTTTGGAACATGAATGTTGGCCAACATTTGATACAAACTTGGTAGGAGTAGCTCCTGTCTTAGTTAATATATCCAGGTTAGGGAGCATTGAACCTAGAACACAACCATCATGAATTATACAAAGGTGTAAAAATTAAAAAAGAATGTCCTTTTCCTCTTTCTTTCAATACTAATGCCTATTTAAAGTTCCTTAAGGACTCAGAAACATTAAGGAGTCTTTAGGCTGCTTGGTTAGAGAAAAAAAATTGCCAGAGACATCAATATAGCATGACAAAACTATGTAGTTTATTTAGTGCTAAACAAAGAATAAGTCTTCTAACAATCCAATCAGATCTACATTTGGGTAAGCATCCTAACCAGTTCTTTCTCAGAAATTTGCTGCAGTCTTTGAGCTAGAGCATTCACCTGTCCAAACATATGATAGTCGCACTGGAGGGAAAAAAGTAAGAGGAAAAAGCTGAAAAGGTATGAAGATTGAACTCTCAGAAGCTATTCTTGTGGAAGAAGGCTAGTGTATACTGGTATGTTAATATGAGAAAATTTTTTCTTGTTGAAATAACTCTGAGGCTACGGGTAAAAAAACTCAGTCTCTGAGAGAATAAGTACTTTCCCAAGTACTTACTTCAATGCAAATATTAAAAAAAAAAAAAAAAAAAAAGAAGCCAGTTCTTCCAACAGAGGCAGTAACCCATATCTAAAAGAACGGGAGTAAAATCTTACTTGTGTGGAAGCCAAAGTTGAAGATCCTACTGGCTTCACTGGAGCCACCACTTAATCCATGGAGTGTTTCAGAACATTCCTTTTTGCTGCACTTAGAGCTAACACTTACAGGGTCCTGACACCATCTGAAGATGTGCACATATAATTTGCATCATCTTAAGCAAGAACAGTGTGGATGTCTAAGATGTTAGTGCAGGTCTCTATGTGTGGGATTAAAGAGAAAAGCTTAGGTTACAACCCTGAGCCTGAGAGATTTTCTTTGATTTGCTTTCACATTCATGAGCTGATCAAATCTACCACAGCCAACATGGGAAATTCCATGAGCTTCTTTGCAGCAAAATGTATTTTGCTATATTTAATGTCATTCCCTGCTGCAACATAAAATTGGTGATATGCAGCCTGGAAAGAGAACTTAGTAAAGGCAACCATGGGCTCCTTTCTGTGGAGACTTCTCTCATATGTCTTTCCCATTAAAAAGAATTAATTTTTTTTGATTGGAGGAGGGAAAATTATATCATAGTTACATGATATAGTGTTTATTTGGTTAATTTATTTTTTAAATAAAATTAATAATTTACAACCAGTACATACTCATTTCTCTTAAACTTGTGTAAATAATCAGGAGGCAATTTAAAAAGAGTGCTCTTTGATGATGCATGTCGTTATATGTACAATACTTGTCATTTTAGTTTGCAAATGATAAATTATTAAGACATTTTCTCACTGAGGTCATGTAGTTGTTTTATATGTCAGTGAGATAGGAGTTTTATTTTTTGACTGGATCTCTAAAAGAAGGATAAACATAATGAATTCAATACATTCAATTTGTGTTACTCATCCTCAGCCCTGAAAAGAGGAGGAAAAAAACCCAACAAACAAATATAAGGAAAATGTACTAATCATGTCCTCATGAAACAAATATACAAAAGACTCCTGAAACTACAATGTTGATGTTTGTTTTTCAGGTAAGTTATGAGTTTGAGGGAATTGTTCTTTGTATATGACAGGCAACATAAAGTTTATGATACAATTTTAAGATGATCATAGCTAACTATCATCTATATCCTCCCTTTTAGACAAAGAAGAAAATGAAAAATGAGTTGTTCTGTAAAAGGTCTGTTATCAGGTTATTAAGCACTCACAACCTGGTAGCTGATTGATAAAGATAACTAGTGAACTATTTTGACCCCAACTACTTCAGTGGAAAAATGAGTTGCAGTTCATGTATTTGCATACGTGGTAAGTTGGGATAATGAGTCCTTGCACATGAAACGAGTTATGATAAGGAAAGAGATACATGTTTGAAAAATTGAAGGGACACATTTATATCTGAAAGAGCTAAAAGATGAATGATTATGGTCGACTTCGGGTCCCTATCTTGTTATTTGAAGACTGGCCTTTTGGAGATGTTGGGTAGAATATATCGATAGGATATATTTTTATGCATAGCTGTGTGTCTCTCGCTCTTTCTCTCTGTGTTAACACATGAACCTCTGTTAACCAATCTTTGAGTGCTCTTTGCGGAGCTGGCATTGAAACTTGTTTGAATATTGTAACATTTTATTTCTTTTTAAACAGAGGAAATACCCTTTTTCCTCCAACAACTAGAGTACCTCCCATTCTGAGTACCTCACCAGCCCCTTCTAACCTCTTCCTGGCACTTGGGAACTCTGTCAGTTCTCTAAACTTTTCTCTTGTGGCACATTCACTTCATCCTACCCATGTTATATGTCTTGCTCGCACAGAGAAAATCTTGATGCAACTGCCACTGATAAATCATACACTATAACAAAAGGACCTTTGGGTACTGTACTTTATACAGGTTCATGAAATGAAGCAAACTAAACCACCAAGAGCATGTTTAGAATTACAAAACTTCCCCGTATCATAGAAAAACAATTTGCAGAACATCCGGAAATGTTCTGACAAAATTTTTTTTTTTTTTTACCTTACTATGCTCGTACATAATACAACGAAATGTTGCATGTGTTTTTAGGAAGCATATAGAAATTTCTAGGTTAATTATCCAGGAATTCAATGGTATATCATTGTATGGTACATCAGGTGCATGGACAGTAAGTTGAATGCTTGTGGGCTATTAATGAAGCAAAGTTTGAATTAGGTTTAGCTAAGGAACTGCTTTTTCCAGTCTTTTACTGTACTATGGCTTAAGATACATTCAATAATTTACAATTTAAGCATCATAGTTTTCAAAGTATCTACTTTCAGAAAAGAGAAAATGAGGAAATAACATATGAGTATCAGGGAAAGATGAGTGGAAATCAGTACACAAAACAAAACAAAACAAAACAAAAAATACTTTCAGTTTTCCTTACCCTAATTTTATTTTGCCTTGACTTAATTTTTAAAATAGAATTTTAAAGCAAAAAGGTTTTACTTTTATTCACTACTTTCCGCTTCAGGGCATGTAATATGTGGACTCAGTTGTCCAGTTCTTCACAAATTAAAAACCTGAAGTTCTGGTAAATGCTGTTTTGCATCAGGGTTGGAGAAAAAGAGCTTGCAGGAAAGTCTCTTGAAGTATGACACATGCAATAAGATGGGCACTATGCAACATGTGCAAAATTTAGGTTTCTTTACGTGTTTCAGTACAAGTGGAAGAAGGATTGCATAACCCATGAAGCAGCGACAGTGCAGCTCATATATCTACCAAAGTCCAATTACTGAATGCAGAAAATTGAATATACAAATGCACACTGGAAATACAGCCTTAAGCACAAACCCCCCCATCAGGCCATAAGCCCGATTTAACATCCACATCCTACATAGCTCACATAGCGCCATATCCTAAAGTCTTTATCTGGCAAAATTATCATTGCCTAGAAGTCAACGAGAGTTTTGCCAATTTTTTCAGTAGGGAATAGTTTCCTTGGCAGGTTAGAAATGTACCTGCTTACTGTGCAACAGACAGCCTGTAAAGACACTTCATTACTTGTAACTGTTTCTTTTTTCCATGTATTCTTCTTTACAGAATATATTTATCTCTGATAAATACTCTATCTTCCTTTGCTGCCGTGTGCTATGCATGAAGCATAAAAAAAAAGTAACCCAATACTGAAAGCAGGATACACGAAGGTAAATAAACCTTTGTTCTGTAACTTAGTTGTGTGAAAGAAAACTAGAGGTGAAGGATTCCTTCAATTCTGGAAAGATCAGCTCAGCATACCTATTGCAGTCTTAACCAGGAATGTAAGAGAGGTAAGACTTTAAAGAGTGATTTATTCTTGTCTTTGACACATGAAGTACAAGACTATATTGGGAAATAAAAAAAAAAATTATGAGGTTCTGAGGGTTGCACTGAATGACACTTTGTTTACAGGAAGCTAGATAGAGAACAAAATCTTTGCAAGCTCTTGATTTGATGGAAAACCTTTAAAAACTAGAATTGCATTTTTCTGACTTTTTTTGTGTATGTTTTTTGAATACATTTGCATTTCCTACTGATTTATACACATTAGTGCAATATCTTTAGTGTACTGGCTGTTGGAGAGTTTCTTTAAGCATCTGCTTGTTTAAAATTTGTATCTGTTAAATTAAACCTTTAAACACCCATTGAAAGGGCCTATAGCCTCACAGGTTCTACACATCTTTTGAGTTTGTACTCTCCTAATTATTTTTTCCATATTTACTGAGGGCCTGTAAGCAAGACCAAAATAAATGTACAGCCTGCTCTACATCCTAGTCTCCTCTCCTAGCATGTCCAACGACATTACAGAAAAAGGTAACTTGATGAATGGATAAATCCAAAATGTGGAAAAGGTATTTAATCTACATAACATATGCAATGGAACTGATATTTAAAAGGAAGCTTATGAGTTTCCTAATTTAAGTACAAACTGGCACTTTGAACTTGAAGACGCTCTATCAATCTGTCTTGTATAAACTTGGGATTCTGTGACTGCCCTTATGCAGTATTTCTCATCTGTACTACTGGAAATCCAGGTTGATTTCCTGGATGGTTGAAAAGCCAAGGAAGTGTATCTCTGCTTAGGCTCAATGATTTATGGATGATATGCTAGCTCTTTTTCTGCCCACCAACCTAACGTCACAGCAGCTTACAAGCTGCAGTGTCACTAAGACAGTTGTTATTACTCTTTTTTAAGCCCAGCAGTTGCACTTGCTCTCGATTCTTTAAAACAGTCAATTGTGACAGTAACTATGATGTATACTTTCCCTTTGTACAGGAGACAGAATTCTGCAGCACTGTTCATCTATCTGATTCCCTTGTAGGCTTTTCACCTACTGCTGTAATTTATTTTTCAGAAGAATACCTCTTGAGAGTAAACACGGATATAGGAATATTGTATTGTATATGTGCACTTGTGTGTGTGCCCAGTTTTCCCTTTATACAACTTTGCTCTGTGCCTGAGGCTTTTTCCTCTATTTATTGTATGTATCTACTCTCTTCCATCACACTCCATTCTATAGGTTAGCCTAATCAAGACACTTTTTAATGACACTCCATTATGAAACTTTACGACTCTGTGTAGATTGCCAAATTAAAAGGTAAAGGTTTCAAAAATCCTTATCATCAAGGATATTATATTATCTGTTTGCCAATCTTTCTTACTGTTCTGTTTACACAGTAAGTGTATATGAGTTAAAACATTTATCTTCTAGACCTTTCCAGCTTTGCCACAGCATTATTTTTATTGTGACAGGTTTTGAAGTGTGAAAATTTTCAGGGTCATAATTTTGACTCTTTTTGCATTTTTATAAACTGGAAACTTTTGTGTGTAACAATTTCAGAAACTAGTAACGGAGAATAAAGGTTGATCTAAGTAAGATCAGAATTATTCAATTTCCATTTGAATGTTGATGTGTCTCTCTGCCACCAAACACAGGAAAATTTTTACGGTAATTTTGCTGTATTAAGGTGTTGAACAGAAACCAAAAGTGATTATCACAGTTGGAAAGTATCCAGGGAACAAGAATAGGCTCCGTTCCCTCTACCTCACCTTATCCTGGAGAGCAGGAAGGCGTTGCTGATGGAAAGGCAGAAGACCCCTCCCTTCCCTTCTCCTCCAAGTCAGTTGCAGACCTTGGTAGCAGGACTGCCAATTGCTCAGTGAGTCAGAGTGGAAATGGAAAGTCCTGCGTTACTGTGGGAAATTCTGTCTTGAAATTCTGTGTGACTGTTTAGCAATTATTTCTCTCTCATTCTGAATTTTAGCTTCAATTTCCTCATTTAGTTTTTCAAAATCATGGCGGTTAGCCTTGGCTCCCACCAAGCTGCTTGCTCACTCCCTTTCCATGGCAAGACAAAATGAGAAAAAGAAAGCTCATGGGTCAAGACAGGAAGAGCAGTTGCTAATTTCTACTGTAAGTGAAACCAACTTGATGTGACGAAAATTGGTGTTTCTTTATATTCAATTAAACCAGATGCAGGTAGTGAGAAATGAAGACAAACATCAATGTCCCTCCTCCTGCTTCTCCCAGGCTCAAGTGCAGTCTTCCATTCCTGTACCCTCCCTAGTAGCACAGGGAGGGTGGGGGGCAGCACGCAATGGTAGCTGCTCTCTCTGCTCCTTCTTCCTTGCATACTTCCCCTCTTCTCCAGCATGACCCCCACTCTGCAGATTGCAGTTCCTTCAGGAAATGCCCATCTTGTCTGGAATGATCCTTCCCAAGGGCTGCAGTGGGGATATCTGCTGTGAAACCTGGAGCACTAGCTCCTCCTCCTTCTTCTCTGACCTTCATGTTCACACCGCTCTTTCTCACTGGTTTCATCCCTTCTCCCCTGTGTCAGTGGCATTCTCTGCCTTTCCTCAGGTACATTTTCTCAGAGTCACCACCGCTTTGGCCGCAAGGCCCAGCCATGCCCTGCACTGGGTCTTTTGGAAACAGCTGTGGCTGAACATGTTCAGCCCAGAGCAGCCCTGATTTCTCCCCATGGAGGGCACCCTGCACTCCCCTGGCCAGCACCCGGGCAGCTGCAGTCAGTACAAAGACTTACTCATAATACTTTCACAATCTGTTTGATATGCAAGCACCCTGCATAAATTAAAAAGTAGAAAGCCTACATGTAAACAGTTTAAATCCAAAAATAGAAACACTGAGTTTTCCTTATGGAAGCAAGAATTCACGTCTGTAAAGTAAGTGCCAGGCTGTATGTAGATCCCAACCCCACCACAAGGCCCTGGGTAGGTGCAAACTAGGTGGACACCAGCTGCTTTGAGCCCAAGCTGTGAATTGGTTGCTTGGGGAAGGAAACTGAGAGAGCTGGGATGCACGCCAGCCAGGCCCTCTTAACAGGTGATGTGGGAGAGAAGTTCAGTGTGCACAGGTCCATGCTCCCTATCCTGTCTTGCACAGCAGAATATCCTGCTTTTGAATGCTGGCGGCAACTACGTAAGTATCTTAGGCTTTCCAGTTCTGAAGAAGAATATATTTTGACATTTCAGACTTAAGTTCCACTTCTGAAAGGGATTTTTTTGACTCCTGATTCGTGGCATCTTTTAACTTTTCACCTATTTATCTAGAACAGCTAATAGTTCTTGAACCAGTGGGAAAATTTAGGAGCAGAGTAAAATGGTGAGATAGCACAAAGAGAAGAGAAGACAAGAATGCAGTATATGACATGTCATCTCACCCTGTTGGAAGTCTAGACAGAAGCATAGCCCTTCTCAGTGTCTGGAAAGTCTGCTAAGTAGACTTCTCTGCTCTCCATAGAAGATATCACCTTTCTCTCTCTGCTCTCCTCCCTGTGGCCCATGAGCCCTGCTCCAAATTAAGAAGAAATCGGTGTTGTCCATCATCCCAATAGTTGTCGTATTCTTCAGTGTTAGTTGTACTGAAGAGGTCATTCTGCCCACAAATAATTCCTTCACAGTATGCAATTTGGCAAAGAAAACATCAGGACATGTCTATCATTTAAGAAGTGTTCTTATCTAGGTTACAAAATGTATAGACTTTGAACTTCCTAACAGCTTTCAATTTATAAATATCATTTTAGAGATGATGTGGAAAATTTCAGCATTTTCACGATTGTATATAACAATAAATACATTTTTTTCCAATAACTTTTCTCTTTTAGAACATTGCTTTTTTTCTTATTTTATATCACAGTGCCCTGAATATTTTTGCTGAAAACATTGGTGAGACACAGCTGAGTTTCAGTCAGCCTTGCAGCTTTTTCATTTCGGTCATGACAGCATATTAGTTTCCAGTGGAACTGACTCTGATACTCTCAGGTTCTTTTGAAATCCTTAAACTTCGAAACCCAACTTTTTCTCATCTGTTTTGGATGCTTTTACTTCACAAGCAATTCTGTCTTTTCGAAGTAAATGAATGCTTAGTTGCTGCTTTAGTTTTTACCCACATTCTCAGCAGTTTTCTCATAGCAGAGAGTTCTATATTACAGTAAGGCACTCACTCTCTTGTTTACAGCTCTGTGCTAAGCTGTGTGCCATTCTCATAAGGAAAACTTTTCTCATCTTTCCTACAAAATATCACTGAAACATTAATACATTGGGTTTATATGGAATTCTTCAGCTTGTCAACCTCTGAAAAAATAACTTGAGTGTTTGTGAAGACATCATGATTCACAGAGAATGGCTTTTAAAGTCCATGAAATTCTTCAAATATCTTAAAGACCTCCTACAGTTCTTGTTTTATTTGTGAACTGTACAATACAATATGCTAACTTCAACCAAATTTTTGTTGTTGTTTTAGTCAGCAGACACACAGGGCATAAAAACAAATAGCAATTTTTTCTGTCTAATATACTTTACATGAAGACTTTGCTTTAAATTGTCTACATGTACCTTATTATAATCTGAGCTTTTTAATTCATGGTAGAATTACAAATAAAACCAGCAGGGATCATAAACAGAAAAAAATACCTGTTTTGTGTATTTGTGAAAATAAAAGCTTTTTCTGATAGTGAAATTGCTTTAAAGGTATGTGTATTTCACTGTAGCTATTCTAATTTCTTTCTTCTATCACTTTTTTTAGTATAATCTTCTCTGTGCAATATTTGACTTATAAATCTCCTTTTTGTCTGATTTTTTTTCTTACCTTAATCTTACTCTGAACATTTTAGCATCTCTAGCTGGTGTAAAAGGGCCAAAGAAATGAAGTTATATCTATGCCACCTGGGAATCTCCCCAGGTATTGTTTTTATTGTTGTACAATTGTGAAATCCTAGATTTCTATCTTCTCTCTTTTTATCATAAGTAGCTTCCCTTTCTGCTACATGAACTTAGCATGTTTTTTAATATTCTGTACACTATTTGCAATATATTTAATATTCTTCATAATGTGCCTTTTTAAAGTCCAATATTTTTGTTTTCTTAGCCTTATGAATATTCTCTTGAGTCCCTTAAATTTGATGATGTTACTCTACAATCACACAAATCAAATCTTCACCTACTTTTGTCTCATTAATCACATATATTTATTTTCTTGGGAATACATTGAAAGACATGTCTGGCTTGCTTGATCGCTCAGCAGATTTGAAAAGAAATAGCTCCAATTTATGTCCAGAAATAACTTTCCATGGTCACTTCACGATTTCTATTCTAGTCTATGCCAGGGTAATTGAAGTCTTCATGATTAATGGTGTGCCTCTTTAGGAGAAACTGTTATGGATACAAACTTTTCCTGACCGGTCTCTTTTCACACTGGTTTGCACATTTTTATCTATTTCCTTATAACATAGTTTTTACCTTCTCTATCATACATATCCATCCAGACTGCGCCCATTCTGCTAAGCCATCCTGCAAGCAGAATATAACTTCTCTGTTCTTAAAGATATATTGTCCTTTACTGCATATACTCTCCTGTTACTATGGTGTTTTCATAACTTCCTAGATTTCTGAGCCAGCTCTCAGTTAACCTACAGTAATTAAGTTATTTTTGTCTAAACACATATGGTTTCAGCTTTGCAGTCTTCTGTCTTTATATAATCCCAAAGAATTAATGTAAAACAAAGACTTTCTCAGTTCGCTTTTCTGAAAAAAGTCTTCTTATCACTTTCACTTCATTATTTTCAAGTCTGCACTATATTACCTTCATTGTGACATTCTAGAATACTTTGTTCTCCTTTTATTGTAACTGTGAGTCATGAAGTTGTTAGCCCGAGGATGTGCATGTATAGGTTGGGATCATTGTAGCTTCAAGGACTCACCAGCTTGAAAATCTTACAGAGCGAGGGATTGACAGATGATTAGTGTGATCCTTGACTACAGAGGAGGCATTCAGTGTCTGGAAGAGAATTCAAGGAACGCAGTCTATATAGAAAAGCAAAACCTACTGCTGTGGAAAAGACGGATGTTAAATCTTTTTATAGAATCATGTAGAATCAATAGTAGTTTTAGATGAACAGAATCATAAAATAGAACCATTGAATGGTTTGAGTTGGAAGGGACCTCAAAGACCATCTAGATTCAAATCCCATACCATGGGCAGGGATACATTCCACTAGACCAGGTTGCCCAGAGCCCCATCTAACATAGCTTTCCCCTTCCAGGACGTGGAATAATAATTAGAAACTTTAAAACAAAATCTACTTTAAGTGAAAGGCTCAGGAATTATTTGTTATTCTTGTTTTGTTCTCTAGCTGATGATTCCATCCTACCCCTGCCCTCACTCCTCACACCCAACCCATTCCTTTAGCCTTCTCTTCTTTCAGACAAAAGAAATGAAAGAAAAAAGGAGTACATAATGATTTTTGTTTTTATCTCATTTTTTCATCAGCCACATTTCTTTTTACAGTTCTTAGCAGAAGTCAGGAAAAAAGTGACATTTCTTATACCAAAAAAGAAAATGGTGTGACATCATGCAGACATTAAGGGCATGAGAAGATGACAAGGAGGATAATAGGTAGAGAGTGAGAGACCAAGTTCAAAACTCACGTGTAGCCTCCTGAGACTGTTATTTTTAATTGACTGAGCTTTTGGAGTAATCAGTTGCTAATAAAAATCTAGTATTTCATCACTAAACCTTGCCTTTAATTTGCAATTAATCTGTGATTACCTTTGCCCTTTCTTCAGTAACTGTAGAAAATAGTGGTGAAAACATCATTAAAGTCTGCAGGATTTTTCCCACTCTGCACAACTCTTTACAGCTCCAGACTTCCTCTGCCTTGTGCTGTAAATAAATTTGCACACTCTTTCCTTGAAATGTTTCTAGGCTCAGCCCTTAGGTAAATAAATAAATAAACTACTATCCTATTGCCCATGCCCTTTCAACAGAACACACTGACTATTAAGATGAGCTATTCCTATATCGCTGAATGGCCATATTCACCAGTCCATGAATTTGTAATTTAGCATGTTTACTGCAGTCCTGGGATGTGTACCTCTTAAAATGTTCACGGGGGACTTTGTCATTTAGCTGTGTCATATTATTATACTGTGTAATGAAACATAACCACATAATGCATGTAAATAACAAAGTGTCACCTCCCTACCAAAATATAAAGGGAATATAAAATGTACTTTCTATCACAATCCCAGATAAAACAGCATAGCAATCTTCTAGAGACATGAAAAATTTGACTTGGTGAAATTATCACTCTTCAGTTAAATACAAGCAAAAGGAGTAGGCTCTTCATTTTGTAATACTTCTCCATCTTTGTTCCCTACTATGCTTTTAATTCACGATTTTTATTTTTAATATGGTCCTGACATAACTCTTTCAGCTGTAAAGTACACACTTGTATACATATCCATCTTCTTCCTGGCTTCTTCCCTGCAGCTATCCTCTTTCTGTCTCCCTTTGCTGCAATCTTGACAACAAATATTTGGTATTTTCTTTCTTTCCCACTCGCCCTTAACTTGCTTGCCCTTAGTACTTAGAATGAGCTAGGCTAAAGAAGAAAATCTGCCCCAGATATATGCATGCACACAGTAGCAATTCATTTCCAGATGAAATTTCAGTTCTCAAAATTCTGAGTTCAAGAAATCTTTCACATTCATTTACCCCCACTTGTTTAGTTGTATTTCTTTCTCTTTTTCTCTCTTTTGTAGATTGCCTCATATTGCACATGGAAGCTCTCTCCAGTGTTCATAAATGAACATATACAAAACTCTCGTAAAGAACCATTTCAAACACACACACACACACACACACACACGCACACAAATTACAAAAATTAAGAGGAAGAATAAAGGTCTGTCACGTAAATCACTTGGACAAACATACTTAAAAACCAATATAGAAAACCAAAGCACATGGCAAATATGCCGAAAGAAAGCAGAGCAGAACACAAACACGCTTGAAGTGATATTAGACACATTAGAAAGAGGAGTAAACACAGTTTTTGAGATAGGGCAGAAAGTGAAACACTCTCTAGCAAGCAGTTCCAGAAGAAATCTAACAAGTATGCAGAATGCTGATTAAAAAAACTTGAAATGAGAAGAGAGAGAAAAGATGAGCTAATTTCCTATTGGCAAGATTTCGTGAGTAAAAAATGAAAAGGAACAGCACTGTCCTTTTAAGTGAAAATTATACTTTTTAAAAATCTGTTTTTGTCTTCAGTTTCTTACTTAATGTCTCAAGTGCAGGAGAATGAATGCCATATGATATGTTCTAATATTGGCTCTAATTAAAAAAAAATATTTTCTTCCACTTTGTTTATTCCTTTTGTGGTTGCCAAGAAAATCTGCATGTCTCTGCTTAAGCTGAGAGTCTTTTCTTATGTTTTATGTTCAAAAACTCATATCGGAGTTGTCATAAACTGTACATACTATTTTCCACATTGGTGCATCCTCTTTCCACACCACCCTAGTTTGGGAGCCTAAAATGGGGTTGTGAGAAAAGCAGAGCTTTGACTTCCCCTACATGTTTAGATTGCACATGTTTAGATTGAAAAGAAAATAAGTCTGAAGCCTAAAACCCAGCCATAAAATCCTGCACTGACTTACTGGTTTTAGAAATGACGTGCCATGTAAAATCTTTGCTGTCCAGCGGATGCTAACTATTTGAATAACAATTTCTGTTCTTTGGTCTCCTCAGTCATGCATCTGTTCACAAAGGAAACTAAAACAAAAAGGAATCAAACCTGGATTTCATAAATGAAAAACTGCAACTAATACAGGTCCAACTTTACTCAGGTGTAAAATATTCATAATGTTTTCCTCATAGTATAATCCCAGTAGAAGAGGGCAAAAAAAGAGGGAGAAAAAACCCACCTCTGAGTAAAATTAAGCAGTTAAATTCAAGAATCTTTCCACAGAAAATTCTTGATCCAAAAAGACTAAATTAATTGACAATAATCTGCTCAGCTCTCATCTGAATGACAGTACATCTTTTATGAGTTGAATTAATTGTCTAATGATGATGAAGTGCCTCAAAAACATTCTGAACAACTGAATAACCTTAGTCTAGATGCTTTTGTTATCTGCCTATTTTCTTCTTTCCTGCTTTGGTGTTTTATCTACTTGTAGTCAAACAAATTAAATCTGCCCAGTAATATAATCTGCTCATTAATCTGTCCAGTGAATTAAAGCTTTCTATTCATATATCATTTGGAGGAATGGGAGAAATAACTGCACTTTGTTCAATATAAAATATAGGCAGACATATATATTTATATATATTTTACTTTTTTTTTCCTAAAACCTACTTCGAATCCCTAAAACCACTTAGCAAGCAGCCTGATTAAGTTAGGGATGCAACCCAACATCTAACTATTATTTAGGCTGATAACAAACATATCCCAGCACAGTATTTCAGGGCACAAGAAATACCAATTAGTAGCAACCCTGACATTGCAACAATTACCCAGTCACTGTTCAGTCTGGTGAAATCACGTAAGTCAAGTGGAGATAAGAACTCTGAACTAAATTTGGACTATCTTGTATTTTCACAGATTTTCATACATTCATCATCTACTTTTGAGGACTTAGCTGGTCAAACTTTTCACTGGAAGCAATTTGAAAGCTGGCCTTTGCCTTTCAACTGTTTGTGAACAATTGCAACTGTAGTATCACACTGAAAAGTTGCCTCAGAAGCTTTCAGGCATAAACAGTTCAGCGTATGGATTGCTCTCAGGTTTAGTTGTCTGTTGTGGTCATGAACTCCAATTACTCCAGCACGCAGCAGGTCACCTGCAAAATGTAGGTCTCTTCCCCCCTCTCTCTTTATCCGTAGCAGAGTCTGAAGAAGGGAGAGACTTCACTTCTATCCAGGAAGAAGTTGAACTGCTGAGAGAGAACTAGCCAGAAGGATTCTGGGAACTGGCACTCTCACTTTTTCCAAACTGGATGAACAAATACAGCACGGCTCATCCTTGACGGCACCAGCGTTTTACAAGGGACTTACACGAATCTCATCCTTTTAGCTGCAAGCACGAGTTCCTCTCACTGTTGTCTGTCTTAAGTACTCTGCTCAGGCTGAAAGACAAACGATTTCATGCACTTACTTCAGCAGCTGGCTGTTGCAGTTCAGTGAAGTGAAGAAATAAAGACCACAAACACAACACTGTGTGGCTGGGCCAACCAGCAGGTGCTCAGTGTGTCCTTGGTAAGTTTTAAAAGTCACCAGGGGATCATAAAGGAGATATCCCCTGAGGATTTGAGGTGGAGCAGTTTCTACTGGGCACTCAGCTAGGATATGGCATCACCTTTATTTTTAGATGATTACGCAGCATCAGAACTAAGAGATTCTCATCATTTTGTGGCTGTGAAGATGCAAGAGTGTGGATCTCCACAAATAAACAGGTTTTCTTTCAGAGAAGGTCTAAGTGAGGGAAAAGTGATTGGGTGACAGGAGTAACAGGCTGGAGCCTAAAAGCCAACACTTTTTTGGCAGGATAAAAGGGGTGGAATTGAGGGAGTGGAGCTGTAGAGACCCTCGAGAGACCTTCTGGAGTACCTAAGGAAAGGTAGGGTTAGGCCAGGCAGAAACAATGCACAATCACTGTGTCTGCAGGCAGGCAGGCAGGCAGGCATCCCTTTGTGCACAGGATAGAAGAGTGACAATTTTCAATGAAAGAATATGCTACCATCTTCCTTAGCAAATTATTTCACTTAATTTATCCTTCTGTGAGGTCTCCCACAGGCTTGGAGAACAGTAGTCTCGATAATACTTGTGATTGTTCTTCAACAAGCAGAAGGAAAAAAAATGAAGCACTTAGTCCATGCCTTTGTCTGCAGCATTTTTGAGTGGTTTGTTATTTTCTTTTTCCTCTTACACTTGGTTACCCACAGTTGATTTAATCTATTATGGGGCAAAGGCAATTTCAGTTGTTTCACAATTACAGTTTCAAATTACTTCTTTTTATATACCCAATATTCACTTTTTTCCCCTTGAAGAGCCTTTCTTCCATCAGAGGAGTCCACTCCTATTAAAGGAAAATTCTTTTCCATATAAGTGGAAAAATAAATTCAAGCAATTTGAAAAGATTCTGTAACTGAGATTAAAAATCTGTTTAATAAACAGAGTTCTGATCGATAATTCCAGTCACTCTGTGAATATTCACTGAAAGCGAACATAAAAAGGGTAATGAATTTGTCTGAATTGATTCATATACAGGTATATGCATATTAACATTAAAAATATTTACAGTACATATCTAGATTTCTGCATTTGTGGGTCTGGAGCAGAACAGATTTATTTACACCACAAAAGATAAAATGCCCTTCCATGGAGAACATATTTTGATGACTGAAGTCTTCAAAGTTGTGGCAAATGAAGCGTCAAACCCATGTTGTTAAAAAATATATCTTAAAATACAGTACTGACAAACATAATCTAAAGCAAATTCTGATAACCTGACACTTCACTTCAAACTGTCCTTGTAATGAGCTTTGAAATAGAATCAATAGTATTGATTTGGAGGTGATTTTCATGGGTTTAAGGGCCAGTTAAATAAAAGTTGGGGGAAAAAAATTGTTTGTGATTTTCCAGTTTGTTTTATTACAAACCTGTTCATTTTTTCTAGCTTCCATCTAATAAAAAATTCCTAACACAGACCATTATTTGCTGGTTTTAAGTGATAGGCCAGAAAAAATACTAGTTAATAATAAATTTTCTACTGTTCCATAGTGCACAACCTGATGTTAAAAGTCATCTCTGTCTGATATTTGCCATAAAGTTCTGAATAAGCATTTTCAGTCCTCAAAGAAATACAGGCTGTGTTAGGTTCAAGACGAATAATGAGTAAAAGCACGGTTTTGCTTTCTCTAAGCCAGTTCTAGCTGTTCTTATGCCTGCACTCTATTTTTCACTTGGGGATAGACTGTCACAGCCCTTTTTAATCTCTCCTGCTGGGTATAGCTGCCTGTTTGCAATCTGAAGGAAGAAAATGCACTGCAGAAAGGAAGAGTTTGCCAGATGCACTGGAAATTCCACCTTCAGGCTCAGGGCTAAAATGTCAGCTACTGATCTGCTGCCTCTGAAATATTTTTTCCCTGTAATTATCCCACCCATTTCTGATTTAAAAAATCCAGACCACAATGCATAAAACACATCAAAAAACGTTGCAACTGCAGATCTGGAAAAAATGTGAAAAGCAGCTTCTATCTGCTGAACTAGAAAACTGAATAATGGAGTGAGCTCTGTTCTCATTTCTTCTTGCTCCACCTCAGGGTTGCCTGGCTAGGGGTGGAAGGATAATTAAAATGTACCAGCATGGAGGGCAAGAAGGCAGGAAATACAGGTGAACTACAGCTGCCTCCTGCACTAGTGATAGGACACTGCCACAGTACACATCCCTTGTAGGGCAAATTATAAATTAATAACTCCTTCTTCAGTGATCTTCAGTAAAACTATTTGATATTTCCTTCTTTCACTGTCTCTCTAAGTAAATATATAGTGGCTGATAAAAGCAAAATTCTCTGCTTTGCTCTAGTTTCTGATCATTCAGGAAGAGACCTCATACTGACAGAAACATTAGTTTGCAGGTGATTTCTTTTTCTGTGGTACCAGGAAAAAAACCCTTACAATTCCAATCACCCTACATTCCATTACTGTAAAGAAACCATAATAAGGGAAGCAGAGTTATCAAAAGGCTCTGTCTAGAGACGTCCTCCACTTGCAATGGATGCCTCCATGTGCTGGTTTTTGTAAACAAAAATAAAAATAGTTGCTTTGGAAACCCAATTATGAAAACACTTCTGTTCTCTGTCATCTATTTTGGCTTGTCTGGGGCTTGTTTTGTTTTTAATTCAGTAGATACTGACTACATATCCCCACCTGTAGTTCTAATCAGTGGTTACAAATATTGCAATTAGCTGCTGTGGAAATGATTATGTTGTAACAAACAGAGGATTAGAACTTCATATGAGAAAAAATCATCAAGAACAGATGAATGCTGGAGAAAAAAATTAAGATCTGGGTCTCATGCTAAGATTCTTAATAACAAAATAGAAAACAAATAGTAACAAAGAGGAAACCAGAAAAGTATTACTGCTTGCCTTTAATTCAATATCCCCCCAAAGGTTATTAAAATCCATTGATTGTGAAATGTCTGTTCTCAGGCAAAGATTTAAACTGATTAAAATGCACAGCGCATTGGGGATTAAACCTTTATCCCATGACAAAGTTCCTCTCAATGGAAACATAAATGACTGGTTTCTGAAATTCTAAGAAAAGGATTTACTTTGAAAAGGAAAACTGTTTAATTTTATCGGCACCAATGCAAGAAATAAGGGACACATCCTGCTGTAACTTACAGTTCTCAGCCAGAAACAATGTAAGAACTACTCTTCCCTAAAAGCAATGGTTTCCACAATTTTCTAGATTCAAACCCTCCTTTTGTAGGGCTGACAGACCTACATATTGGTGCAAATCCTGTCATGTTCTCAGGAAGCAGCTGCAGCCTATCTCTGGTATCATGAGCTCTACCTGCACTACCAATTCTGAAGAAAAAAAAAACATTTTCCTGTCAAAGATAAATTTGAGTGACTCCTAAAAAGAATTGTGATATTACTCACAGTTAGAAATCATTCTGATTATATGAAATATATTTTCTGAAAGTATTCATTTTCAAGACAACCTGTTCTTTTATTTGGGTCAATGAAATTCCATTAACACACAAGCAAAATTGCAAGAAATTCAGTTGGTTTTGTTCTTCAATGCATGCCAGAGAGGCAAAGGTGATTGTTATCCCTTGCAGACACTTAACAGCAAAATAGCTGGTTCAATAAAGCATTCTGCTTTCTGAGATGTGAAGATGATATTGTGTGAGGCACACCTTGATAATAGCTCTCATTATTTCCTTCAAGGTCCCACATTTGTTGTTAATTCTGGACCTCAGTGTACACATATTTCTCTCAGATCAGATAAGGCATTTTTATCAGATCATGGACAATAGGTGCTTCTAGTCTCTTGGTCTATTAAATTTTTGTCAAATGCTGTATAAAAGACCTTTGTGCTTCTTTGGAGAGCACGTTCATCCAATGCTGATAATCCTTAAAGCACAAAGCCTACAATATATTCAAAATAAATTCAGATATTGCCTTGAAAAAGGCAAAGTCTCCCTATGTATTGGAGTATAGTAGCATTTTATATTTCTTAGTAAATAGGCAACACTTTCACTATGTTGTATTAGTGTAAACCAGTACACACTTCGGAGAGACCCTCAACTACATTTTATTAGTTTATTGAGTTTCAGCTGTCTTCTACCAGGTCTTTCAGCTTATTTCAACTCAGTGTCTGTTGCCTCATACCTTTGAGACTCTGGGTGGGCATGCTTTTAATATAAGAACATATTAATTTCTCCTGATACTATTCAAATTTGTTTTCTAGTATGTTATATGAATGTGTATCTAATTTACACATGCATTTAATAGAAATAGACACATACATTAAACAGAAAGATTAATTTGTTTAATCATACCTGTGCTTTTCTCCTGCCAGTCCGGATTGGATGAGTCTAGCAGCACTTTTTTTACTGCCTGCTAATGTTCAGCTTAGAATGAAGGAATGCCTCATTGCAACCTTTTTTATCTTTTGTGGAAACATTGCCCATCCTGTCCATATGAACGTACCTCATTCCACCAGGTCCTTGGGTACATTGCATATACTCTGTCATTGCTTAGATATTCCTTTCACCATACCCTAGCACCTCGTCCCACTGTTCCAGATTGCAAACTGGTTTTTCAGCCTCAGTTCCACACTCAAGGCTTGTATTTTCCCATATAGTTAAAAAAAAAAAGAGAGAGAGAGAGGGAGATAAGCCTTCTCATCCATTTAATGTTCCCATAGAACGCAGGAAACTTCAAATATTTCTAGCAGTTTTACAGTCAATCTATTCTACATGCGTTAAGTGGAAGCTATTAAACACATCAAGAGCTTCAGAGCTAGCTATTGTTAGAAAGAAGACTACCTTTCTGAAACTGTGCCTTTTTCTGACATGCCTTGCTAGCAAAGGCAGAGTGAAGTGCTGTTTAAAACTCTTCTATTTCCAGGGAGTTTCAACTCTCATGCAGCTTTTAACTGCCTGTTTTTCCACTGGAGGTCCTTTCTTTGTTGCTCCTTTTCCTCTGTTATCATGCAATATCTATTGATCATTCAATGTTTCAGTGCTGTTTTGCACCAGAGGTGCTTCTTACTGCCTATGTTCAAAGCAGCCTGGTAAGCCTGGACAACCCAGGTAGAGCCTAAGGTGTGACTTCTTTCCAGCTGCATGTCAAAACCATCAGAGTCATCTTTGGTCTGACCAGGTCCTCTAAGCCCTGTGTCCCTCGCTCAGAGAGAACAAAAGGAAGTTTCTGACAAGAGTATAAGAACAGAGTTACCATGTACTTTCCCTTGAAGTATCCCCTTTGCCTCCAAACTTTTTTGCAGCTCAAGTAATTCCTGGTCATATATATTATATATATATATATTTAGAAATCTCACGAGGATTTGTTTTGCCTGACTTTCACCAGCTTTCTCTGGGATCTTTGTAAGCTTAAATAATTGCAACATATTCTGGCAAGGAGTACCACAACTAAACTATACATTGCAGACTGTTCAACTCACCTATATCCTGACTGCTTTTGACCCCTTCCTCTCCTGATCTCCGGTAAAGAAAGATGCAGAAAACAACCAGTCCCAGTCCCTAACTACCCAAATCTGCTTATACTGTGCCTATTAATTTATTTTTCAAACAGAAGTCTTCTCTTTTACTTACTTGTTTCCCACATGGATGTTGGTCTTTGATAATCCGCATTGCTTTTCTTCAGGCTATTTTCCACTACATGCTGTCTGAGATGGAGAGGACCAGAACTGCACAATTACCACTGTATGACCAGTGGCTGTTCCACTGGGTGACTCCTTGAATTTCTGTTTCCACTTAGGCTCAACAATGCTCCCAAGGCACCCAATTCTGACTGTCAGAACTGGCCAGCTCACATAGGCACAGACCCAAACGACACAACATTGTGTACCCAGTGTCAGCTTTAGATTAGCAGCACAATCCTGCTGCCTGAAACCTGTATAAGAAATTTCAGGAAGAAGATAATCAAAGCAAAGAGACTTTAAATTTGGAGTGTTAAGAGCATTGCCCTACACCTTGCAAGTAAAGTATTCTGCTTTTTGTGAGCTTTTACATGCAGAGTTGTAGTAAGCAGAGAATATTCAAGCCTGGATAGAAAAAGGAAAAGCACTAGCAGCATCCGAAGAGGAGACATTAAAACCTCCACCAGTAATATGTACTTGTTCTGAGTTCAGGTTTGGACAGGACTCCCTATACTGTACTAATGTGCTGAGGGCACCCAAAAATACAGTGCTTTTTCAGTGGCAGTTCCAGCCTTCTGCCTTTGCCTCTGTGTTTTTTTGCGTTCTCACTTGTTTTCTTCTTGCACCTCAGGTATTTTTTGCTGCTTCTTTAAAAATTATTAATGCTGCTGCGAGGCTCAATAACTTTTGGTTTTGTGGGGACCTTTTTCTGATGAGTGAGGCTGACAGCACCGGACTCCATGGTGGACTCAATAATCTCTCTTCCGTTATATTTATAATAATAAATATTTGTATGCTATATTAATCTCCTTTTAGAAAGCCATTGCAAAAAACAAAGACTCCTGTTTGAGTAAGACTGTAATGCTATCAGCCATTCAAAGATAAATAGTCAATATTTATTGTGATGTTCAGCAGCAGCACTAAGCTATAACTAGAGCTGTAATATGACATGAGAAGCCATCTGAAGGTATTGTCAATCTGAGATTTGGGGAAGGGAAAATTACTGTAATTATTGGCCATTTTGTTTTAAAATATCAATTTTATTTAGCAAGTTGGCATGGCCTCCTTCTATTGATGACTATTTGATGTTAAAATTAAGTTAATTTTCCTAATTTTCACTGAGTGTTTTTCCAAAAAAGTCAACAAGCTGAATGACCCTATCACTTCACTACTAACAGATAATTCAGAAATTAATCTGCTGGTTTTGGCTGGAGTAGAGTTGATTTTCTTCAGAGTGGCTAGTGTGGGGATATGTTTTGGATTTGTGCTGAACACAGGGTTGATAATATAGAGATGTTTTAGTTTTCGCTGAGCAGGGGTTACACAGAGCCAAGGCCTTTTCTGCTTTTTGTACTGCCACACTGGCGAGAAACCTGGGGGTGCATGGGAGACTGGGAGGAGACAGCCCAGACAGGTGACTCAGACTGACCAAAGGGATATTCTGGACCCTATGACAGTGTATAAAATGGGGGAAGAAGGAGAAATTTGAGGATGTTTTGAGTGACGGGGTTTGTCTTTCCAAGTCACCGTTACCTGCGATGGGACCCTGTTCTCCCGGAGATGGCTGAACATCTGCCTGCCCATGGAAAGCAATTAATTAATTCCTTGTTTTTCTTTGCTTGTGTGCTCAGCTTTTGCTTTCCCTATTAAACTGTCTCTATCTCAACACATGGGTTTTCCAGCTTTTATCCTTCTAGTTCTATCCCCAGTCCCACTGGTGGAGGAGTGAGCAAGTGGCTGTGGGGGGCTTGGCTGCTGGCTGGGGTTTTGACCACAATTAGCATCATGCTTGTAGAGTCATAACACTTCCAGCATGCATCAGAAAGATATGCTTTTGTAAATCCCTTGAATTTCTTTTAGTCTCTGTTGATGTATCATCTTCCTCGTCTCCAAATTGCCCCAAGATTCCCTTTGACAAAGACTTTTAATTGTGATATATCCATTGAAATTATATTTGCGCTCTCTCTTAGCTCTTTTCTGCCATGGCCTGACCTTGCATGTCTGAAACTGCCCCTACATGTGCATTCTATAGCACCTTTCTCAGAGATTCCAAAATATTTTATAAATATTAAATCATAAGCTAATTCCAGACACTTGAAGAAACTGAAGAGTATTTATGAGCAATTCTGTCTCCCAAACTCCACTGCATAAATCAGAAAACCAATATGATGTAGCAGACACCACATGAGAAGAGCTTCAAACAGGGACTAAAGCATTCTGCCTCTGAATATAGCTGCAGGAAGAATGTAAATCAACAATACATTAAAACTTGCATTTTCCGTGAGGTAGGGTCCTTATGAGACCTTGGGTGATTAAGCAACTTGACTTGGAGCCTTTATTCCAGAAGTCAGTGCTTGTTGCAGATATATCAGGTGACAGGCTCAGTGTTGAACAAAGACAGTGCTAACTGCACAGCAGCCAGCACAGTCACTAGCAGTATTTTGGGTTTCCCTGGAGTTTGCCAGTCAAGCACTCAACCTTCCTACCAGAGCATGTAAAATCTATAGAGATCAGAGCATGAGACGGTATTGCTGGAGGCTATAAAGAGCAGGCTGTATTTTTGTCATGTCTTTGAAAGGTTTCTCAAAACGCGGGTTTGTCACAAACATTGTCCTGCAGCTTGTGGCTATCAAATACAAAAGCTGAAAATACAGCTGGGGTTGCAGCTTTCTATCATCAAACCATTGATTTGTTTTTTATATTAAAAAAAGCACACATAGAGGTTCAACATGTAGCCCTGTTATGATTGCCATTTCTGTATTATTTTGGAAATTCCTTATAACTCTGGATTTGAATTTAAGGAGAAAAAAAGATATAAAGAAGGGTACTAACAGCCCACTGTCAGAGCCACTGTCAAACACTAAGCAGTTTAGGTTGTGGACTTTTCCTAGTGCCAGAGTCTATGCAGGATCTGTCTTTCCTGTCATTAATTAATGCCATTAATACCTTCCTTCTCTGCTGCAACAGTGGTAGCAGGCTATGAGACCAAGACATACTTTCCTGCCTCTGACCTTTCCTCTTTTTTTAGAGATCTGTCATGTAATATCAGAAAAACAAATCAGCAGAAATAGAGCTTAATGGATCAAACTTCCTTCAGAGTGCTACAAGGAAAGAAATTTTTTTTTGCCTTTAAAAAATATAAAAGGAACAACTGTGCTCATTTGATACCATTCTGTCTTCCATCTGATCACTGTCCCATGGGAGATGGAGAAGCTAAACACTGCATGAACCTGTCTCTGCAGTTCACTCCTTTGTGGGCATTTTCAAACTTACTCCACAGTATCTTTTGGTCAGTTCTTAAAAAACACTTTAAGAAATACTGTATTGATTTTCATTCAAAAATCATTAGAATAAGGGGACCAAAATCTTGATTTTTCTATCTATAACATGCTTTTTTGTACAATCTTAATTCATTTTGATGAAATAACAGACAGCTATGAAAATGGTCATGTTATAAAAAGCAGAGCATCCACTGAATAACAGCCTGAGAATTTGATGGTGTATTAAGACAGCATTTGAAACAGCTCTCATTTACATGAAGATCTTCTTACCCTTCCTATATGTGACTGAGAATTTGGTTCAATAGTTTCTAACCTGCCATATGATGCTGAAATCATCCCACACTCACTGCCACTGTCTCTTAATGATGAGGAACAGTTTCAATATGTCACAATAAGAATGTAAAAAGTGAGGTGGCTGCCCAAAATATTTAATTTCTTTAATGTTCCAACTGGCCAAGTAATTTCGACAAAATGGGTTTTCTCCTAAAGCTTCTTACATTTCTTAACTAAGCCTAACTGGAAAGTGAAGTCCTCATTGTTTTACTAGATACATACCCACCTCTTTATATAAAGGCGTTCTGAGATTCCTAAATAAAATTAAATACAGAGTAGAGTAGAGAATAATCATATGTTTCAGGGGTAAAGATGGAAAAGTAGTTATACTTTATCCCGAAGAAAGTGCTCAGCGTGACAGAAATAAGCATTTAAAATTTTGATGAAATATTAAGGACATTATTAGGAAAGCCTATTATTCACCTGTTTAAAAAAGTGTCACTCTAAATTGATGACACAAAACATAAACAAATGAAAAGGCCACCTGAGGCTTTGTGTATCATACCTTAACCATGAGTTGTGAGGTTTAGGGTTTTTTAAATTTTTTTAAGTTTTTTAAATTTTTTTTTAATGAAGTATATGAGTCTTGTTCCTCAATACTTCCATAACTGCATTCACATGTAGATGGACCATACTTGTATAATCATGGATATTTTATATATAGGCCACCTGCACATTTCTCTTCCTCCCGAGACTAATAGGTGAACAGCAGGGACAATGTTTCTCCAAGCAAGTGTGGGGGGACTTAGGGCTGTTTGTTGAAGTTTAAATCTCTACTTGCATTAGCAGACTGCTGCATCTCCAGCATTTGGGGATTTTTCAGCTTTACTAGCAGTAATTTATAGCAGCTCAGTGTATAAACTCTTTCTTTCCTCGGTCTTTTTTAAAGTGTCCTTTTGCTTCTTTTCCTCTATTCTTCTTGCCCATGGTAGCATGAAAGTATTTGAAGATGATGAAGCGAAATGTTTGATCTTTTTTGCAGTGCTTCTGCCTGGACCCAGTGCATTATCTTGTGTGTCACTAGATAATACCTGGTGGGGAAAAAAGGCCCTGAAAATATAAAAATAATCATATATGAAAAAGAATTCATTTTGCCCCATTGCTTCTGAACAAATTTAAACAGCTGCTGACAGCTCAAGAAAACTTTGAAAAATGTTCTTTTCAGAAACTATTGTAATATATCATATTTTCTGTATATTTCACTTCTCTTATTCTCTCTTTCTCAAGACATTTGCATGAGAATGAGATCCTTCTTTCCGGTATTTTGCTGACTCTGGCTATCGTTGTACAGATTTGGTTCAGGCTGCTTGGACAAGACTTCTGGCAGTGCTAGTGTCTTTTCAACTCTCTCAAAGCTTCTGGATAGTCAAAGAGGTCAGGGAGGAGGAAGTTTATGTCTTGTTCCTGCTGTCAGTGAAGTGCAGAGCCCATTGCAGTTCCCAGAAGTAGAATAACACTTTATGAACTAGACCTGGCTATCTGGACTCCTCACAGTTTGATGGAGGCAAGATCCTCCTAAGTCCTTGTGGGGCTCGCTTCTGTAGAGCACACTCCCTAAGCCCCCAGGCTAATGCAGCATAGCACTTACTCTCCTAGTTAATTCCCAGCGTGCTGATTAGCTCTTGTAGACCCAGGCCAAACACAGTCTGTCTCATGGAAGACTGAGCACTGCCTGTAATAATAAAACCAAGTGAATTTCCCGCTGTCAAGTGTTGAAATATCTGATATGCATGGAAAGTTCTACCTTAACTTTGTTTGTTTGTGTCTCTCTATACTTACTGGTTGATAACCAAAAGGCCTGAGAAACCTTAAGAAAGGCTGCTCCCTTGTGGTTTTTCTAGCTAGGCAAGAATGAGAACTTCTCACAAAATCTGATATTATGCAAGTTCTTAGTTCAAGTTGTTGCCAGAAAAAGCATTGATGGTAAATGCATTAGGGAAGTCAGTAGTACTCATGTGCTCCCAGGTGTCCAAACATTTCAGCAGTTCTCCCAGGATTATAACCTTGAACAAATGGTTAAGTCAGTTATCTAAACTGCACAACATCTGCTCAAGGAAAATCGAACCTCTGAACCTTCTCACATTTTCCATGTTGAGGAGACAAACTTCCCTGTGATTCAGGCCAAGATTCCTAGAAAGCAGCTGCTGGGCCCTGGGTCCACAGTCCAGGCCACAGGAAGGGTGAATTCACACAGCTTCCACATTGCCGGCAGAGCCCTCTCCCAAGGCATACCAGGGCTCTCAGGAACAAGCTGGAGCCTCAAGCTTTATATGACGGGGCAGAGAGTCAGACTGGGCAGCACAGCAAAAATAAAGGCAAAAGCATCCATTTAAGGATAGAGGTTTGG
This sequence comes from Melanocharis versteri, assembly GCA_013397845.1. Lineage (NCBI taxonomy): Eukaryota > Metazoa > Chordata > Aves > Passeriformes > Melanocharitidae > Melanocharis > Melanocharis versteri. The sequence continues at coordinate 674,810 of VZTG01001083.1, forward strand.
GCAGAGAGGGACCTGATCAAGTTCGACAAAGGGAAGTTTCAGGGTCCTGCACTTGGAGAGAAATAACCCTACACACCAGTACAGGTTAGGGGGTGAGCTGCTGGAAAGCAGCTCTGCAGAGAAGGACCTGGGGGTCCTGGTGGACAACAAGCTGCCCACGAGCCGGCAGTGGCCCTTGTGGCCAAGAAGGCCAGTGGTATCCTGGGCAGCACAGGGAAGAGCATGGCTAGCACGTCAGAGGAGGTGATCTGGCCCCTTCACTCAGCCCTGGTGGGGCCAAATCTGGAGTGCTGTGTCCAGTTCTGGGCTCCTCAGTACAGTAAAGACATGTAGCAAGTCCAGTGGAGGGCCACAAAATGATCAGGGGGCTGGGTCAACTCTCTTATGAAGAGAGACTAGGGGAGCTGGGGCTGTTTAGCCTGAAGAAGAGACGACTTATCAATGCATAAGGAGGATATTTCCAATGCATACAAATGCCTTAAGAGCAGGTGTCATGAGGATGGGGATGGGCTCTGTTCAGTTCAGACCAGCGACAGGACAAAGGGCAATGGGCACACCCTGAATCACATGAAGGGTGAACACTTGGAGGGTGACACAGGACTGGAACAGGCACCCCAGAGAGGTTGTGGAGTCTCTTCCTCTGGACATATTCTTAGCCCACCTAGACGTGAACCCAGGCAACCTGCTCCAGGTGAACCTGCTTTAGCAAGGGGGTGAACTAGATATATATCCAGAGGTCCCTTCCAACCCCAAGCATTCTGTGATTCTGTGCGATACTTCCAGAGGTGGAGAATTGAGGCCCCCACTCTGAAAACAAGGAACAACTAAAAGAGGAAAGAAATTGAATGCTCTGAAATTACCACATTTTTTGATTAATGTCCTAGGCCCACACAAATTAATTTAGCAAAATATGCTTTCCACCTGTAAAAGCAATTCAATGGCGTTTATCCATGCAGATCTACAAACTAAGTTGTGTAGACTGTGTGAATGTGTTTAAACTAATAAGCACACCTGAATTAAATAAACAGTTGGAAACTGCAGGCTCGGGGACTTTGTAATACCATATGGAGTCTTTCAGATGTAAATTACCAGCTGAAATTCATCCTGGGTCAGTAAAAATCCAAATTGTTGCATTCTAATAATTGTTCAGTGGCCTATATGAAATTAGTTGATTGACATGTCTACAAATTACAAACTCAATTGCTGCTAATAGAGCCTCTCAGAGAGAGTGGAAATTTCATGGGCATGGAGAATAAACTGGCAATTCATCCTCAAGGTGAACTCTTCATGTCAGGAAGAGGCACCTGGGGGAGCTGTGTAGTGCTACTTTTCATGCTCAGACTTGTGATTAATTATTATCATTTATTATTTGTACAGTCCTCTATTGCAGTACCACCTTTAGGCTGAAATCTTAGATCATCCACTTTACCAGGAGTGACAAACACACAGTTCCAGCATCAAATCATTTGCACTTAAAAGTCCATCTATCAACTGCTCTGAAAACGTAGCCAGATCCCTTAGTACAAAGTAAGGTGGGATGACTAGGAGATACAGGAAATGAGTTTAAGAACTGTCTAAACTTTACAACAAGGTCATATCAAGGAATTAATTTTCGACTGCAGCAGTCTGCTAGTTTTCAAGAGCTCTAATATGCATGTCAGAAAATTGTAAGATATGCTTTATATTACATCTGTGACTTCCAGAAGTTACTTTCTAGTATGGCAAAGACTATTTTGGGAAAGAAATTTCAGATTTCTAATCTCAAGTTGGTCTCGTAGGAAGGTATCTAGAGGGTAAGTCCAATGAGGAACAAGTGAGGGATATGGGGTTGTTTAGCCTGGTGAAAAGGGGCTCAGGAGTGACCTTTTCACTCTCTACAACTGCCTGAAATGAGGTTTTAGCAAAGTAGGGGCCTCTTGTCCCAGGTAACAAGTAACAGGACAAGAGGACATGGCCTCAAGCCATGCCAGGGAAGGTTCAGGCTGGACATTACAATAAATTTCTTCATAGAAAAGGTTGTCAAGAAAGCACTGGAAAGGACTGCCCAGGGAGATGTGGAGACACCATTCCTGGAGGTGTTTAGGGAAAGAAGGACTGGATGTGGCATTTAGTGCTCTGGTCTAGTTGACATGGTGGTGACTGATCAAAGATTGGACTCGATGATCTTGGTGGTCTTTTACAACTGAATTGATTCTGTGATTCTGAGAAAAACAGGGAAAGAAATTTTCAGTGTATATGATCACAAATGTACATATTTAGAAACCTTTTGCATATCAATACATTGAAAAACTGATGCTTAAATTGGATTGCATCAGGAATTTCATTGATGTAGTAGATGTGATGGGTTTTAATAGAGATTAAAACATTGCATCAATTATTTCTCTCTTTTCTTCTCAATTCTGTTTCTTTTTCAAATTTAAAACAAGATTCAAATGCTGCTAAGAAATTACCTTTTCTCCATGCCTCTGTTTTACAAATTCTTGTGGGGGCGAAAAAAAAAAAGGCATCCTGTATTGAGATCATGCTTATATTGTCATGTCCCTTATGAATCTGATAAAATATTCACAAAGATAACTTCATCCAGTGGGTGATGCAGGGCCAGGATCAGCTGTCATGGGACAGATGTTACCTCCCTTACTGCACAACAGTGTGCTTATTGCTTCACCCCACAGCTCTAGCTCCCTTAGCTCTTTTGTCAGATCCACCCCAGGGAGCATAGTCATTACTGCGATGAAACAAGGCAAGAAAAGAGAGAGGTTGGTATATAATTTTTCCTCAGAACTCTCACCTCGGTGAGATGCTGTTGAAAGACAAATTAACTTCAGTCCTGACAGAGCAGTGGGCATTTCTGCAACATTAGACCTACCGGCATCTTAAGAATATCTTACACATCTGACAGAGATGAAAACACTTAGATGACTGGAAGATGAATGCCCACACTGGAGCTGGCAGAATATGAAAGTCTCTCTTCCCAAGAACTGATGGCATTAACTAAAAGGGAGTCGGGACTCAAGCTTGGCCTCAGTGGAAAGACATTGCTTAAGCGACGGTGAAATATTGCTGGTCAAAGGAAGTGTGATGCCTGCCAAAGCACTCATGTCGTATTCTGCTTCACACCAAAGCATAAAGCCCAACCCATTCCCCCTCCATCTATTCCAGACAGTGTTATTAAACCACTTAAAAGTTTGCAACTCCTTCAAATGCATGTGGCTTCTTTATTGAACACTGCCTTATTTAATAACATAAGGATTCACACCAAATATTCCGTCTTATTTTGTTCATGTATTTTTCTGACCACTCAGCTTTCAATCTTTCATATGCCTTGGAAGAGAGGAACTCTGTAGCATGGCTTTAGCAGGTTAGTTTGAAGTCTTCATTTCTGCTCTCCTGTTTTTTCTTTTCTGGCAATTTAACTAGCCTTCTATGTAGAATTATATAAATTAGAATTTCATTTGTCAAGGCCCGCTACTTGCCAATATATTACATTTATCTGGAATTTAATCACAGTTTAGCTTAAAAAAATTTAAACCCCCCCCATATACTATGCTAAAATGATCCTATAGTTTGTGTTTCTGTAACAGAATTGCTAGGAAAAGAGTTATAATTAGTGACAAAAAGATATGTTACTCTAGAGGTACGCTAATCATCCCCAATTTCTGCTGAAAGTAGCACAAACCAAAAGGTAAATGCTGGTTTTAAGACCAAAAAATGACATCTTACATTTATCAAAAACAAACCCAGAAAATATTCAATACTCTGGCTAATATATGGTGGACTGGGGAGAGACACCAAGGCCAGGAGCATCAATAAAAGTTGAATGTGTTTTATTCTTACCATTTCCATAAAACAGTATTTAGGGGAAGCAGAAATATTTTTCTCCTTTTAAAAATGGTCACAGACAATGCATTTTTCGGTAAGTATGATCTATCTGATGGCATATAAATGCTTTTTATCACATTATTCCAAATGCATATCACACATCTTGCAATAGAAAACTCATCATGAGAGGTATCTATCTAAAAGTACAAATTTGGCTGGGATATGTATGTTCCCATACAGAAAGGTGCATAAGCATACATTGTCAAGGACCCCTTTACCTTGCTTAAAGTTAGATATATAGCTATGGTGGTCAACCAAGTCTTGACTTTAGCACAAGTCTTGATTTTCTGGGTAGTAATTTTAACAGGTTTTCACTCTATATCAGAGATTTCCCCAAGAAATAATGTTTCCAGGAAAAAGAGGCAGGAAAGGAATACTGAGATCTAACGACATCCACTCCATGTTTCCCCTAATGCCTTAAAAAAATACTTTTGAATACAAATTTTGTGGAAGAAGGTCTGTTATATTCTGCATGGGTTCCTGTGCTCTGACTTTGAATACACTGAACCAAACTTAGAGAGCAGGTATGAAAGGCACTTTTCTCTAGCTGTACTGAAAAGCATTTTTGCCCTTAATAAAACAATGTCAATAACGAAAGTCTTCACAATGACACTAAATAAATAAATAAATAAAACCCTTCACTTATTTTCCCCTCGCATTTGCTTTTCTTTTAGATGCATTCTACCAAAGGCAGTACTTATTAGGTTTCCCTCTGACAAGGGAAAAATATAACATAAAGCTGGAAATTTCAGGTTTGATTTTATTATACTCATATAACTTAGGGCTTCTGCTGCATAAGAAGCTGCAATTTTCTATTTACTCCATAAAAGAAATGTATTTGCTTTAAGATGTGTTCTCATATTTTGAATTTCCTGGCTCATAAGCCACCTCAAATTCTTGAAGATGAAAGCATAAATTGAAGTACTGAACAAGGTTATTCCTCTGGGAGTCTTACCAAATCCAGATCATGTGGAGAAATTTTCTACCAAGAGGTAGAAAAAAAAAATTTAAAGGAAATATTTTGCCATTCTTTTCTTAGTAATATTTTATTTTCTTTCTTTTACTGCTATAAGGGAAATGTTGCTTTGGAGAAGGAAAAAGACTTCGGAAAATATGGGTCTGAATTTAACAAAAAAATCAAAGCTAATGTGCTTTGGAGTTTGGGGGACAGGGGTGCGTATTATTATTTTAGGCTCTATTCTTTGCTCTGCTGCAATTCCATAAAAGTACATTTTGAGGGTGGACCCAGCAAGACTGCGTGTTCAGGTTTGTTATGGTTCCAACTGGCTGGTTTGTACCTATTTCCAGAAATGTTCAGATCAAGCACTCTTCTCTCTACAGTGCTACCAAACCAGCCCATGTGTGATGTCAGGAAAGATGTGCAAGCTTTCTTTAACAAGTGGCCATGGTATGAGGCATTCCTAGGATGCTTTCAGCTGCAGCAGGAGCAGTCAAATCAGAGAGTTTCAAAAGCTATTTCAGTGATAGATTCCTTTGGCAAAACAGCTTGGAAGAAAAACCTCTTTTGGATGTTCTGGTGGCAACAGCAATAACTTCAGGAATCGGTGGTGAAAACCAGTTCCCTGCTTGGCCTTTAGGACCATGATTAGATCAGAAAGACCCTGATCCTCACAGGGCTGTGAGTGCTTATCTTCCACTTAAATAGTTATGTGTCTTATACTCCTTTATAGAGCTACGTCTTCCTTTTTCACATCTCAAGGTTTGTCTACATTACAGGTTAGAATTAAGACCCCTCAAATTCAGGATCCAAAGCATAAAAGAAACCTGGACCTTTCATGCCAGATAACCATATGATGGGTAACAGAACAAATTTCTGGTTCTGCAACTCAAAGTACCTGCACTGGGACCAGCCAATTAGCTCTACATGGTGTTTCTTGTGAGGGTACAATTAAATCAGTGCTAACTTACGAGTTTTGCAACATGGTCCATATGTATTGTGCGTGCCCTTTCCCACCCCTAATATAGATCCAGATTATTTATCTGTTTGACAAGAACATTGTGAGGATGAGGCATACTGAAAATAGTGAAGCACTGGATGGCTACAATTCCAAGACTGAACTAATAACCTTCATCAATTTAAAAATTATTATAAGGTGAAAGTATTGAACAAGCCATACAAAATCAGGTTGTGAAGCTGAACTGTGGCAATACTGGTTGACAAGAGCTCCAGGATAGGCTTGCTAAAAGGAAAAAATACATCTTTAGAGAAAATCCTGGTAACATACTATCATTTTGTTAGATTTATTCCCTTTGCAGACTGTTTCTATTTAGCAGGTTCAACAAGGAGCATGCAAAAAATGAAGCTTTCCTTAAACTTACATGGCAGGATGAAAAACACAGTGCAATAGTCACCCGCATGTCTCCTCAGGGTTTCTTTCTTAGATTAAGTTCTTCAGTCATAAAATCCAAAAGGTAAAATTTGATTATCACTTCTTCCAAATGTATTTGTCATTTTTGGTACTAAGGCTTTTGCCTGCATGGTGAGGNGCACTTCTTCCAAATGTGTTTGTCGCATTTGTGTTTGTGTCATTTTTGGTACAAAGGCTTTTGCCTGCATGGTGAGGGATTTTTTGTTTGTTTTGTCTTTTGGATTTTTTTAGTGAATGCGGAGAGGAATTGGTTTTAAAGACAGAAATTCTGAATTAATTCAGGAGTGCCAGGCACCATGCAATTGGCAGTGTTTAAGCAAGCATGCTGCTGGGCTGAACTCAGGCCTTGACACAGATAATAAGGCACGGAACAAAGATAATGTAATAATATGCAGAGATTTTCATCTAAGGATCACACGGCTTTAATAGAAGTGTGTAAATTGGTAATAAGATTTCTGGTTTAGAGCAGAGGAAATTGGGCCTAGATATTTGACCTTTTTTATTCACGCAGAACATGAGTTTCCTGCAGCAGTTGCCAGAGTCACCTACCTACTGCTCTGAAGTAGACCAGAGCATTGCTTGCAGCTAGAAAATCCATCCTAATGTGAAATAACAGGTTTCTGACTTTGTTTGAGAAAGGAGTCTGAAAGTCTTTCGCCTCTGGGCCAGAGCCTATACAAGGATACCCCAGGTTTAAGTTGGGTTCTATGTCAGCTGCACAGCAAGTGGTTTGGGAGTCACTGATTGGCAAAACTGTCACAAATCATGGAAAATCCCTGACACCCAGACCAGACCCTGCTGTCAGTGTCATGAGTGCCTGGGTGCCAGCTAACTCCTACCTCACAGCTGTAGATTTGTAGTTTTGTGCCTCCACTGTAGAACATAGAATTCCCTGGGAATCCTCCCTCTAATATCTTAAAAGAGAACTGAATCTAAGTGTCAAGGTCACCTTGAGTTCAAGTAACAGGTATCCTACAACAAAAATTTTTGTACATTTTCTAGTATTTTTTATCTTTGTTCTCACCCTGAAAAATGTTGATCAAAATAACTTAGCGCACACATGGGTGCTCGTAAAATCAATGTGCAGGAAGGATAAGGAAAACACTCAATAGAAACCTGAAAGATAGGCATACTGGTTATGCCTGATGACTTCTCCCAAAGATTTGCTGATTCTTTCAGACTTTATCAAAGAATCAGCCAAGCGTTTTTAAAATGTTTGATTAGGAAGGGTTCTTAGTGTGGGGACAATTAGACACTGCTCTATCTGTTAAAATAATGAGATTTGATGAGAAAAGTTAGATAATTCTCTCCCAGCAGAGGGCTATAACTATTCCTGTGTGAAGAGACAAGATTATTTCAGGAGAGGGTTATCTGAAGTTTATGGAAGATACACAAAAGGGAGACTTATGCAGTAAGTTTTGTTCTACACTAAAGACATTTTCCGCGAAGGAAAATTATTGTGGAAAAAAACACCTTTACTTTCTAAGTGCAGTTTATGCCTTGCAAAGTCTGCAAACCACTTAAACCAAGTTAAGCTTCAAAATTCCTGGGATTAAGCTAAATGCTTTACAAAGCCTATATATAATTATGAGAAGCTCCTGACATATCTTTATTCTTAATATATTCTGTATGATGCCAAGATCCCAGGCTGGGATTTTCTAAGCAGTCTAAAGGAATTATGCTGCACACCGTTTTGGAAATCCTAGCATCAGGTGGCTGCACTAAAATTACCTATTCATACTACTGGTAAATATGCGATATATTTAAAGAGCTCCGTTCTGTTGCAATATGAATTATTTATATGGTCTTTTGGAAAATTAAAGAAAATTACAAATAAACCAAACAAATGTGTTCATGAGCAGTGCGTAACCATAATGAAAAGAACAGTGCCTGGCATCTTTGAAAGATGAAACAGGTTTAAGTGACTTGTATTTACACCTCTGCCATCCAGAATGCAAAGGGCCATCAAGTCCCTGTAGAACTGGACAAGAAAGAAAAATAGAGTGCCTCTGCAACCCCTGTGATAAGAGGGAGAAAGAAAGATTGACTTTTAAATCCTCTTTCACGGTTCCCTTATAATATAGGAAATCCTTGCTGATACACAGAGTCAACTTTGTTTTCTGGTTTCATTGCATTATATGTCCAGACAAGGAAATAGCAATAATATTTCTACCCAGAAAAAGCTTTGCTTTAGACTTGTTCCTGTCTATCAGAACTTTGTCTCTACTTGATTAAACAGCATCAGGACTGGCAGTTCACATCTGCTCATTTTTGCACAGAGCTGTCCTGTCTGCTTTACTTTCATCATTCTTCTGAAAGAGCAGCATTATAATTCTCAATTTAACAAAGATTATTTCCTTTGCAAAAAGAAGGTAATATGTTACCTGGTCTACCTACATGCAGCTTGTGATAATTCAGGGAGATGATCACAGGTTTAGTGTATATCACACTACAGACTGAAAAATTTCTATTGTGTGGGGAATAAACTCCTCTATGGGAAATAAACTCCTCAAGAATTTGTTTAATGTTTGAGGTGTGTTCTCTGGCACAGCAACGCTGTCACAAAATTGATCTGTAAAGCACAGACACAAAAATCACTATTGTGGACTTCACCTCAGTAACCTACATTCCTTTATTTAACCAGCCTGCAATAGCATGTTCACTCAGACAACATCCGTTCCTAATTTAGCACAGATTTTAGGACTAGAGATCACCTTTCAGTCCCCAAAACTCCCACTGCAAGGAGTTTTTCTTCTTGCTGTTCCCTCTACTTAGAGGGTTTAAAAGCAAAGGCAGAATATCAAGAGCTGGCAGCAGTTTCCTGCCTCATCCTGACGGAAGTGATGAACAAGCAATTAAATTGTCCAGTTTTTAAATGATATACAGCACTAAGTGATACATGAAATGATAGATTGAATCCCCTTCCTGTAACTTGCTTGTCACAAAATCTATCAGTCTGTAAACTATATTACCCACACACATACACACTTGAGAAAACAAACTCATTTTAAACATAGAAATCCCTTTGAAGTACACCTTGAGTCATTTTAAATGTGCTTGTTTAACAAAATAAACCCTGTGGTAAGTTATAGTTTCTACATTTCTGATTTTTTTTTTTAGTATGACATAGCCTCATAGCTTAAAATAAAAATACCCAATGCATGCTGGATGCTGGTAGCAATCAGATTTCTGTCACACACATGGCCACCCATACAGCTCCTTTCCTAGCCATATGTATAACTATTTGTATAGTCACAATATTTTAAAGGCACCTTCTGATAAGAAATAAGGAATACCTTGCTAACAGTCAGCTTTCCTCACAGGAAGTAGGGTTTGGTAAGAAAAACCTCGGCTCTATGAAAAATTCCCTATGACATTTCTCAGAAGCTGAAGTGCAGTTTAGAGCATTGCACTTTGCAGGGCATGGCAGAGAGATCGAATGCTCGTACACTGTCTGCGTGACCAATTTGCCACGTTTTAATATCTGTAAAAGATATCACCTACTCAAATATTTAGTGCCTTTAGAAATGTTACAACTCCTTTTTTATTTGCACAAAAAGTGGTCAGTTTAGACATGATGGGATCGATTTAAGAAGAAAGAATGAGTTGGTTTTTCTTGTGCATAGCACATTAAAAATGGCTGATAGAGGGTTGTATGAAGATGCTCCACCATGCTCATAATCCAAATTAGTAACGAAGGCCATTTTTGTATGCGACAGGGTAGCCACGTAGCCATGCACATGTGCTGAAATAGCTACAGCTTGGTTGTCCAAATAATATAGCCTTCCTTTTAGGGTTTTACGAGTCTGAGCAAGCAAAATACCTTTGGCTGGAGTCAAAGATATGTCAAAATTATGATACTCTGATACTCTGGCCTCAACAGACCCATGTGTGATCAACAGCAGCAGAGTAAACACAGTAAGTGTCACAAAAGCACTTGGAGTGGTGCAGACACAGATCAGCAAAGCACAAATGAAAAATTAATCTTGATCATCAGATGGACAACTTGATTCAATTTCATTGTTTGATGGACACATCAGACCATGGGTGTGCATTGTGTAACCCACCTGTTTTGACTGGGGCAAAAATAAGAGTCTTCATAGGTGAACACAAAATAGATGCATACAATGAACTTTCAAAACTATTTTGATGAAGAAAGCTAGCTGTAAATAGCATTCAAATCTGAAAGAAATGAAGGAATCATATTTTTTTCCATTTTCACAAACTTTTGCTTCCTTCAAACGTGTTTCCATGGATGGGCATTATGGTGTGTCATGGTTTAGGAATGGCATTCTCCAATTTAGTGTTCCCACTGAAACACACCAGACTATGTGCTGCTCACTAATTTCCCCCCATACTCCTTCCCCTGCAGCAAGATGGAGAGGACAACTGGAGGCACAGAATATATCATGAGTTTCAATAACAACAATTTTCTAGAAACAGAAATAAAATAAGAAAATGAACAGTAACAACAATATTAATAACAGAATTTACAAGGGAGGCAAATGATTCACACATGAATGCTCCCCATGTGGAACCCACCACCGCCCAACCACACACTCTGCCACCAGCCCAAACTGGAAGGGACACAACCCCTCTCTACCCACTCCCCATGGTGTGAGATGGTATAGAAAAACCCCAGGGTCCTGGCCATGCCCCTCCTGGCTGCTGCAAACTCAACCCTGTCCAGGCCAGAACAATAACACAGTGGCTGCTTATGGTTTACCACCACTCAAATATGCTTCATTTAGTGCACCTGACTCTCTGAAAATATCAAGGGAGGGGAAACATTTAGGAGCTGCATTACCTTTCCTTAAAAAAAAAGAATTAGCAAATACAAACTATGCAAAGTTCAAACTGTATTTCATCTAGTTTTACAGCACCTTTCAGATGTATTCCTCTGCACTTGTGAAAAACTTGTTCTCTAATTTGTTTCCTGCCGTCTTCCCCTTCATTCAGTTTCTATTGTTCAGCCTTGTCTGCTATCTACTGGTAAATACTAGATGTTCAGCTTTTGATAATCTTAGAGTTGCTAGATGTTCAATTTTTGCTTATCTCTTGTCAGCTGCTCAGTTGGACAGCACTGTTCAGCTTTGTTTCCCTGAAGCAGGAGGAGGATTTTAGGTCATCAATTAAACTCTTTTTTTGTCTTTAAGATCATTACCCTTTCTGCCACCTAAAGAAGGAAAATTTCATTCCCATTGTAATGCAGTTATAGCATTGCAGATAAAACTGTATGAATAACATTTATCTCTGCAGACTCTGAAAATTAAGTGATGTACTATGGAATTAGACACTGATGAGAACAATGTTGCTTCCCGTTTCTACCTGATATTAAGAAAGATGTTCCTGAATTCAGTATAACCAAGGAAAAATACTGAACTCCATCAGACAGATGCTGAACACAGAAGATTGCTTTCATGTTCTCTGCAGAGCATTTGAGAACGAAAAAAAATGGGTCCAGTTACGCCAGTTACTCCTAACTGCCCTTTTGGAAAGGGAAGCAAAAATTCTGCACCAAACAAGGCAAACAGAACATAAACAAACCCTAGTTTTTGGTTGCTGCTTGCTTACCAACCTCATGCAAGGATCACAAGGGCTGGTGAGCCTTGATTTCTTACAACCTTTTTTTACCACGAGAGTCTGCCAGGCCATCTGTTGGAAACTGCAAAGAGAAACCTAAATCTCTTTTTTTTTTCTTTTATTTTGTGGAGCTTCGGTAATCACTCAGAACATAATTTCGGTAAAAGATAGACTACTGGGGCAAATTATTTTCTAACTTTGTAGGAGATGGGAGTATTTTTTCACTTTACTTTCACTTTACTTTCCTGCAGGGTGAGATTCCTGAGAAACAATTAAACGTGTAAAATTATCAATCATGACAAGTATGATATTAAACCGAACAGCAGCTGGGATAGACAGTGGATGATCTTTAATGTCAAAGGTGTGATAAATACCTAACAATATGTTCTTACCAGTTTTCAAATACAGACTTTATTTTCATTTTTCCTCAGACTTGTGCACTTCTCCAGAGAAACCGAGGTGCATACATGTGGTATTCACCCTTACTTTCAAAATGTTGTTCTGGGCAAAAGAAGGAGCCATAACTTACATGCAGAGTCAAAATGTATTGTTAGTTTAATTAAAGTATTAACAGCCTAATCAAACACAATAAACAGTTATTATTGCAGTTGTAATTAAACTAAAAGTCGTAGACTGAATGACCTAATTATTATTGGAAAAAATCCTTTATCATACTGTTACACATTTTGAGCATATAAGTACTTTTCCTCTGTGTTCACTTTCCAGTGCCCCACTGGCTCACTCAAAAAGAATCAGGGATAGAGGTACAATGACTCCTCAGCATGCCAACCTCTGACAGATTGATTGTGAAAACAATCCACAATTATGGATTGGGATTACCTCTGTTCTCAATTTTCCGTCCACTTGGCACTAAGTTTTTTACATTATCTACCAGAATGCACTCTCTCTCGCTTTCTTCCTTGGTTCTGAATTCCCCATTATACTTGTTCTCCTGTCCTTTTTGCTAACTCTAGGACTGATTTACCTGTCTCTCAGGGTTGCATCTCTTTAATAAGCAGTGTCTGACCATGAAGATTTATGGGTTTCCACAGTCTAAATCCTCTGTATCCTCCTATGTCCATGCTGTCTCACAGCCCATTTTTATTCCAGGGTCATAAAGAGTTCAGTCTGCATAGAATTGCTAGTTATTATTACTCTCTATTAATTAGCATTATGCACTGTGCTGTGCAAAAGTGAAAAACTAAGCTAAGGCAAATTTAGGCAGTAGGCACCTGACTGGTAGACAATTGCTATTATACCTAAAGCAAGCTGAAAACAAACTCAGGTCAAAGGAAGCCTCTACAAGTCCTGAAGCACTGCACTATTAGGTCAGTACAAAACCTGTGTCCTCTTACAGGTAAGGCCACAAGTGTATTTGTTGGGCTGCAGCACTGAGCTAGTGACAAATTGTCAAATCATCTGCCTTTCCCTTATACCCCCAGGCCAGAGAACTCAAAAGCCTTTGTGTGTCTGAGATTACAGATCCTTGCAAAACCTGTACCCATGGCTGGGAGCAAGTTTATAAAATATCTGTTGGCCTGGAAAAATTATTTCTATCTCGGTCAGTACCTTTGTGCTACTCAGTCATGATGTTTCAAAGCAATTGAAGCAATTGCAAATAGTTACAGGAGACGGTTTTTGCTATTTCTTATTCTTGCTTTCACTTTATGTATTTCAGCATTGAAGCTGATGAGGAACTGCATTGAATGCAGCAGTAGCATTTGTGGTGAGGTTTGGTAGTGACACTAAATCGAGTGCAAAAAATGGCTTTATGTGATGGGGTTGGACAGGGCGGGTGGTATTTTCTGTGAACTAGGAGTTTCCTAAGGTGAAGATTTTCTATTAAAACTCTGAAAGCTATGTTTTCCAGACATGACTTTCTTCACTACTTTTGGCCTCTTGACAATGTAACATTATCCTGGGATTCATTCCTGTCTTAACAACCTTGGTGAAAGTCATTTATCTATATTTGTTACATATCTGTATGACCTACATTTATCAAGTATAGAATTCCAAGAGATCATGCAGACAATCTGAAGGGAGAAAGATTTTTTTAATCTATTAATTTGTAGCTATAGATAATGAATGAATAATCTTTTTTTAATCGTCCTGAATCAAAGTTTTAAATCCGTTTCAAAGGCTCAAACAGTGCAGTTGTTTCCTGGGACAAAGTTTCATCTTTCAGGTTACTCCGTATGGACAAGCCTGCAGGGCTGGCTCCACAGAACAATAATTCCTTCCTTCTGTATGGCAAGATGCCCTGGCCTGCAGCCCTCTAATTTATTGTTAGATGAAGAGTGTAATCAAACTACTCCTCTGATGTTTCTTTGGTGATGCCCTCTGATCCCATTCCCTAGTCATACACTGCTAACACCTCTGGTGTTATTGTGGCCATCTGACACACTGGCCTAATCAATAACCAAGATGTACAAAAAAGGAGAGCTCTATGGTGAGTCTGCAGCCTCCTTTGTGAGGAAAAATCTAACTATAAGCGGCACTACTCACACTGCCCTCTTAAAACGCTGGCCTGAGGCATGTGAGAGAAAATTATTCTATTTTCTAGCAAGGCTATGTCTCACCTTTATGGGCGTATACCAAAGAGGAACAGAAAATACATAGCACACAATTTTGCATTTTTATTATAAGGTTGAAACTAAACACTAGGAAACCTTGTCAGTGCCTGCTAAGCTGATTCCAATTAAAGCTTCTGGCAGAGTTCCAGCTGTTTTACTACCCCAAATAGCACTGAACATAACAAGGTTTATGAAGCATTCAAAAGTCAAATACCCTATTAACATAAACATGTAGTGAAATCAACTCTTCTACAATTTTCAGCTTGCTTTCTTTCTTTCATTTACGTTGGACTAATCTAAGATGATGTCTGTTTTCTTTGTTGCATCTCCCTTTTTTTCTGCTTGCTGGAATGCAAAACAAGATTTAGTATTTGAACAGTGCCTGATTTGCCCTGAGAACTTACTCCCTTTGGCAATTCTTATTACAACACTTTCAATCCCATTCTGTTTCCTTAGCAGCATGCTCAAGGTTTGTTTCATACTCTGCTTGTAACTCCAAAATCATAAGTGGTATATTCTGTTCTGGACTGTTTGGGAAGATTTCTGAAAACCTGGGTGCTAATGCCAACGCTTATACTGCTAGATTCATTTCACTTAAAATTAATAAGCATGAATAAAAAGAAAGAGTAGCGTAATACTCAAAACTATTTCCTGATACAGTTTTGTCATTGTTAAATGTTAAGCCATTCCTGTTTAAACGGAATGGAAATTAGGCATATCCTTCCCTGCATCTTCAGTAGGGTGAATGTCTGCTGTGTTCAAAAATATTTAGTGTTTTTTTCCAGGATGCTGATTAAAGCAGTGGACAGAGAATAATGAATAGAGTGTAATTGAATAATGCTGAATTCCTTTTAAATAGATATATATTTAAAATAATTATAGGCATCTGAAAGTAGAATGCACTAACCACCTTGTATGCAACACACCAAACAAACCCATTTATAATCATATTGCCGTCAAAGAACTTTTGAATAAGCAGAAATAGAAATATGCAATCATCATAAATCTGGTATAGGCATTATCTTACACTTCATGAATATGGTGACTTAAGATAAAGTTTTATGATGATATTTGTTAAGTCTCACCTTTTTTATTTATTTTGTGATTCGGCATCTGATAAGTCAGCTTCACATTCTCAACACGTAAATTAAATTCTGTCAGTATATCATATTGCTGCTACTCCAGATCTGCAAGATTTACAGGATGTTTAAAAGAAGCATTTTCTTCCTTTATATGTGGCCTGACCCATAGACCATGCCAGTATACTAAATGGCTGATTTCCACAAGCTCTAGATCAGATCCATAATGGATTAGATGCAAATGATTTTTCTTTTGTTTTAGCTGAAATAAGCATTGTTAAACAAGGATAGCCTCCTAATACATAATAAAAACCACCCTAGAATCTGGTTTTTAAATGGGAAAATCAATCCACTACTCTGAAGACAGATAAACTATGTTTTCTTTTACTTTTCAGTTATGTATTTTAAGGAAATTTTATTTTAGGAATTTCTGAACTACTTGTCATGTAATGTGTCATCATCAACTCAGTCCTTAACAAGCTGAAATCTAAATAAGTCCAGAAGAGCCTCAAATTATTTCAAATTTCTGTGTAGTTTGAGAAGGATATTTCTGTGAATTATGTGTTATCCTTAAATTTTTGAAATACAGTATTCTTTTGATATTCTTTTTCCACCACAATGTTTTTTTAGGGACAGTCTGGTTGCAAACTAGAAAATCAATAATATTTAATGGTCATTTTGGCTTTTAAACTAGTTCAAAAACCTGAAGACTGAGGAAGAAAAGTCTTGCAAATACTTGAAGTCAAGACCTAATGCTTAGTACCTCTTAATGTTCTTTAGTACTCTGACACAAAAATCTTAAGTTCCTTTGTATTGTATGACCTTGAGAAGAAAATAATTAAAATTATTGTTTTTATTAAATAATATAATTCAGGGTTTTTGTTAGTAAGAACTTTCTGAGTTGTACTACTTGAAATTCATTATGATCTTCTTTGATACAGATAAGTGGGTTTTAAAACTCCTGATCTTTCAATTTTTGCACTATTTAATTTCTCTTTAAGGTTTATTTTAATCTAAAATGTGTTGGCATGAAGTGTTGCATATTATTCTGAGAGGAAAATTGTCATTCAAAGTAAATATTATACTAGACTCTTTCAAGATTCAAAAAGCACTGAGACCCTGAGTTTTCTTTACCTGTTGGAGTCATTTGTACTGAGATTATAGTTCACTGTGCAAGAATTGCCCCACTGCCTTCTCTTTCTTCCTTTTTCTTTGATGGCAGCCTTCAAGGTGATTTCTTCTTTAAGGTGATATTTAATGCAAGCCACTCTAGTTTGCATTCAGGATATAAGTAAGAAAAGCTCATCAAATCCTACCGGGAAGCTCAACAGGTTACTGCAAATCTACCCACTTTTCCTTTTTGAGACCACCATACAGTGCTTCACACAAAGGGCTTAATCACTAAAACATATCTTGTGATTTAAGAACCTTGGCGGTAGAAATACTGCATCAGTTAGGAGAGACAATGTTTTAGCTAGAGTTCTGAGTAAATGCCAAAACAAACACAAACATATGGTTGTTTAAAATTTGGATTAAAATATCTTGTCTTTAAAATATTCCCCGACAGCCTTTTAAGAATATATTGTCCCTTTCCAAAAGTGCAAGTTCCTCTTTGATGTGCACCCTCATTTTGGACAAGTTGCAAATTCTTTCTTAATTTGGTCTAAATTTGCTAATGTACCATTTTAGATTCATTCCATGCTCCTGAACACTGCATTTATCTTCGATTTTTATTCACATCTGCTTAGTTGTTCACCCTACCAACCTAATGCTTGCCTCATTTCCAGATACCAGGATGGATATGGAAAAAAAACGTAAAAAAGATTGTCAGAAAAGAGCAGCAGGACGTTTGTTAATTTTGAGTTCTGTGTATGAAGCCTGATTAGCCATGACTAGCTCCAAGTTAAATGTCGGTTATTTACAGAGGCACACAGGGAGAACAATATTCTCAATGGGTTTTTTTCTTTTTTGAATGATAAGGATACATTTTTGTTCCCCAAAAGTCTCATCTCAGGTTTTTGTTGGTTTTGTTGCGTGTGTTTCGTAGTGAGACTACTGATAAGGTGAGGTGTGTCATTTTAAGATTAATAGACACAGGGTGCATGAGATGCAACATTCAGAGCATGAAGAATCATTAACTAGCAACGATGTCTGAGGGATGATCCTGCATTTCAAATGTTTCACTGCTTCATTGAGTAGTGAACACAGCAACTCACTCTGAGGCAGATGTTATGCCCGCACACATTGCAAATGCAAACAATTATCTCCAAAACGTGCAGAGAAAAATCAGACAAACCATATAATATTTCTGAAGGAGGGGGGAAAGAAAAAAAGAACAACAACCAGCAAGAAAAAATCCAAAACCATCCCCCCCAAAAAACCCCAACCTATTTAGAATTAGAAACTTTATGAATATTGTAGTTGTTATAGTCCATAATAATGTGGATGAAAAACAATATATTTAAATTCAGATTCAGTATTTAGCCAAGAAATGGTCTTTGAATTTGAAGGATTTCAGGATAACGGAAATCTTTCAGCTGAATCTATAGCTAATTTGTAAATTGCTGATTATGGTAGGAACATTATGTATGTGAATCCATTGCTCCATAATTATCTGTTGGTCACCACTGGAAATGTCCTGAACTACTTGACAAAGGTATAGTGGAATATTGGAATAAACAGGTTAGTTATTTAGGCTGGCATGGAAGTTCACAAGCTGGAGACATCACAATGTATCTCATGAGCCAGAACCTGTCAAATATTTAGTGCAATAAATCCTCAACGCTATGGAGGAGAATTATGAGAGAGGAGGATAATATAAGGATACATTTTTGTGGGAAGAGGGAAGCCAGACAGGAATTTGGCTTTCTACTGTCTTCCCAAAACCTAAAACTATGGTTCTGTTCTGTTCAACCAGGGTGCTAAGTGCCATGGCTCTGCAATTATTGCTACTATTTACAATAAAACAAAGAGATCAGGAGCTAAGTGCAAGTTAGTGTGTTTGCTGCAGTGCATCTTGCCTGCATAACCATTTTCATCCAAGATAGTATTAATATCTACTTCAAATTTTGTTCCTGTAGTGCTCAAAGACATTGTCTGTAGGTTGAACAGGAAAAAAAATATTCTAATATTAGGCTGTGTAATCAAGATAAGAGACACAGTGCCAAAACTATTGTAGTTACAAGTGTAAGGGTTTAAACCTCATGGCGATATGACATCTTAGATGTTTGCACCACCTTAAACAATGCATTGAATCTCAAAGGGAGTACACAGGAATCTTTTCACCAAACATGAAATTGCAGTGACTTCAGGGGGTGAGACGGTATCTTTTTATAACCTATACTGAGAATCAGTAAAGGAGGGAAATTAAGCAAATGGAAAAAGTAAGGGAATGAAGGTTTATCTTCTCACCTATCCAGGAGGAAAAAAAGTGCTTTGCTTCTGCAGCAGACTGGATCTACACACCATGAGGATTCCCTGGTCTGCCTCCAGAGCCCATCCCTGGTACCCTACAAAGGCGATACACTTTGCTCTTACTATAGACACGGCAGTTAATTTCCAGGGAAGGAGACAGTAATGGAGGAGAAAAGGACAACTCATGAATCAGAAAAGACTGTTCTGAAAGCATTTAGAGAAACAGAGGCTTTGATCTGTTATTAAGGGAAAACCCAACCTGGAAAATAATATTTAAAACAAAAGTGAAGAGTAAGATATTCTGACCTCAGAGCTCTCCTTTTCTCTCTAGGCATCTGATATGCCTCTAATCATTTTTCTAATACGGAATATGTGTCAGACATTAAAGTAAGGAATTCTACAGGTCTGTAAAATCTTCAGTGCTGTCGACAGGTCAACAGGAGTAGTAGGCTGGAAATTCCTGTACCTTCAGTCCCACAGAAATACATTGCATTATTTAATGAAAATGCAGACTTTGCATCTTTCCTGGTTCTGATTATCAAAGACATTTCTTGTACAAGTCCAAGCTCTCTGTGAGTGTCATGATGACATGGCAAAAAGCTGGGATGTATGCAGCAGCTCAGGATAAACGAGCCTTGCATTTGTTTTAAACCTTTTTTTTTTTTTCACTTTGAGAATAGTCGAGACAGATTAAACAGTCCTTGGTAGTGCCTCATGATAAAAAGGGCCTTCAGACTTGCAGCAGCTCCACAGTTGTGTCACAGCCTGGATTCACTCTACTGTTCAATAAAGTTGGCATTCTAGTTCTAGATATACTTCCAGTGAACTCTTTTTTTCCCAAGCTTACCAAGTAGGAACAGCCTGTGACTACCTACCCCTGCCCAAACCAGCAGCTAAGTATTCATTCAGGAAAGTCTTCCCAGACTGCTTCTTTAATTGCTGCTATACACTCTCAGGACAGAGGCTACGCTTAACCTAGAAAATGGTTGTTTACTTTAACAAATTAATTTCAAGCATGGTATCTTAGATCAAGGCTCCCCAGAACACTGCAATGACGGTTCCCAAATACCTGCACAGATGCACAGTTACACTCCCTTTTCCTCTGGAAATCCTTGATCACTGAATTTTATTATTCACCTCTGCCTGAAATGTCCAGAACTCTAATAAAAGTTATCTACATTTCTCTGGGTCTTATCCTATTATTATGATTTTATCACTAAAGATGCCATCGTCCTGGATTTGCATTGGTAGTGGGGGGGCTACAGGGGTGACTTCTGCGACAAGCTACCAGAAACTTCCTCCATATCCAGCAGAGCCAATGCCAGGCAGCTCTGAGATTGATGGGCTGGCCAAGCTTGGGCCAATTAGAAATGCAGGTAACACATCTGTGATAATATATTTAAGAAGAAATAGTAATTGCACAGATGTAATTGGGGCAAGACAAGAGAAGGGTGAGAATATGGCAGAGGAACAACCCTGCAGACACCAAGGTCAGTGGAGAAGAAGGGGCAGGAGGTACTCCAGGTGCCAGAGCTGAGATTCCCTTGCAGTCCATGGTGCAGCCCATGGTGAGGCAGCTGTGCCTCTGCAGCCCGTGGAGATCCATGGGGATGCAGGGATCCACCCTCAGCCTGTGGAGGAGACCCACACTGGAGCAGGTGAGAGGAGGCTGTGACCCCGTGGGAGGCCTGTGCTGGATCAGTCTCCTGGCAGGGACCTGCAAACCCATGGAGACGGGATCCCATGCTGGAGCAGGTTTCCTGATAGGATTTGTGACCCTGTGGGGGACACACATTGGAGCCAGCTGTGCCTGAAGGACTGCACCCCATGGAAGAGTGGCTCACATTGTGGACAACTGCTGCCCATGGGATGGACTCGCACTGGAGAAGTTCGTGGAGAGCTGTCTCTCATGGGAGAGACCCCATGCTGGAGCAGGGAAACAACTCCTCTCCCTCAGCAGTGACAGAACAACCTGTGATGAACTGACCATAATCCTCGTTGCCGGTCTCCCTGCACCACTGGAGGAGGAGGTAGAGCTGGGAAGGAGGGAGAGGTGGGGAGAAAGTATTTCTAGGTTTAGTTTACCTCCCATCATCCTGCTCTACTTTTGTTAGTAATAAATTCAATTAATATCCCTAAGTTGAGTCTGTTTTGCCAGTGGCAGCATTCGATGAGAGATCTCTCCCAGTCCTTATCTCAGTCCATGAACCTTTTGTTACATTTTCTCACCTGTATCCACTTGTGGAGGGGAGTGATAGAGCAGTTTTGGTGGGTGCCTGGCATTTACCCAAGGTCAACCTGCAGCCCTACCAGACTAAAAGGAAATATGCTTACTTCTTTATAAAATACTAGGTCAAAAATTCAGTTGAAAAATTCATAAAGACGCAAATATCAGAAAAGAAAGAAAATCACTTTTAGTCTAAGATATAGCTCTATTTTCCCTTCTTCTCAAGCAGCTGGCAAGCTATAGATGCTTATCTGAGCCATATAGCCAAAGCCCTACAAATTTTGTTTACTGTCAGTTTGCCTTCCCTGGGAAAAAAAAAAAAAAAAAAGGGCATAAGACCTGTGAGATGCTTTTGGGAGTCTTTTAGAAATGATCATATTCCCAGACCCTCTCTTACAGATATTATGTATCCAGACCTTATTCAGTAAGCAGTTTTTATTTTGCTTGTCTTAGACTGTTCACTGTCCTCTCAATTTTAAAAATGTTAATATTCTTTGGCAGAGAAAATATTATCTCCTGTACTTGATAATTTGTCTACTAAGTGATAAAATATCTTTTCAGATCTGGGGGCCAACATGCCAATTTCAGTATGGGACTTTATGAAATAACAAACCATATTTTTCTCACTCATAAATTACAGAAATTTATTTCTATATAGACACTCATTTTCATAAGACTTTAATTATTTTTAATCATATGTATATGGGTTTAACTAATTAATAAATAGAGATTCAGAGTCTGGCAGTAAAATCACCACGGGTGAGTTATCAGTTCAGAGGACAGATACAACTCAGAGACCATGATCCAAGTTCTGTAAGACTGTCATAAATGTTATGAGCTATTCTAGGTGATCTACCTTCTGCTGTATGCCTGTTGGTTTTTTTCTTCCTTGGAAACTCTTGTAAAAGGCTCACTTGCAATATAACAGATTTTCAATCCTCAAAATCTGTGTAAAATAAAGTTGTTATTTAAGTTTAGGTAGTGCTTGCTGGTGAACACCAGCAATGCAAATATTATTTCTGTTTAGCATTAGCTGAGTCATAATACTGAGATTTCTAGAAGCTCAGGTTTACATTTATCGCGCAGAATCACTCTTCTGTGTGTGTTAAAGCATTGTGGTGCTCAATATTAGCTAATAGTAAGGTTTGACACCATGCTACATGCCTCGAAACCCAAAGCTCAGAATTTTCAGTATGGCGGTATCTTTTTAACCTGTGAATTTCTTTTTCATGCTCTGATAGGCTTAAATCACATTTCACAATATTTCAGTGTCAAAGTGTTGCACAGGACTTCAGTGGCATTGTCTCAGTTTCATCTGACATTATGAAACAGCACTGTAAAGGAAATATGTTGGCAGACAGAACACCTACACCACGCTGGCTACTTATTGTCAACACTTAATCATGTGTTATATCAAATATAACAGATCTGGCTGGCTTCTAAAATAAAAATATGTGGAAAACACTTCTAGATGACTCATAATTGGTTGAAGAAGTATGTCTGAGCTTCTGTCGTATTGTTTCTAGAACCAACAGCATCAGAACTGAGCAATATTAATTTTTTGATTATGGGAAGCTCAGAGAAGACCAAAGCTCTGATGGCTGTCCCTTTGACACGAAGTGTGAGCACCATCTTCTCCCTTTCTCTGCATAACTCTGCAGGAACAGCATGTTTCACTCACAAATGGCACTTGAGGGAAACATCCTACCAAGTTAATGCATTGAAGGCATTTGTAACTGTCTATTTCATTTCTTTTTCAAGAGGTTTTAGGTGGTTTTTACGTGCATCTGAGGGTGTGAGGAGGGGAGGTGTGGAAGTGAGGAAGTGTGAAGGAGAGAATGACACATGCACATATGATGCTTTGGTCATATCCACAGGAGTGGCAGAACACTTCTGCAGTTCATCCTCTAAATATCCCAGAGACAAAGCTGTCTGGTGTGAGCTTCTGCATAAGCAAGATGTTCAGAGACCATTGCAAAATGAAGAGAAAATCTCTAATAAATTGTTTTTATTGATCTTCCATTGATTCCAGATTTCCTTTGGTAAGAGTGAGAGGAAAGTCAGGTTACATAGTTTAATTTGTTCACTTTTCTCTGGAAAACAGATCTAAAATCATCTGAAGGGGAAGAATCTATCTACCCTACAAAATCAGCTACCTGCAAAAACAATTAAATAATTATAATTTTATTTCATACTGATTTTCACTGTAGGTAAAAAATGTCAAATATTAAAAAAATATTTTTGGTTGAGGTGAGTAATACTTGTGTGATTTTATAATTTGAATGCCTTGCTCGGGTGAGGACTCATTTAAATATTTCTATAATTTCTTTTTTAAAACTATAACCAATAATATCTAGCCCAGAAAATATGTAGCTGCAGATATTATTGATAATAGAATTTATTTTTTTTTACTTTGATCTTTCATGTCATATCTCACAAGTCAGTCAAAAAAAGTACTCATACTTGTTGGCATCTATGTTCTTTCAAAAATCTTTCTGGATCACTGAGCAAGTGAAGGACAATAATGATAAACAAGATGAAATAAATGAGCCCTTAAAGCTCCTATCACTTCACAAAGATGACAGCAAGTAACAGTAAAAATCTGCCATATAGATAAAAGATATTGATTGCAGGAATTTGCCTCCCCAGAAGAAGAGAGACCACAAGTTCCATCCTAATATCATGGCACGTTTTAATATCAGTTGGCCTCAACATATAGACTGTTATGTCCTGTTTGAGAGGTTCAGCTGGAGAAGGCAAAATTGTAAATGTTCTGCTTTAAGTAAAGCATCCCCTGTGTATTTGAAAGAAAATGCTGGAAATGAGTTTAACTGAGAATTACTGGAAATCGCTCTGTATTTTGGATATTGTTTCTTCTTCAAACATATACTTCCATATTTGTAAGGTGTTTGCCTGTTTTTTCTCAATCCATGCACAGACGAGAAAAAAAAATTGTAAATGCAAATTGATTTGTAAATCAGAGATAATTTCAGTTGTGTCTAACATGTAAATGTCATTTTTTCGTGCATACTATATTGAGAAAATTAATCTCTTGGATTATTTTGCTTTTATACAATTTTTCCTGTGTATCAATTTTACCTTAAAACAATAAGAATTCACTCAAATGCAAGATAGAATCTTCTGGTATCAGTAGGAATAATTTATTGAGAATTCATCTTCACAGAATTTTAAGATATAATATTTCAGATTGCACTAAAACCACAACTGTAATGTTCAAGATTCAGCATGCTTCAAGAAAATTTTAGGGCTGGTAATACTCTTAGTCAAAGGACATATAAGTCTCAAGTAGCCCCTGTAAAGGTCAATTAGTATAGGAAAAGGAATTAATAAAAAAGATCTGAAACATGAGGAACTTAGGAAATGAGCTGAGGAAGTGTATGCTAATTGTGTTTTCCATAGCCCAGTTCAGAAATAAGCTTATTCATAATTCAGAACAAGTTGACTGATGCTGGAATACCACCTGAGTAAAACACCTCTACATTCTGAAAGAGAACATAATTTTGTGTCCCTGGTGTATTTCTTCATTTATAAGCTGTCTGAATTGAAAAGGCAGATGTTTTATTCTGGGAATTGATTGCAAGAGTGATTGCTTTCAGGTGAAACACTTAATAAATTAAAATTTAGGGAGCAAGATAACCCTACTTAGGGAGAAGAGCTGAAATAAGTAACTGTGGAAAAAAAAAAAAAAGAAAAGCCTGGTGGTTTGTGCTACATTTCTATGCCTAATTAGATAATTAGAAGGTGGGGACTAGAGGGCCTAATATTGATTATTTTTCTGAAAACATCTTTGCTGAGAACAAGGACACAAATAGGAGCTGAAGGCATTTTGGTGTGCAATCTATAATGGTCACCTTTAAGAGTTTTATGGTTGCTTTAGATAACAAAACAATGTTCTCTCTGAATTTGCAGTACACTTTAGAGATTAATGCAAATATAGAATTGACTGTAGTTAGGTATTACTCAAAATGAAAAGTTTTTGAGGATGTTCCTTGGTGGAACAGCAGCAGTCAGCAGATGTTATTTTTTCCTAAACACAAGCAGAGACCACGAAAGAGAATATTAAAAACTGACCCTCAGGCAATTGGTTGAGCCAAGTGTTTTATAGTGAATTCAAATAAGAAACACGTAAATACTTTTTCAGTCTTGGCTACTCAGGTAAACTTTGCACACATATTCCTTGTCGGGTTGTTAGCGGGGCAGGGGGGCAGGGATTGGGAGCGGGCAAAAGGGGATTTTGCGCAGGTATTTCAGAACACTCATTCACAGGTGTCTCTATATATGTTTTAGACCAAATAAACGTTTGGAAGTTAAGTAAACTCTCATTTCGGGACATAAAACCATCACTTGCTGTGATCCAGAACAAATTAGGCAACTGAGGAGAACTGGTGCTTCACTCTGCATAAAGACAGGGTGCTGTGATTCTTCTGAACTTTCTCCTGAACCAGAAATTTCAGAAAAACAGAACTGTAAATCTGAGCAATTAAAATGACCATATATATTAATTAGATTTCAAATTATATACCAACGTACAGTCATACAATGCAAGCAGTGCTTCAAGGGATCTTGTGTTGGCTACTGTAACAAAGAATGTAACACCCGAGCATTAGGATACAGATGCTTTTATCACTGACATGCCAGGGTATGAAAGTGGAAAAAAGGAGAGCTTTTAGTAAACTCATAATAACAAAATAAGAGCATTCTTCATGTAATTTTCTCTTTTTTCACCATGTTCTTTTTCAAAATCACTGGAATTTACAGTTACCTTCTCTGGATACAATTGCCATCTTTCTAGGTTGGTTTTGGATTGCTTTTTTTTCCCAGTACTCTAAAAAGACATAAAAGCCACATAAAGTCATATTTTTACTGATTTGGGAACACGTTATACATATGTTTTATTCTTCATTTTAAAAACTGACTATTAAGCCTGAGCATCCCTGTAATTAGATTCCATAAGAATTAGATTTATAAATCTGTCAGTGAAGATTGGTGGTGGTGGTATCATTGTTGTTGTTGCTATTTTATGTCTACAAAATTGTATAGCCTTCCTTTTTGTTGAGCTACCTTGGAAATACCAAATGGGACGGAGTGGAAGGCAAAATTTGAGTGACAAAACAATCCATGCTTTCTTTAGTTAGAAATAAGTCTATGAAAAATTCATAGAAGAAAAAAGGCTACTCTGGTGCTCAGAAACATATTTTTTCCTCAATTTATTGCTGTTGTAGATAGAAGCTATTTGTATATTGACAGACTTCCTGCAACTTGAAAAGCTAATACTATTGTAGAATTGAATTTAGAATTGGAGCCTTCAAATATTTCTCTCTCTAAAGTTTAACTTTAATAAACACACAGGGACTGTTTTACTTGAAGGGCTTTAAACCAAAAATTCCTGCTTAATTTTTAACTTCCACTGAACCATAGATGTCTAGCGGATTAAAAACTACTAAATTTTGTCAAAATGAATCATCTTTCTATGCAACTCTTTTGCTCTGAAGGTATAGATACCGTAACTAGATACAATTAAAATAAATCTCCTTGCAACACATTATCTACTTTTGCCAATTTCTATTGCCTAAAACACCTTTTTTGATACTGCCGGTGTATGTAGGAAAGGCATCACTGAGTATAGACTTTCAATCAAATTTTGTCATAGAATAGATTTCATGCAGAAAGGCTTGGGAGACTCAGAAATAGAGAGCTACAAATTACAGCTCTCCTCAAAAATTATACATACAAGATTATATTTCAGGAAAGCTTTTTCTCCTCTAATTTACAATAAAGCAACCTTTTGTTACTAAAATTTATTGACCTCATATTACATTTTCCTACCAAAATTCCTCCATTCTGCTCTCCCCATCCTCCCCCTCCTCCAAATTTTTCTCATTTGTTAAGTGAAAAATAACCTTTTTCGAGTGGTTTGGTTTGGTTTGGTTTGGTTTGGCTTGTTTTCCAGGAAAGTGACAAGACATCATTGCCTGTCAAGAGAAACAATCTCATCAATAACTCCTTCTCATCTTGGATTAAGTACAGGAATAGTTCCCATGGTTTTACAGGAGTTTCACTCTAGAAATGCAACAACCCGACTGGTGAAGAACAGAACAACCTGTAGCCTATATCCCACAGACTTGGTATATTAAATAAGATTACAAGGTTCATCTGGAAGTTTTCCGGTCCAGTTCCCTATTCAAAGCAGGGATAAATATGAAACGAGATATGCATTTCTAAAGTTTGATTCAACTTTAAAGTTATAAAAATGCCGCAGTTTGTAAACAGACAAAAGAGAATGCATTCCATAGTTTTCTCCAGAACAAATACAGACTTGCTTTGCTGCCTTTCACATCATTCACTGATGGCTCCTAGAAGCTTTCCTTTACTTGGCCGGTGACAATATGCATTTATCGATGTTAGTATGATGAATTTAAAAATATGAATGTAAGTATTTTTTTATATTTTTGTATATAATTAGTATTTTTGGTCTATGCCTTATATTATTTACCATCAAAAAATTAAACCCTCTTTGATTTCAACTTTAAAATTTCATTGTCTTTCCACTTTGATACACTTTCAATATAAGCCTTAAGAATGATTCAACCCTTGTTGTCCACAAACCATTTTCCATTAAACTACTGATATTAAAATTAAAATGAAGACACTACTGAAACTGTTTCACTGGACACTTATTATGTTTTGTGTGTTCAATTGGGATCACACAGACTAGTAAATAAAGTTTATGATACTTAAACCAGACATGGATCATGTTCCTCATGTCCGGCTAAATAAAAAATTACTTAGTACACTTTGACTCTCAGATACAAATTCTTTCTGTAAATGACTGGCTATGTATTGTTGATGACCTTTTACTCAGCTACCATTTCAAAAAGTAACTAAAATCTATTCTTGAATAATTTTAAATATCTGAAGGTATTATCATTATCATTAAAATTATCAATAATACTCTATAATGTGTTTATTTTATTTCTTGCACAGGTCAATGTAAAGTTCCTATAATTTTAAGTAAATGGTACTCTTGGAATGGATGGATATGATATTAATCTTAATGCCCATAAAATTCCATAAAAATTTCAGACTTTGTTTCATCCCAGCTCATAACCATATGCAAAATCAAATTACTGCAATGTGATAAATTTAATCATTTCTGAACTATGTAATCAATTTAAACTGCTCAGTGTGCTTATAAAACTTGTGAATGAGAGCAAGCCTGAAGTAGCTGTATTTTGAATGACAAAGTCAGAATTTGAAATAAGGCTTCATGAAAGAAGGAGTGGTCTGGTGGCTGATGGACTTTGATGAAAGTGGTTGCATACAAATGTGACCAGTAGAGGGGAAATCAAATAAATGTTGAAAGACTGCAGACCTACAAAAAAAAGTACATAGCTGTAGAGTAGATCCCAGAATTAATAAAGATCAGCCACGTGACTCTGCTGCAAGACAGTAAAGGCAAACATAAGTTGTAGATGTATCATATCAGCCAGACAGCCCAGAGAAAGAAATTACTTAACCTTTTGCATATATATAAATATATATGTTTTTAATTAGCTAATATCAATGTCAATATAAGGACCTCAGCTTGAGGAGTCTACACAAAACAAAAACACCAAAGTGTTATGGTATAATAGTTCTTTAGCTCTTTGGCCTTTTATAAGTTAGTGCAAAAAAAAATGCAATGGTCACTTATTCCTATATATGGGCAGAGATGGACTAAATGCCCTCTTTTAATCTTTTAAAAAAATCTTTGTGGACACCCTGTCTCATATCTGCCTACAATATTCCTACAACTCTCCTAAGGCAGAATTGTGTGATACTTACAATTGGAAAGCAGAGGTCACTTTATAGACAGCAGGCTTCCTGTATGTCCATCCAGTTTTTCCACTGTTCTATAATCATAGGGGTTTGCAACATGTGGAGTCTTCCAGAAGTCTCTCTGGTCTGTGTAATGTGAATTCAGCTTGAGCAATATAATAAGTCATTTACCATTTACCATAAGCAACTGAGACATTCTTTCTTGCAAGTTTATCACAGTTGATCTTAAGTATATGATTTTGGATGTTCTCCTGAAAATTATTTGTCATTTTCCCAACTACTTCTTTAAAAGCTATTTTGTTAAGGGTTTCATTAAAGGCTACTAGTGCAAGACACTGGGATCATTTTAAATTCACAGCCTTCCCATGAAAGAGAGACTCAATTAAACCTGAGTCTCTGTATGTTAAATGGAATACCTTGAATTCTCTAATCAATTATTTAAATTATAACCTTATGTCCTCTACTGCTTCTATTTAGTACTATTTAGTATTTTTTCTCTACCTTATTGTTTCATTCTGCTACTAAGTGCTGTGTGCGTGACATTTACTTCACATTTACTCACAAAGTGCTTAAAGTTCATTATTGACTATGCATAATCAATGTATGCTAATTCTCTTTGCTTCTGTTTCTGTCATTATTGCATTTTAAATTACACAAACAAGAGCTCAACATCTACAAGCTAAGGCTTTAGGAAAATACATCATCTTGGAAAAAAGTCGGGCCTTCTAAATGTATGCTCTTTCCTCAGGAAAAAAAATGGAAACAGGCTAGAGCATTTGTTAAAGACAACATTATTCTTTCAGATCTACATGGCTGATCTTAACTCCATTACCCTGCTCACCTTTTCTGCACAGATCTCTGAGCATGAAAGATATACGGAACAGACTATCAAAGGTGAGATCTGCTTGGTAGGATCTGAAAGAAGAACATTGCTTTAAACTGACTGTCCAAAGCTTCAAGATCTGAACATGAAATAAAGCTCTATTTTAAGCAAGCTAGGAAAACATTTCCCACTTATGGCTTAACAAAATCAAACATTGACACATTCTTCAGTATTCTGAGCAAGTGGAAAATTCTTCAATATTCCTAAAGACCATATAGGCCTTTTTCTTTTCCTATACTCAAACTCTGCCACCCAAAGCTAAATGGACCAGCTGTAAAGATTTTTGCTATCAGAACTAATTCTAAAAAAAGGCCAAGAATAATCAAGTGCTGCTTCAAATTATTACCTTGTCCCACCAAATATCAATGGTAGATTCATCACAGAAAATCATCACAGCATCTTACAATCTCAACTATAAGATTCAGAAGTCCTGTAGTTGCTGTAACACCACCATTCAACACCTTCTGAAATTTCTGCATGCCATTATCCCTTTCGCACCCATATGCAGAAGAAAAGCCTAAACATGTGATTCTCATGCATGTATACAGAGGGAGAGCAGCTGTAGGCAGAAAAGACCGATCAGTCACGATGCTGTGACATCTCTCTACAGCGCTGACTGAGGAGCTGAAGGATCAGAATATGGACTGCAAAGCAAAGCCTCTCTATCACTACCAATTGTTATGTTTTAACTGAAGAGATTTAAGTTCAGAGGTGACCAGATGATGATGATGTGTGTCACACATCACACTTACTGGTTAAGAATTCTATTGTATGGCTCACATGGGACAAATAATAAAAAGGAAGATCTTGAAAAGAGAAATTTCCCCTCAGAAATGCCAGTATCCACAGCTCCTGTTTCAATACACATCACATGCTAAAACCTTGGCAGTTTTTTTCATGAACTTTGATAGATCTTCTACCTGTCTATTGCCTTAAAATAAGTAAAAAACCAATTAGTCCTCTATTTAGACTTGTAATTTTAGGAGCCATTGCTTAAGTACTTGATAACAGTTTTTACCATGGTGGAGAAGTAGATAAATGAGAATTCATAGTACTCCCACAATGTGGTGATTTTAAAACCTTGGGCTTTGGTCTGTAAACTGAGAGGACTCATTTTTCTTCCACTCATTTGTATTACCAGTAAAAAGTGGGAAAAGACGTTTTAACAGTGTCATCAGCCATACGTTCGATCACTTTCTCAGTATTACTCACGGGTACCACTAAAACACATTTTCAAAGGAGAATGGGACAGCAAATTGGGACATTGCAGAAGCAATTAGTCTGATGAACACTGACCCCGGAATTCATGATGAAAAGCAATTTGGAATGTTTATTGGTTATGCAGGGAAAGGGAAAATTTTTAGGCATGATTTTTTTTTTTTCAAAATGTTATTGACAGAGCTAATTTTAAGGTCTCTCTTTTGGGGAGTGGTTTCCACTGAAAAATGAAAATCCGTGTCTCCAAGGACTGTAGAGATATTAAGCTTGAAAAACTAACCTAGTGCCTTCCAAAAAATGGAACAAGTGAAAAAATCTCATCAGATCAGATGCTGTTACCTTGTGAATATACAAAAAAAGGCATAAAAACTGTAAATATAGAACTCAGTGTTACTGACATGCTGGCCATGCTGTTTCTGCCAATCCCATACGAGAAGAACAGATGTGGCAGCAGATAAGAAGCGAAATACATGCCACAAAATAAAATGTCATAATCATATGCAGGTCTTAAAACTAACTGCTTTTTCATGTCAATTTCAATTGTCAAAATCTTCCAACATTACCTTTGAGACAATTGTTTTAAACCAACAGGATAAAAAAGCACAGCTTTATGTTCTTAAAAGAATGTGTCACAATACCTAATTCTGACATTGGAGTTGGCTTGAATAAAACATTTGCACTTATAAGAAGTGTAAAGTATTAGCAAAGTAAAAAGACAGAACTACCTCTCCATTACAAATTGATTGTGTTCGTATATAATACAATCTAATTTATAAAGTCCCTTGTCACAGAAGCTTATCAAGGCACTTTGCACTCTGAAAGGAATTATACATCAGCTCAGTAAAAAGCCATCTTAAAAAGACTCTTTAATCTTATTTTAAAACATTTAGCAAGGGAATGAAATAAATGGCTTGTAATACACTCAGACCCAGAAGTCTTGCTTATATTTATCTTTTGAATACAGAATTCTCAATAAGGATGAATGCAGTACAGCAACTTCAGTATCACAGTATTTTTCAGGGTCTCTGCTGAATATCATGAATTAGTCCCTCTTTCCTTTCTGTTGAACTTGTCTTCATTTTTTGCTACATAAGGTCAAAGACTGACATCCCAGAGCAGACTAAAGCCCTTTTAGTTCTTCCTGGAGTAAATCCCAAGTTTGTCAGCATCGCTGTTTGCATTCTCTGAGCTCCATCAACCTCATTTCAGAAGGGTCAACCTAATGTGCAAAATGGAGTATGGGTAATCCTATGTTCAAGATTTAGTCTTTAGTCCTTGCTAGGCTAGTGAGCAGTATACCAGTCATGCCACTTGTTTTTGTTGAGGCTTATTACCTGGGAATCAAAGAGACCACACTGGAAAAATCTTGGCTCAAGTGAATTTTTTCTTTTTTGCCTGAGTGTTTCTGCTACTCTTTACTGAGTGAGTCTTATTACTAATATTCTGCTTTTTATAATGTGTGTTTTCTTGGCAGTGCAGTGTAAGATTCCCACACCGGTTTGGAGGCAAGCACAGTCTAGCCAAAATGCTCCACCTGCACCAGATCAGTCAACAGTGTTCCACTGCACTTCCCTGTGAGGAAAAGGAGTTGATGCTCTGTTCCACACTGCCACGGCTAAAACCTGGGTATGTGAATGAGCCTGTCTGAGGTGATCCGCAGTAGCACTGCACCATACTGCAGTCTGCCAAGCTGATAAGCCCACAGTCTTGACTGCCATCCACCCACACATCTTTGCCTTCCTCCTGTTGGGGAGTAAATAGTAATATAGACGGTTGTGAAGTGTCCATCAAAATTACTTTAAAAAAACTGGTTCCATATGTTCCATTCTCTTTTTATGGCTAACTGAGACATTCTTTCTTGCAAGTACCTAAAAGTAAGAGTAGTGAAATTCTACATTAAGACGAAAAGCTAAGTTATGCTAAAGAGATCTGAACTCATGCTTCTGAGAGCCTAAAGAAACTGGGCACTGGGGTAGTGTCCAGGTACATGTGCAAGATCCTAATGCCCTTGTAGGAGATTTATATCCACTGAGAAGTGCTCGATTGTGGATGCTGAAAGCTTGGTGGCAGAGAGATTTCTCAGTATCTGCCTGTATCCGTGAGTGTTCCTACTTTCTCACGGAACTAGCTGCAAAACAGCTAGCAGGCTTTTGTAAATAACTTACTTATCATGCACCTGTGAGATGTTTTTGGACACTGTTATTGTAGGACCAAGGTCTCTTTAGCAAACATGTGTGTTCTGGATCTAGCCAATAGCCCTGGTGTGTGGCCAGCTAAGGTCCAATGGCCTTTCTGTAATTCTAAGGATAAAACCCTACTGTATGTAAATAATAAAGGGGCATTTCTATCTAGTCACTCCTGAGTTCGGATCTCTCCTTCCTCCCCGGGCCGTGTCCGTACCGGCGACACTCGATCACAGAGGTAACTCTGTCTATGAGGGTAACTCTGGCCGTGCAACACATTGCAGCACCAGTTTTTTCCTGGTAGCTGGAAAAGCAGGAACAATACACAGCACAGAGCACTAGGGTGGAGATGTTAGACTGGACCCAGACATCATCTGTAATAGAACTACCTCATCAGTGCAGTGCTGTGCACAGTCTATGAGCCAGCACTGAAGCACCCTTCCTAGCTTTGTAACAAGATTTTTAACATGGCAGTGATCCATGCGGCTTAGACACAGTTAGAAGCTGGTATAAGACCAGTTTCTGTGGCTCTGTGCCTTTGTTATATGTCAGCTTTTGGTGATAAATTTCAGGGATGCAGCAACACTTGCAGGGTCTCTTTTACAGAGAGGGAATGAGCCTGCTGAATCCAGAGATGATGGACATTTCAAATGGTGTAGCAGTTCTCAATCATTCTTCTCCTCTGCACACACACAAAACTTCATCAGTCTGGTTTTTCTCTCTTATGCAAATCCCACCATTTCAGGATCAAACTCTTCTAATAGCATGTGAAAACGACGTATGAGCAACTCCCTCCTGACAGCATAGAGAGAAAGAGAAGTGAGTATCAGTTACCTGTCGTAGGCAGTCACTGTTTAGCAGCTCTGTTCCCACCACAACGGAGCCCAGTGAGCCACATTGAAAAATTTCTTGTATTTTAATTTTTTTTTTCCTCAGTCAGTGTCTAACATTTTCCTCCACTTATTTTGCATAGCTTTTTATTCTTATCTCCATTTGGTTTGAACTTGCCATATCTCTTTCATACTCACCTCTTTTGGTGTTCTTACTTCATCTTATTCTGCATTTCCTTGCATTTTTTAGGTCTCGTTGTTATCATTGTCTGTAGAGTTGCTGATGCTCGACTTTTCCCTTAATTTGAGA
Source organism: Melanocharis versteri (assembly GCA_013397845.1). Lineage (NCBI taxonomy): Eukaryota > Metazoa > Chordata > Aves > Passeriformes > Melanocharitidae > Melanocharis > Melanocharis versteri. The sequence goes on from VZTG01001083.1 coordinate 709,218, forward strand.
TGAACAGAGGAAAATGAATTACGTTCGATGTTGAACATATGCACACAATAAACACCCAACTTTTAAAAGATGTCATGGAAGCATCTGTTATGTTATATTTTTATGATGAGTATAAAACTGAAATAATTGGTATTTACTTTTTATTTTCATCTTCAGATGTCATTTCTGCCCACCCCCTCTATTCCCACTTAAAAATGTAGCACTACATTAAAGTTAAATTGACATTAAAAAAGTCAATTTAAAAGCTTTTTTTTTAACTCCTGAAATTAAAACGTTCCCAAAGTAAAAATAATCTTAACTACTGCAAAGTTTTATGCCTCTCTTGCACTCGACACTCATTACCAACTACAGCTTAAAATCTATGATCATTAAGGTCTTTACTACCTGTTGGTGTGCATGTAGGTGAAAGGCTTTTGTGTCTGACTGCTTAAACTGAACTCACATACCTACTAAAACAGGCATTGAAAACTCAGTAAAGGATTTTTTGGCACCCCAAGAAGCGAATGGGATCATAACAAAATTAAAATACATAGAAGGCAACTCTGAGTCAGCAAGGCAGCTACAGTACTTGGTAACTGTCACTTGATTACTCTTGAAAGCTGAGAAAAATCAGAAATAGTGATTGCCCACCACAGGCATAAGACATCCTGGCTGCTTTAGAAACATAATCACTGTGTTGTAGGAGGTCTAATCAACAGCTACCTATAATCTCTGTGATAGCTGTAAAAACGTGTTAATGAAATATTCATGCAGGTAACTGTCATAGGCAAAAAAACATCATAACCAATTCCTTTCTAGTAATGAATGCTTTATTGGACCATCCTGTTCCAACTTATTTTCCTACAACAGCAATATAGGTTCAGTTGCTGAGTCTTCCTAGACACTGTGAGCTCCATGAAAATATCAGTGTTGAGTCTAACTCCTGAGGAAGTAAGGATCAGATGTTGGAGCCTGTTGTGCCTGGAGAAGGTGGCACAATTTAGTGCCCTAAATGCAATTCACATTTTAGAGATAGTTTCTTTTGTTTATAATATATTGGCAAAGTTTTCATTCTTTTGGCAAGAAATTAGATATATATGCGGTTCATTCTTGCTCCTTCTTTAATGGCTTTAATGGTTTTAATGACTTTAAGGAAAATACCCCAAAAAAAGGATTTTGCTTAGCAAAGGCATTAGGCTGACCTAACAACTACCTCTAAGTCTTAGAAAGTTGTTTAATCTCTCTGCATCTCACTTCAGGGCAACCAAGAAGACAGTAATTCATTTCTGCTTTACTTACAGACAGAATTAACATTCATTAACATGAAGTGCATATATATATATGTTTTGCAAGGTACATTAAGTATTTGTGAAACATATATGCAGAAATTTAAGCAACATGGTAGTGCCTAATTATGAGACTTCAGCTGGCATGACAGCAGACAAAAAGTATAAAAGCCCCCAGATTTTTATTAAGGATCAAGAATCCCACCCATCTCAATGGAAAATTCCTAAAAGAGGTAAGAAACTCAGAAAATTAGGCAGCTATTTGAAAAATACAGCCCATAATCAGTTTAACTAGGATAGAGATTATTTTGTGTAGAACAATCAAAAGCTTTGCTTATATAGCATTGCATATGAACCTTTACGCCATTTTCCCTTAATTAGAACATTAAACTTATTATCTTTAAAGTCTGAAATGATCACTGCCTTGATAGAAAGTATTTAATTTTCAACTGCTTTTCGAATTTCATTCACCAATTCAGTTCCATTAAAACTTTTAGTGTATTAAATGAGGCAATGTGGAAAATATTTTTAAAAACAGGAGTATTCTGGATAAAGTGTCCAATGATTATATCACACACAGTTTCAAACATACCTCTTGACTCATGATTTAGCCACCCAGAGTTCTACTGTCATTTCAATAGCTTTACCAGAATAATAGCAGGAGATTCATCTGTTACCCAAAAAAAAAAAATCTAAGATTCCCCTAGAGCATCTTAAAATATAAAATAGCAAACTTAGCTGAGAAGAAGTAAAAGACAGATCCAAGAAATAAATTCATGTGCTCCAAGCAAAATTTGCAGCCTTGCTCAAAACACCCTGCTCAGCTATTGCCTGCTCTAGAGATAATTACATCTGATAGATACTCGCCATTAAAAGTTATCAGGCTACCTAGAGCTACCTAGAGTTGTGCCCAGGAGTGTTTCAAGTCACTGCAACCATAAATCCTGGGCTCCCAGTCCAGGAGGGGGCTGGCAGCCGGGATGCAGTAGATCTCTGCTAACCACGTCAGAGCAACTGCAAACCCACCACGCAGGAGCTCCAAAGAGCCAGACTTGTTAAACATATGCAGAGCAGATAATGATGAACCTGAGATCACGACCAAGACCTCACTCTACATCAGGGTCACAGCCAGAGCAGGCTCGTTGCAGCGATGACACAGAGCTGCTGCAGATACTCATGCAGGGAGCCCAGGCACCCCGACACTCCTCTGACTCTGCCACGCTTCAGCAGTAGCTGTGCTGGGGAACTCAGAGCAAGTCTCACACTCCATATTTCAGGATTCACAGATGAAGCAGCAATGAACTCCTCTTCTGCTCAGGAATCTGCTTGACGTGATGAGACTGCTCTGAAAATATTTACCACAGTTTATCAGAGTGAGCATCATATACAACACAGAAAACAGGCACAGGTGGCACTTCAGCTCTTCTCCATAAGCTAGTGTTTTGTGCCATAGTGAGGAATGGGTTGATAAAATTCTCCTTTTTTTTCCAAATCAGCTGTCTTTCGCCTCCCTGGTGAATTCCTAAAAGCTAGTTATGTAGGTTTAGGTTTATTGGTATACTTACCTCAATTGCTCCTCTTTCTCTTCCAGAGGACTCTGAATTACTAGTGTGCAAAAACATAACTCCAGCAGGAGAAGCTGGTCTTATCCGCCTCCAGAACAGCTGCCAGAACAGAAGCTGTACCCTTCCCAAGGATTTGTGGGTTTGACTGTCCTCAGGCAAATAAGGAGTCTCAATTTTCCATATTCTATTTGAGCAATGTAAATAATTGGTACATCAGCTAATAAAAGAGCCTTCACTGTTATAATTACCTCTTTGGGCACATATGCCATCCAATTTAAAAAAAATTTATGAAGATGAAAAACGAGTTCCAGACTAAATCCCAAGAGCTGTAACTCAGAAGATCCCTGCTGGCCTGCCAATAGTTTTAGCTTATATTCTGAAAGCCTCTGTTTTCTCAGAAGGCATGGATTAAAAGGGAAAGCTGCAGCATCCAAGGGCACTGAAAACATCAGGTTTTTCTGTTGGTGTCCTGCAACAAACACAGATAAATTCAGATGCTCGCGCACTTATCTCTGTTTAAAAGAAGACATATGTCCTGTCTCTAGTCTCCAAACCTGATCTGTATTTATATCAGGAGCTAGTTCGGGTGATTTAAAAAAGCTCTTTGGCCAATTAGCTCTTTTTTATATACTTAATCTTTTGAAAAAATTATCTGGAGTCAGAATTCTAAACACTCTCCAGAAAAATATCTCAATATTAGTCCACTGGTAATATGATAATATGGATAAAATAATCACGATGTTTATGCTTTCAACAAAGCACCATACAAGAGTCAACTAATTATTGCTAATTAAAGAATTATCTTCAACCTGATTCTTTTCTAGATGTGAGAACCCATCATCTGATTTTATAATGATGAAATTATAAAAATGTTTTCAAAGAATAAATGAAGTAACAGAGCATAAAATACTGAAAGAGGTGTAATAGCAGTTAATTTTGTTATACAATATATTATGTGGGTGTAAAGCAGTCAGGACCAAGGGATAACATGAATGGAGATTCAGTATTTTATTACCTTCAAAACCTTTCTGCTTACATTGTCAGCACAGTAGCCTGAAAAGATTCAGTTTGTAGAGAGGTGATTTTATGTCATGACAACCATGGATTGTGGAAGTAACTTCTGTCCACAGCATGAGCTGGGGATGCAGAACTGTGCTGTTTGTGCAACACTGTTGCCTTAGAATTTTAGCTTTTCTATTTTTCAAACCCTGTACTGCATTAGAGTATAACTCTGAACTTCGTGTAGAGTGTTAGTTACTGTCTTCACACTTTGGTCAGACAAAACAATTCCTCTAGGCCTGAAACCCAAGGACATGCTACTGCCTCAGGCCCTGAAAAGTATAAAAAAGAAGTGGGTGGGGAGAAAACTGTGGGTATATGACTTCATTCCCTGAAGCTGTTATTGGAGGATTAACCCCTGATATGTAAGTGGACCAAACTTATAATTGTCTGGAAAACTCATCACCATCATCCATCTTGGGTGTAGCCCCTCGGAGGCTTCTGACTTCCCCAGCTGCACCTATTGAAGGTCTTTAATAAGTACCTGCTTTTACTCTCTTAAACTTGTCTAGCCTCTCTTCTAGGTAGCCACTCCAAGGCATCAACAGAGGCTCTAAAAAATTATGTCTTCAGTTCTGAAAAAGTGACTGAGTAATCATTACTTCACAATTTTCTGGGCAGTCTAGGAACTTAGGACGTCTGACACACAGCTCGTATATGACATGTACTGTCACAAATCAATATGAGGTTAATAATAGATTTTATGTATTTGAGATTAGATATGTGGCAAGTGTGGAAACACTATTTTTCTGATATGCCTCTGTAGAATTAAACTAGTTGTCAGTCAAGTCCCAAACATATTTTTTTTACTTAAACCAAAATAACATATTTCAAATAAATATAAATATACATATTGAAGCAGACAACAACAAAAAAAAAAAAGGCGGGGGGGTGTGTTTGCTTCAGCTATTCTAAACTGCATTCTGGATGTTTTCATAAATTTCTATTTTGGAAAAAATAAATAACAATGCAAGATACATAAATGAATATGGGACTATCTTTCAGCAGTCAGTCCATCAGCTGTAGATACTTTGGGGGTACTAAATTGGGGGGTGTGGGTGACATGGGAGCCCTGGTATCCTTTGAGCTATTCAAGTGCCTGTAAAATGTTTTCATTCAAGATGAAAGGGGTCTGTGAGCACCCATTTGTCCTGTAAGAGGCATTTAATGGAAGAGGTTAAAGAAAGGGAAAGATCTAGATGCAGCTAGAGGGCAACAGATTTCTCCCTGATTGACTGCTTAGAAACAAAGCTCATAGCAAGAGGAAAATGAGGAGCACCAAAGGAAATGCCAGTATGTTTGCCAACATGCCAATGTTTGCTAACTGCCAACAAGACATACGCTTTTTGTGATTTGTGTTTATTTCCCTCCTTAAAAGCAGCCCCTTCTGATTCAAAATTACCAGGTTTCACTGAAAATTATTGTTGCTATATCCTTTTCTGCTGCGTTGCTGGTCAGTACCAAATAAGGTTTTACTTTATTTAAAAATGATGAAATATATTTGCAATATGTTGCTGCTAGAGTAGTGTAACAACACAATGTTTTTGCTGTAAACCTCATCCTCCCCTTCCAAGTTGTTTCTAAAATTAGTTTATGCAGTCTCTAAAACAGCATGAGTCTTCTGCTTGCTCTGCCACAGTTTGTAGGATAGCTAAAAACAACACAGCAGGATGCTGCAGCCTCTGTGGAATCATCACGCCAAGCTTCAGGCGCCAAGAAAACGATGATACAGCACCAGAGAATTAGGCTACATGAACATGCATAAACCTATGCATTTGTCTCCCCACTTCTTTGGGAAATGCCTTTCTCAAAGGGGAGCCATAATCCACCCTCAGCATCCTGGAATGGGCTGGGTTTTATTCGAGAAGTCCATCTGGCCTGCAGTTAGGTTTGGATCTTGGTTTTGAAAATACATACACTGAAAATGTACAAGAGGATATAAGCCTTTCAGCTCTTTCTGTTTCTTACACAGACATCATCTGCCACTCAGCTAATGTAAATAGATGTGACTGTGAGTAGGAAAGGAAATAGCTCTGGTTTCATTGGTCTCAATTCACCTGTTTCTGTCTGATTTAATCAAACACCTTTAGCCTTTTCATGCCCTTGGTCAAAGGGTAAGCACAAAATTATGAATAGTCCAAGAAGGAAAGTGACTGAAAAATATTGACCATTTTACAAGTCTTAGGTTGAGCAGGAAAGCATTATTCACATGGGAATTCCCTTCCCCAAAATGGTACCTAAGGCACAGTAAATTGCTCACTGACACCTGCTTTCTCAGAGGAGGTCGGTTTAATGACAGCTCTATATGGTCATTACCACATACCCTCTGGTTGTCATGAGGGCTTCCAAAACACTGCTTCCACAAGTCATTACTTCTTGTATTTTCTCTGCTAATAGCCTCAGCAAATTAGGTGAAATTAAATCAGAGTGACAGCATAAAAATGGCAGAAAATTAATTGGTAAATTCAGCTAAGGACATTATCAGTTTTTACCTCATCCTGGAGTATCCTTCACCAAAATTAAAAAAAAAAAAAAAAAAAAAAGGCATTTTGTTTGTACTGGAATTGTCTTTGCTGTACCATCGATGGACACCCTGGCAATGCACATTTCCTCCAGCTGAGACAAAAGAGCACCACATGTTAAAATAGCACTGACATTTGCCAAACTTTTTGACATCACTTCAGCTGTTATTGTGGAGATTGCTTCTGACAAATAACATATATGTAACCTGCATGTCTCTCTGGTTTGTGTCCTTAAACATTTTGATCATCGACTGAATGTTAACATCCATTGAATTCAGTTGTTACCTTTTTCTCTCTTGAAGTTAATGAACTTTGTTTCTAAAGCCGTACTTCAATTTTCTGTGTGTGACACAGCAGTTTGGTATCATAAAAAGTATCTGTCTCCCTGCAACCCCACGGCAGAGTTGGATTTTAACGTTCTGCAACCATGGTTACACACACTGTGCTTTCCTGAATTTCACATAATAGAGAAACTGGCTTAACACTGCTGCAGCAAGAAAGGCTATTCATTCACTTGATCCTTCTGTGTGGTAGTGCTTTTTTTAGCTGTTTGTTCAAAACAGCTCGAACCATGAAACAGATCCAGAACATTTCTGTGATTATTGAAGATGTATTTTCTTTAATTAGTATTAGAAGGAAACAAAAGTTCGTTCCTAACTGTGCATTTGGGTTTGGGGCTAATTTAAATCTCATTTCTGTGATACTTTTGCATTATATTTGTAACAGAAATGTGGGGGGTTTTTTCCGTGCTTACTGGTTCGTATAACACAAGAATATACATTTTGAACAGGAAATATCATAATAATTCAGCAAGGAAAGTAGAAGAAGAAACCAAGGGGACCACTTAACCCCCAGTCAGAAATAGTGGTTGCAAACCTTCCATTTGCTTTTAAGGCTCGTAAAGCAGCAACAGGCCAGAGGGAGAAATGGAACATTATAGGCACAGATGGTCTGAGGCTGAAAGAGGTAAAGGTAACTGAGGAAACTCTTGAAACAATATCATTTATGTTCTGGCTTTGCTTGGCTCTGGGCAGGTAAGCACAGCTGACTCTGAAAACTGTGGCTTGTTTTGGAATTTCGTGAGTTAGGGGGAGATTTACCCTAACAGTGTATTATTCTTGTGATTTTTAATTTCAACTCATTATTTTCTACTGCATTATCACAACTAAATTTCGAGCTTGAAGTGCTGAATTTCTTTTTCAGGCACTTTTATTTTTTTATTAACAAAGGATAATTGTAGACTATCATATTAATTCCCGAACAATGTACAGAGAGTTTTCAGAAATGGTGATATTTTGGCAAGTAAAATAGAGAATACTAAATAAATACAGTCGATACATAGTATGCTTAAGAGTTGAAGAACATACAGTTGTTGCTAAATGATTGCAGCACATTGTAAAAACAAATTAAGGGTTTAGGGAAAAAAATGCCTAGGATAGAGTTGTCTTAATAGACATTTTCATATGACAAAAATCTTTGGGTGTGTATCAAAGCCCCCTAGGCTTTGCTAGACATTTAATGTACATATTGGAATATGGGGTGTTTCCCTGCCCACATAAGTAAGTAAATCTCTCAGCTTGCTGTAATTATGACATGAAAGACCCAAACTCAACCCCCATTGTTTGAAAAAGCAGATGTGCACCAGTGTGTATGGTCATGACATGAACATAGATGTATCCACACCTCTTAGACGAGGTAAGGATTTTGGATAAAGAGAGTGTCCTTGGGTACTTACCTACCCAAAGTCTTGTTATGGGTAAGTGGCAACAAATCCCACTGTATGAAGACAAGCATTTATTATTGCCCTGACTTAAATATGAACAACCTAATCAAGAGGTTATAAACAATTATTAGTTCAGTTACAATGTCAACATAGTCATGTCCAAATTAATTTTTAAAACCCTCATTAGTAATAGATTTAAAAGGTTTATTAAAAAACATTCACCTGTCCATCCTCCTTTTCTCAGCTGTGACGTTCACCCTTCCAGGGTCCTTTTGGGTCACAAGGCTGGTGGTTCAGTCTTTCCCAAAATGACTAGGAAGTGCAATTTGCTGCAAGTTTGTCAGCACCCTAGAATTTCTGCTGGAGGTTGATCATGTCTGTGATGGGGTTTTCTTCATCCCCAGGCTTGGGATCTCCTTGGGTTTATTTTCAAATATTTTTTTGCTTGTAGTCCCAGCTTCCACCTGAGGCCAGAGAGTGGTAAAATTGCCTGCCTAGCCCTAGGTGCTCTCAAGGGCTGCTGTTTCATCCACTGACTTCCTGTCTTTGTCAGAGTGGTGCCATGTCAGGGATCTCAGGGTGAAGCTAAAACAGAAGACCCCACAACCACTGCCCCTCTCGGCAGCTTCCAGACCAGGCTGAACACATCTTTGGACACAGCAAGCCTGGATAATCCTTGGGTCCCTGCACTGCTGGAGCGGTACAGAGCCTGTGACCTGTTACAGCCCATGACAAAATTGTATTTCCTGGGCTACAATAACAAAAGTGGTGTGATTAGAGGCAACTGCTGCTGGAGAATGCACTCTTAGATACCACCACTTCTCCAGCATGCTCAACCAGACATAAATGCTCTGCCCAGTACTGGTACAACAGCAGCAGGGGCTGAGCCAAGCCACTTCCCAGGAAACTAGCAGGTCCCCAGCTGCAGGAACTGGCATCCTGGCAAGGACCAGGCAAAGGGAACCAAACAGGACATTGCTGGTACTGAGCAGGGAGAAGGGCTAAAATGAAAGTAATCTTAAATGAAAGGTGCAGATTTATATTTGGGGAGATGGGGATGAGGCATTAATAAGGCCATAGACCCTTCATTAAATTCTTTTCGCAGAATCAGAAGGGACCCACAGGGATCATCGAGTCCAACTCCCGGCCCTGCACAGGACACCCCAAGAGTCCCACCATGTGCCTGAGAGCACTGTCCAAATTCTCCTTGAACTCTTGGTGTTGCGATCACTTCCCTGAGGAGCCTGTTCCAGTGCCCAACCACCCCCTCAGTGAAAAACCATTTTCTAATATCCAACCTAAACCTCCCCTGACACAGCTTCAGGCCGTTCCCTTGGGTCCTGTCACTGGTCACCACAGAGCAGAGACCAGTGCCCGCCCTTCCTCTTCCCCTCGTGAGGAAGTTGTAACTGCAATGAACTCCCCTCAGTCTCCTCCAGGCTGAACAGACCAAGTGACCTCAGCCACCCCTCACACGGCTTCCCCTCAAGGCCCTTCACCGTCTCTGTTGCCCTCCTTTGGACACTCTCCAACAGTTTAATATGTTTTTTTATATTGTGGTGCCCAAAACTGAGACAGTTCAGTTATGTTCATCACAGGGTAATACCCAATAGTTGTTCCGAGTATTGACCACTGAAGCCTGCGCAGCCCTAGTGATTGTCTAGTTTGTATGGTGATTCACAGAATAATATTATCATCATGATTATGAATTCAGAATGTTTCTATGACCTTGATAAAAAGGAAAATCTGAAGAAAATTGTTCAGTGTTTATTAGATCATAACTCACAAAATGATATGAGGGAACTTTTGTCTTGGAATACTACATTTAAGTGAAAGGATGTACTGCTACCATTTCATAGATTATGCCTTTTTTTAAAAGGGTTTTGTCTATTTACTATATAAAATGTTATAAAACTGTTTCTGCTAATGAGATTTTGAGTGTTGATACTTTCAGATACTTCATCTGTCACAGAAAGAGTGACGCAACACTTAGCCATGTAAAACAACTTGGGAACTAACCAGAAATCAAGTCACTAAAATAATGAGAACATCTGTTCAACATCTGTTGTTTAACTTAATTTACTAGACCTGTGTACAGGAAAAAACAGTGTTCTCATTACTGGTCCATTGACAAATAAAGTAATGAGAAATTGACTGGATTTATTAACAGCTCCATTTCAGTCTAGTGTGCATGATCTTATAATTTTAGTCTGACATGAATTATTTTTAATTCCAAATTTGATCATAAAAATTACTACTTTTCAGCTACTTCTGCTATCACCACTTTGTATACAAGAAGCAAGTAAGAAAATGTTAAACATGCTTGAAGTGAACAATATATAACAAAATTCTTGTTTAACTTTCTTACCACTGTAATTATTTGAGTTCAGGATAAAATGCTTTCTTTTTATTTCTTACATAATTCTGTGGAAATGAATGTAACATCATGGAACTCAGAACTCTTATAAAGTTGCCATTTCATCTAACTTACAGTTCTAAGGATATTTATAAATATCTGAAGTAGGGATTTTTTTTTCAGTCCGTTCTGTTCACTGTAATTTAATCTTTTTGAAGTATGCAAGCACCATATTATTTCCCTTAACATATTAAAAGTAGACCATATAGAATATGAGATTAAATTATACCTCTCCTTCAGTTGTGTAAATATTTATAAGCTTTACATGAAACATAGCAGTTATTGCTAATGTAGTTATTGATTAGTAAATCTCAAGTGAGAAATGTTGCATTAGTCTTGCATTAAAACACTCTGAAATGGACCTTGTATCACATTTTATCACTTTTTTTTTTAATGGGAGTATTTTGCAAAGCATTTAAATTCATAACTTATCTCTCAAAGTTTTTTAATCACTTACTTTTCTGTTATGGAAATAATTCATAACTGAATCATATTTACTGGGAAATAATCTATTCCTCCTACTAGAAAAGAATAGTTTTAACTTGAGCCTTTCACCGGGGCCCACATCCAAAGGAAACCTCTCATTCTGCCGAGGCTTTTGTTCACTTGAGTAGAGACCTCATTTATGGGGCAGGAGGAAGAGGAGGTTTAGATATCAGGAATGTACCCAGTGAGTAATCCTGCAAGTGCCCCCTTCTCCCTATCAAGGGTTCCCACATACATGTTGAGAAATTGTGCAATCATCTGAGGACAAATTGGACCTCACATAAATGATGGAAACAACTAATTTCATGTAAGCATGTCATTTAGAGAGCCTGATGAAAAGTGTAGGAAATACAACAGGTTCCAACTCAAGAATGTGTGGGAAAAGCAAATTACTTTGTACCACATCTCATCCATCTAATGGGAAAATTTCACTGGATTCCACTAAGTCCAAGTTCAGTATAAAACAGAATACAAGCTCAGTACAAAACAGAGCTTAGCACTGCACTATATTGTATGGATGGATGACCCCAGATACACAGTCGTCATCCTACATCAGCAGATTTCCAGGTATTTCTTGTGTGCGTGGATTTTTTCCTATTTCATCAAAAAACTAGTCTAGGTCAAATTGCCAAGAATGGGCATGGGTTGAGCACATTGAAATCAGTAAGTGCTACAGCTCACCTGATAAACTTGCAATGCTGTTGTAATTTGGTTCTGTATTTCCGGCCGCTTCACAGTGCTCTTGACATGCCAGCACACAAAATAAGCCAGATCAGTTTAGCTGGCTATTTTGCAGGGAAGCAAAGCATTAGCTCCCATCTGTTTCCCTTTCTCAGTGTAACTCTTCTCTGGCACTCTGACCCCACACACCAGGCACAGAGAGGCAGGAGGAGCTGCTGTGCCACACTAGGCATGTGAGTGGTGTCAGCTCTGGGACATCAAGGAAAGGAGGGGTAGCCCCAGGCTTTCTCCCTGGCTTGTGCCTGGACTAGGGAGGCACCATATGACTTGTGAAGGGGCACACACACCCCTGCCGTATGGCCTGGCACAGGACATAGAGAGACATCAGGGCTTCTGTTCAGTCCAGGACTGCACCTATCTCTGGATTTTCCTCTGAATTAATTTTGAACAGAAAAAAGAAAGAGAGGATATGGGTCTTCAAGTTCTGGACGCTGTGAGAAAAGTGTTCATTGAGTTATGTGTAATTTAGGTTCCATCTCATCACAGAAACAAGGCTCCACAGCACCTAGAAAAAATTTTTCAAACAATCATCTACAAAAAGAGCTGGATCTGCTTTTACAAAAGCAGCAAGACTTTATTCCTACAACTCCTTCTAATACTGATTCTTGACATAACCACAGTGAATTTCTACATTTCAGATTATTTTTGGTTCCTCTGAGGCAGATGGAGTTTGCCTTTCACATGACGTCCTGGGGGTGAAGGTTCAGTAAGGATGAACTATGCAATCTGCTTCACTATAACACATGACATACTGTTGATCAAAGAAGAACGTGTTAGGGACCAGATGTTGCAAGTAGTAATAACATGTCCCAAGCCTTGCTTTCACCTAATTCATGGCATGGTAGACCTAAAAGTACTTGTTAGATGTGATCAATAGGGAAAAACATAAGTGAATACCACAGAAGAAACATCTCAGTTAATTTTCTTCTTATTATCAATGCTCCCCTTCCCTATTTTAACATTCTGCAGTAATTTCCCTCTTGTGTTTAATTTTCTTCATCATATTTTTACCCCATTGGGATATTTAACTTAAAATTGGATTGATAACTGCCTTTAATTTATTCTTCTCATTTTAAATGCATGGGTCCACTTTTTCCCCAAGGGGTACAACACTACTGAGGATTATTTCAAATCCTAAGGGAATGAAGAATGTTCCAATTAGTCAAACTCTGTCCCTTTGTCTCAGTATGGTTATTTAATTTTATTTATTCTGTAGACTTTTAATGTAGAATAACCATTTGAACAGTTATACTGCTCTGTTTTGAATCTGTTGAGGGACTCAAGGGTTTAAGAAATGGAAAAAGAAAACCGGTAATTGTTTCATTTGCATATTTGACATGGGTTTCTTACGTGATGTGGTATCATTTGATTTTGTGTCACACTTTTCCATCTAAAAAATGAATTAGTATAGAAGATCAGCAGAATATGATTCAACAATGTCATGGTTTTTTACAAAAAGGACTTTCTGTCCATACTAGAAGGACATTAGGTTTGCAAGTTGTCTAAGACAAGCCTCTGACTTCTTTTTTCTTGTGCTCTCCCTTTTCTTGTGCCCTGTTGAGAAACAGTCCAGAGAATTAGAATAATCTTAAATAAAAAAATAAAACAAAAAAAAAATTTTAAAAATTTAAAAACCTATGAGGAAAGCTACTAGGATTGTTTACACTGAAGAAGTAAAGTCTAGTGGGAGAGTATGTTGAGAAGAGGGTGCATTAATCTTTTCTCCATGACATTACTGAATAGAATAAGAGGGAACGGATTTATATTTCAGCAAGAAAGGTGGGGGTTAGTCATTAGAAAAAAGACACTAATAAAAAGGACAATGAATACTGGATTATTGTGGAGCCTTTAAGTTCAACTATAGACAAACATCTGTCATAGATATTAACACTTTGGAGGACAGGTTTATGGCCAAGCTGATCCCTTGACTTCTCCATTTGCCAGATACATTTTCTAAAGCTTCTTTCTTTTCCTGAATCTTTTGCTCTCCTGTCTTATCTAAGAGGACAAAGCGACTGTTTCTGAGGAAGCATTGTGCCTGACAGAACACCACAGGTGGGACCGTGTATGTATCTCCATATATGCCACTGAAATCCAACTAACTTACGCATTGCATCCTTTTACAGACAGTTTATTTCTAATTCTTACCTAATACTTGCTAACATTGAAAAAATATATTAAGAAAGACCATGTCTTGAGAACTCTGTTCATCAAATCATTGCATTTGTCTGGAATATAATATGAACTTCCTTTATTTTGTTATTCGAACCACAGTGTCATCTCATATTTTATGGTCACAATCTGTCAACACAGTCTTCCGTCTCATTATGGACTCAGTATGACTGAGAGTTCTTTTTGCCATTCTTTCTGTGATTTTTTCTCTAAAATAGAAGAGCATCTTGGCCTTTAAGATGGAGTCCTGTTCGACTTTCTTGTTTTCTCAGAGTCTGTTTGCAAACTTCACCTGCAACTGAAAGAGTACCTACAGTCTGACCCTTCAATACCAGACCACAGCTGTCCTCTCTGACACCTAGGCTGCAGGACACACTTGTCCCTAGGCTGTAACAGGTTATGCTTGCAAAAAATTTGAATTTTTAAAAGGACAATTTAAAAAGCTGTAGCAAGAAACACTTCCACTTATTCACTGTGAAATTTTAAGGGCATACACAGATTCAGAGGTGAAGCTGGACTCTCTGCTGCTTGCTTGCAAGCATCCTGGAAATTGGAATAGAGTAGAAACCCTAACAGTCGAGTATTATGCTGTGCACAGCAGTTGAAACACATCCTTTGCTTGGTGAGTGACACTGGGAAGAGAGGAATTAGTGCAGCAAAATCTTTTGCCAGTGTAGCTATGGGGACTATTGGCTTTTCGGAGTTGAGACATCCATTATACAGCACTTGCTGAACTCATTCTCAGTGGGGGTTACTGCTTGCAAACTGCTTTGGAGAATCTAAGTAAATCAGATAACATGTTAATGACTGTGGTATAAATAGATAAATAGATTTGGCTGCTGAACATCTTTGTAATTTGTGAAAAGTAATGGTGTTCTGAAGCTTTTGAGATTAATTAAAATAAATAGTGTGTGCTTAACACATCATTAAAGAAGGTAGCTGGTATTAGTATCAACTTTTTATTTCAAAACATATTTGTCCAGGAAAAATACGAAAGATATACCATATGGACATTTTTTTAACTCAATGGGGGAAAGCATTTTTACAGTTTAACCCCTTTATCTTGGCATATTTATAAAAAGCTAAAATAAGCTTCCCAGTAGAGCCTTGATAAAAGTGGAATACTTGTACCTCAGAGAAATAATACTGTAATCCATCATCTGCTTTCCTCTTGATTCATGTAAGCAGTTATTTCTTTTTCAGTTTAGTGTCCTTATAATATGGTATCTGTTATCCTGCCTTTATTGGTCTGAGTAACAGCATTTATTATTTGAGTTTACTTTCTGTTCCAATGTCCCTGTTGAGGTTTGCAATAGAGAGGAATTTATCCTTTGCCTCTGCACAGCTGATTCGCCTCAGTTTGGACATCTAATACACAGCCCTAGAAAGAATTCTTCCTCATCTGTGAGTTATACAGTCTAAGTTCACTCTTTTAATGAGCTTAATAATACTAATTCACCTGCTTAAGCCATAACAACTGTCATTATGGCCCACATTGCACAAAAAGAAGGGAGAAGCAGTAGGATGGTGACTTACTCAGTGACATTACCACAAATCAATCTTGTTTACCAGTTTAGATCTCAGTAGCTCATTGTCCCCCTGTTCCTGAGCCAGCTGGTGTGAATACACAGAATGAAGTAGCTTTTTTTGCTGCACAGCTTCCACTGTCTACGCCATTTCAGTACCTCATTGCACTTGGAGCCAGAAAGTTTTTCATTATTCTCGACATGAAACTTTCCCTCTGCAAGTTAAGCTTCTTACTTGCTAACCTATTCATTAGGTTCTCTTCCAGTTCAGCATCACAGCTAGCTAGAAAATTTCCATTAAAACCCAATTTTGCCCACAAGATTAGAAAATTGATCATCAACATTTTTCAAATAAATTTTAGCTATCAGCATGCTCTAAGACCATTTTCAGAAGCCTGTGAAAATGTTTAATAACTAACTGACATTAAACAATATGCAAAAATATCTTAATAATCTAGCATTGCATTTAATTGAATATTTTAATAAAAACTTAATTAAGGTTCCCACATTTGTACTTGGGGGCTATCCTGAACTCAACACCATTCAAATCCCATTAGTGCTAATGGCTTAATGCCATATGTGGAGAATATAAAACACATAAAATTTACTTTTAATAAGTCATTCATCCTACATTAAATATAAAACTATTATTAAAAACACATTAGAGAGGATTAACTAGTATTGCAAGGAATGTTTTTAATAATCAGTTGATATTTATTTAGTTTATAATACTGTCTAATCATTACACAATTATGGTTTTATAATTCCCCTCTAAATCTTAAGCAAATGAAATGTCTATCTGGAAGCATTAATTTAAAAAGTTATTGAAATGCATATTTTAATGTCATTGTCTCCATTTTTTAATTTTTGTGTCTTTTCTTCTTTTTTTCTTCTTTTTTTTTTTTTTAAGGGGGTAAAAGTTTTATTGTAAGAACATTTAATCAAAGAAATTATAATTTAGAGGAAAGAGACAGCAAGTACACACCAGATGATCAGAAGAACATAGTATCTCAAAACAGGTCATTTTTTTAATGCAAAACTACCCATATTTAAGTGGGAAAGAGTCTGTCTTCTTAATATAAGATTTTAACAAATAAAGATTAATTAACAGATAGTTGTTGGACCAAAGGGAAAGAGGATGGTAAACTGGACAGAACGTAGGCGGGGAACACGTCAGACAGCTGAGTTTTGGACAAGGAAACTTTTCAAGTCCTGAAAAATAAAATGGAAATATTGAATTTAGAGTGTTTAATGTCTTTGAAAGGATGATGGACAAACAGGAAAAAAAAGAGTATTATTGGAAAAGAGGGCTTACCATGGACCAACTGTCAACTATTTCTTTTCCATTTGTCACATTTCTGTTAAAAAACCTTTTTAGGGTGTCTTCTATTCACCTCTTTAATTTCTTCGCATTGTCTCACACAAACCCACATATTGCCACATCTTTCCTCTTGATAGACACAACTGAACTTACTTCTTAGGAATTAAAACAGCTTCTCTGATGAAGGCCAAATGAACAATGAATAGTGACTGCTAAAAGGCCAAATGAAAAACTAAGAAAAAACATAGTTTAAAGTGCCATAAACCACGTCCCCATATTTTATCCTGAACGTTTTGATGAGTGTTACATGAGATAATAGACATGGGGAATCTGTAGCCAATACAGTCCCAAATTAAATGTAGAAGGCTACGCTCCACCGCGGAATACACTACTGCACACAGGACTAGCCAGAGCTAATGGAAACGCGTATATTTTGTTTATAATCATCCTTGCAAATCCACACCCACTAAGTGACAGGAAAGCTCTGAGAATAGCCTGGAGATATCTCTTCAAACAGTTTATATGGTGTGCAGATTCTGACCTTAAGTCTAATGAAGCCAATGCTCATCTCTTCATTGACATGGGAAGGGTATGAGTCACAAATAATGCCATATGCCTGGAGTGTATTAATCCCTTTAATGAGCTAAGGTTGTACTTAAAAGAAGAAAGAAAAAAATTAAAGATGAAAGAGAGGGTCATCTTTGACTTTGAAATCCTTTGATTTCACCAGTTTCTGTCCTAATATTAAAGTTATTTAAACATTTTAATTGCTTACATTGCAAACACATAAGGCCTTGAAATACAGAATATTAATGAGACTTCTTACTATCTGGCCGCAGCATCTTATGAAATCTCTGTGATTTAGCTGCATTTGGAGAGAAATTATCTCTGAAGTTTCAAGATAATTCAAAGTTGCTCCTTCTACTTGTTTTATTTATGTGAAATTCTAGACACCTCCTCAAAAAGAAAAAAAGACTAATTTTCAATCCAAGAATTATACTCGAATCTCAAATCATTGAAAAAAACTCAATTTCACTTTGAAATGTGAATATTACATCACCTACATGGTATTCTTTTTAAATAATAAATTCTCAGAGATTGTTGTGTTCTTTTCTTATACAATCCGTATCATTCATCTCAGTTATGCAGCTTTTTGCTATCAAGGTACCATCTTCCTCTTTGTGGTGGTCAGACCATCATGGAGCTCTTCATACAATTAACTATTAAAAGACACTTTTCATCAAAATTTCACTTGATTTCAGATTCTTTTTCTGCCAAAGTATTCAACATAGCTGAATGCTAAATGAGTTTATAGAAGGAGTTATGTATACTAAGAGCTGAGCATGATGTTTTACGTGTAAATCAGCAAATTGTGAGCAGTTCGAAACTAATTTGAAAATTAAAACTAGACACTGGTATCTCTTGTGTATGAGTGGTAGACACAGGAAAGGGAAGGAGGAACAATGTTTCGAAAGGCACCCAAACTCAGTTATCATCTATATCCTTTTATGATCAAGTGGTTGTCTTTGTTAAAAATTTTCATTTGAACATAGTCAACTACCAGCAAAGGATAAAATACAATAATAATAATTTAGAGCTAGCACAGGGTAGCTGAGAGCTGTGAAATAAATGCCAGACTTTAAAGGAAGTAAAAGAGAGCATCACATCCAGGTTTATGAGGGCCAGTGGTTCTGTGGGGCCAGGGTCCATGGGGACTACCCATAGGTCCATCAAGGAAGGGGCCCATCCCACGTTCCCCGGCAGAAGCAGGGAAGACAGGGGGCACTGGGGCAGCCCCAGGTTTGGGCATCCAGCACCTCCCTGGGGACAGGAGCAGGTCTAAGCTGGGCAGGGAAGTGGGAATGCAGGCTAGCCTCGATCAGCAGAGCCCACGTCCAGGCAGGGCAGGGCTGTGGGAGCTGGACATGTGCCATCCTGGGGTGCTGCTGGGGAAGAGGCTGGTGGCCATGCGGGGCTGAGATGGGGACCTGGGCCCTGGGCTAGATGAGGGGGTCTCAGGGCTGGGCAGGGCCAAGCAGGGCTGGAGTAGCTTCAAGAACACAACACATTAAATAACTTCTTTAAGGAGACCCCAGATACCCTTTTGTAAACGGCTATCTTAAGAAAGTCAGGCAAGAACAGCCCAGCCTGAACAACTGGAATGTGTGTGCCAAAACAGGTGGATAAAAATATTGAGGACACAATTATCAGTTGTTCAAGGGCTGTTTCATGAGGATAGGCTGAATGTTTTCATAACACATGAGACCATAAAATAGAAAATACACTGATTAAACATGGAGAAGAGAGTATAGAGGAATGTATTTAAATGTAACAGAAGCGATCTTCAGAAACAGTAGAAACAATCTGGAAAACAGAGATCATATTGAAAAATAATATGTTCAGTGTACAACACTGAAACTATGTTCTTGCTACTGCAAAACATAAACATACATCATTCTAGGCTTTACAAAAAATATTTTAGTCCATGAGACACCTCAAATTATTGCTTATGTTACATTCAGAATATACTATGTTCACTGGAGTTTTATGTTTAGTTTAGATAGAGCCTTCAGGACTGGCTAAGAAAAGCCAAAAATAAAGCAACTTTCTCTCTGATTTTAGGAGTCTGGGATTTGCTAAAGAAGCCCTAATTTTTACCCCAATTAGCAACTCTGCATTCTGATGATTTGCTGTCCTGTTTTAGATTCACAAGTTCCCTGGCAGACATGAGTTTTGTAGGAGCATTTAAGCAGCTGTTGGTGGAAGTCTGGAAATGTGCATTTAACACTGGGCATGAGGGCAAGGTTGAAGGGCAAAATTAAGCATGGTGAATAAAGTGCATGTCACTCCAATATGTTATAAACCCACTAAGTTATCAGAAAATGCAAATAAAAACAGCTTTCTTCATGAGTAAGAAGTGGCAAAATTTATCTCCCAAAGTCCGACAGTCTGACAGTCCAATCACGAAACCTTACATACATTTATGTAGAAACCTTACTTACACATGTGTACTCTGACCCCTGAAGAACTGGATTGAAGATGATCTGTTGCAATTCTAGAAGAGATACAGTAATGTAATGAAAGAGGGAGAACATGATAAAAAAAATTATTAGTTCCGTTGTTACATACATCATACCATTTCACTATTTTATTTTTTCTTTCTTGTAAAAGCTGACATGTTCCCTCTGCTTGGAGAGTCACATTTTCCATTGAAATGGCTGGATTTTTGTGGGAGAATTGGTGAGACAAAACTAATGAAAATTGGAAGATTAAAGATAGTAAACATTCGTTCTGTGCTTGTTATTTGGTAGAAACACAAGGAGGATGTTAAAAAGGATGGCTTGTGAATACAAGTATTTTGTTGAGTTTTGGCACAAATGTTCTGGCTGCTGAGTGTTGAAAGATGTTATTCTGCTGCCACTCAGATGGGTCTGCCAATACTAAGGGTCTTGCTGATGAGCTGGAACAAGGCTATAGTGGTTTGTCTGCCACATGCTGGCTTCTCCTCTTCATGATTTTTAAATTCTCTTTTATTTGGCCCTGACATTATATGTAAGTCTAATGGACTTCCATCCAGATCTCTACAGAATGTGAGCAGGTCTGACAGCTTTACACTGCTTATGTGGATAAAAAAGTACTAAACATGAAGACAAATTGAAATATTATGAACATAAACAAAGAGTTTGCCAGCTACTGGCTAGAAGAACTAGTCATGGTTGAGAATTATAATTTAAAACCAGGCACAGAAAACAAAAGACTTTGGGAGAAAAGTGTGCAGAAAAATTCCATATAAAATTAAGGAAGTTTTACCTTTAAACATGCCAAGAAACTAATTAAAATAGAAATTGCAGGCCAACAGTGGAATGAGTCTGAAAAGAAAGTTAATATGGGAAAATAAGATTACTGTTGAGTACTATACATCAGAGGCCAATACTTGGGTCGAATTTTGGTTCTAACAAAAGATGGATCTATTTTTCATTTCATAACTCTGTTAATGTTTTTTAATAAAACTCCTGTATCAAATCAAATTAAGTTAAACCAGTTGGATTTTATAAAGAAAATAAATTCTATGACATTTCATTATATTTTTAATGAATTGATAAGCAAATATGAATTGACATCTATAGACAGATAAAAGATGTAATACTTTAGAATTTCTTGGTAATTCTTGTAGTGCATTCCATATTCTAGTCAGAAATGGCAGAATTCGCCTGAGTGTTCACCAAAAAAAGTGTAGTTGTATAAATATGTATTTTCTGTGTAATGTTCACTCATGAATTCTAACTTTATAGTAGAAAAGTTCTGCGCTGTATTGGTGGAGACCAGATTTGATAAGAATCTTCTCTTGAATCAAAGGGCTTTTGAGGTTCCTAGTGTTTTCTTAACATCTCCATTTATCTACTCCTCCAAAAGGAGAAACAAGAAAGTGTCACAAAAAAGGTTGTGCTTGAAAGTTTTCTGTTTGTAGTCCAAAGAATGAATGAGTAAAATCCAACCTTTTTTATTGACTGGAATGAACGGAATTTCCAGATCTTGTTTTACTAAAGATTTTTGCCATGCTTGCTTTCAATACAGCAGCTTTCATTTGAGTGAAATTTCGTCATCTCACACTATATCTCCTGCAAGTATTATTTTGGGTGTCCTACCTTCCATAACAGCAGTGGGGGGAGAGGCTGACCCTCAAATCCCTGGGTAAAGGCACACTGCTGAGATGTGAAATATAAATTTCAAGTTCCTGCTCTGCATTCTCCCAGACAGGAACTAGACCCGCTGTTTCTCACATCTCATAGAAATATCTTACCCACCAGGCTTTCAGCTATATTGGATGTAGTTTCCTCTCAAAACAACGTAAGATAACTCTTTCAATGATACACTTTTTCTCTAGTGAAAAATTATTATTACAGAGATGTTTTATAAAGAGAACTTTGTGTGAAGAAGACTTCTAACCCCTCACTCAGTTGTTGTCTTGCTGATAGCATCAACATTATGCTTCTGCTGGATAGAGGATAGATTATTTAGTTCATCTGTCAGAAAATATAAACCATCCTCCTGCTTTCTTTAGCACCAGTACTGTGGGGCGAGGAAGGGCAGGACTTGGTCCCTTTAAACAGCAAATACACAAACCACAGGAAATCCAGACTTTTGTTCATCATCCATCTCCCTACTCCACCCTGCTCCCCCTTGCTGTTGAACACCTGGCTATCCCAGTTTCCAGTGCTGGGTCACAGCAGTAGCTTCCATGCAGCCCTTCAAAGTGCTGTGCGGAGACAAATGTCTGCCAGCATTGCTGTCCACTTGTTGGTTCTACGTGTTCGCTGCCAGAGAGTTTAAAAAGTGAGCTACCTTCCTTGCCATCTGATTCCATGGCAACCACTCCTCTGCTTTCTACCACTAAGCATCTGCTAGTGTTTTCATTGTAAACCCATGTTTTCAAGAGTTTAGGGATTGGCATAAATTGTTATTGTATCAGAAAAATAAAAGATCTGGATCTTTCTCTTTTCAGCTGCTTAAAAAAAATTAGCAAAGTCCTCCAACATTCAATGCAAAACAAAGCAAAAAAAAATAAAATTATCAGAGGTTGCCATGGAAGTCTGAATGGCGCTTCAGCTCCAGCTCCTACCCTTCTGGTATCTCAAGAAGGGAAAATTAAGTACATGGGTGATTTAGTGACAGGATACAGCAGCTCAGCTGCTGACCCCATTCATGCTTTTATCTGATGCTGAGGCAGCAGATAAAAATTTCACTTCTAAAATGTAGAAAGCTGTGCACACTGGTGAATGAGAGAAGTAATCAAAGTAACAGGTGATGGACTAAGAGGGAAGTGGGAAATGAATGAAGGAGAAGAAGGTATCACATGTTAGGTATAAAGGCAGCAAGGCAGAGAACTGAACCAGAGGGAAGAGACTATAGATGAGGATGGTTACCAGTAAGAAGGAAGAAAGGATATTGTCAGCAGTGACAGATAACGGTGCTAAAAGAGGATCATGGAATACATTACCAGAATTTCATTTTTGACCATGATAGTCTGACGTTTACCTTAGGGACAAAAGTTAGAGGCAAGGAATGACATTTTGGAGTCAATGAAAGGAAGCTGGGATTAGTAAAGTAGCTTTTACCATCACAGAAACAAGGCTATTTTTATTCTTTTCTTCACACTGAAATCCTAAAAAATGGGTGAGTTTGAGGATAAGAAATTTTAGAAAGGACACTGCCAAGGCCATACTATCCTACTAGGTAAATCAAGGAGATTTTCACTGTTGATTTGAACAGCAAAGGAAAGACTAGGAAAACAAAAAAAATCAGGTTAATCTAATAAACTGAAGGATTTTATGTCTGAGATTATGTGGAATGGCTACTCCAGTAGTTTCTAGACATCACTACTTCTCCTACTTTCTATCACACAGAATAAACAGATTCCAACCTTATTTATTTGCCAGTGAATAACACTTTGGCTCAGAAAATGCAGATGTCCAACCAAATTGAGGCACACTATCTCTCTCTTTATTCTGCTTTTAGGATTTGGGCCAAAGCTGGCGCTTTGTCAAGACCAATGTCTCACATCTTCCAGGGATATCTGACCTCTTTAGTCACTTATTAACTCAGTTCCATCACTGTCAATCAAGATTCTTCAATTGCAGAATGGCAAGTATCAAGAGAACTGTCTATGGCCATGATAAAACAGCTTTGTGGTGAAAAGAACAAGGCTGTGAGAAGCCCCACGTCATGTCCTAGGGGCACACTTAGACCAGAACAGCAGAGATGGTCACAGGGTTCAGCTTTAACTATGCCAAAAAAGATGGTTCAACAAGAAAAACACCTGAAAAGATCGTTCAGCAAGACAAATGAAAATGCATAAATACCTGAAGGGAGATGCAAAGAGGGAGACAGGCTCTTTTTCATAGTTCCCAATGGCAGGAATGTTACAATGGGCACAATCTGAAAGATGTAAGGCTGCCTCTGAACATGAGGAAACAATTTTTAGGGTGATGAAACAGTGGCATAGGTTGTCTGGGGATATTGTGGAGCCACCAGGTTGAATGCATTCAAAAGTTATCTGAACATGGTGCTGGTCAACCAGCTCTGAGTGCCCCAGATTGAACAGGCTTTGAACATGATGACCTCCAGAAGTCCCTTTCAATTTCAGCTGTTTTGTAATTCTGTGATTCTGTAACAAAATAATGAGTTGTTTTCTGTTAGGTTTGAAAAGTAGCCTAAATTTCTTGTGACAAGACCTTCAGTAGTCCTAAATGGAGAGCTATTGGCAAAATCCCTAAACACTGTATAGTTTCACAATAACTCTAAAGATGCCAGAAGCCAGACTAAACCATGAACAAAAGAAGCATCTCCGACTTCAGGCACTTGCTCCCATCTTTGCACCTTCTCTCCCTTTTGTCACCACAAAGCATTCATGCAGCTATGCAGTCAGGAAGGGCTTGGAAATACTTTTAGAAAAATTATTCTTTTGGCGGCAGCAGTTTCCAACACAAAATAAGAGTTCTGAGAAAGTTCAGGACGGGATTAAGGGCAGAAAAAGATCTTTCTACTTTCAGTGTGAAGTCATTTCTAAGTCATTCCTCAATTACCTTCAAGAGTTCAGATCAGCTTACAAATCAGTACCTGCCAGCAGCACTCCATTGTAGCTGTTAATTCATGCTTTCGCATCTGTTACATTAGCATGCCAAAAGAACTTACAACCTCCTTGAAATTTCCTTCAGCATAGTTTGAGCATAATTGAATATTAAGACATCAAAATTTAATTTTTGTATTTTCTTAACCAAATCTATTCAAATATGCCCTATGCACTAGCCCCCTTGGAGTACTAGGTGTATAACAAGGTCAGAACTTTTATGACCAAACATTTCTGAGTGACATATAGACAAATAAAGGTTGGAACCTTTTCTTTCTTTTAAAACATGAAAAGCCTAAATGTTTCTAAGCAATTTAACATCCACTGGGCCATGCTGCCACCTGTCAGTCCAGTAACCCCTCCTTAGATTTATAAGGACACCCAAAGAATAGTTGAGTTTAAAATATCCTTCATCTGACCATATTTCATTCTAATTAAAAACGTGTAGTCTAAACTTTGTTAAAGAGGGGGAAAAAAACCTTAGAATAAAGGCCTGAATAGACAGCAAGACTGCCTGTGCTGTCTAGGTGCACATTTATAAGAGCTTTCATTATGCGGGGATCAAATCCTTTCGTTAAATATTCTCATTTAAAACCAATTTGCATAAATAACGGCTCATTTCTCAAAGAGTGAACTCATTCAAAGAAAATTAGATTTCACTTGGAAACACACACAACTCCAAATTTCTCATCGTGTTCTCAGGCTGTGCAAAGCAGAATAATTTCCCACTGTGTCCTGTCGCAGTTCTGAACCACATTTTTCCCATTCTCAGTTCAATCCAACAAAGCTGCACCAGAACCTCTCTGAGCACATCCATAGGTGCTTCCACTTCCTGTATCAAAGCAAGACCTTGTCAAGCACCTACCTGTGCCTTACTTTGATTTCAAAGGAAGGATGCACATGTGCTGTCCAGAGGGAAACCATGAAATGCTCCAGTCAGGTCCCTCGTGAGGAAGCAATCTGGATTCCCAGTTGTTCTGAAACACGTGCTCCATCTCAGTGTGTACGTAGGCAGTGTCAAGGAAAGCCTACATCTCCACCCAGTTTGAAATCATCATTTTGGAGATGGATGGATTCCCTCTGTTTCCTTTCTCACTTTCATACATCAGCTTCTGCCCAAACTTCCCAAACTATTGGAACGTTGTTCTGTTCACCTTCTTAAGCTTCCCTGATTGCTCACCCAGCTGTTTGAGGATGCCCAGGGCCATCAACGGAGACTTTACCCAGAGGTTCTGGCATCAGGGGAAAGCAATAAGTAAATGGCTTGCAAGAATTTATTGTTTACTCATACTTGTTCCATTCAGACTTTTTTAAAGTCCCTAAAGCTTACCTGTCTCTCCTTAGCAGGAGCCAGGTTCTGTCACTGACACTTTCCGAAACAGTCTCCTCCAGTCTTAGTAATGGCCACTACAGTCAGGGTAATTCAGAGGCGCTCCCTGAGTGCAACAAGCGGCTGAGCTGGCATTTTTGCATTTGACCACAATGATAATGTGAATTACAACTCCGTGAAAGAGGTCTGGGGAAGTCGCAGATTTCCCAGCTGCCACTGCTGCTGTATTAAGCAAGGAACCCCATAAGAAAATCAGTATTTTAGGCAACATTTAGAGCACCACTTTAAGATGTATCTGTCTAATG
Source organism: Melanocharis versteri (assembly GCA_013397845.1). Taxonomy (NCBI): domain Eukaryota; kingdom Metazoa; phylum Chordata; class Aves; order Passeriformes; family Melanocharitidae; genus Melanocharis; species Melanocharis versteri. The sequence continues at coordinate 735,276 of VZTG01001083.1, forward strand.
TCTGAATGGCTTTAGTTGCACTGGATGAATTTTTCAGGAGTAGGTGTCAGCTTCAGACTGATTTCTGGTTGGTTTTAATGTTTGTTTTGCTTTTGAGCTGAAACCATTCAGCTACTCCTGCAAATATACAAATGAAACATCATATTTTGATCAATTTTTAAAATGAGTGGTTACAACAATTTATTTTGAAGAACTCCAGGATTTCTGTGATTTGAAAGGCTTCATGTTTGGCAAGAAATTCATTGCATAAAAATTCACATAGATTTGGACAGTTTACAAGCCTGCAGATTAATATTTGTTTAAGTGCAGTACAAAACGACCAAGTTTTGGCAGCTGAATTCTCTTAAGTTTTCACTTTCATAGCACATCCTCTGTCCTTCCTTGCCTCCTACATGCAACTTTTATAATGACTAAAATATCTGTGTAATGACTATACCGTCTCTGTAATGGCCATAAATGTATTTTGGGTAGTATTTGTGCTAAGATTTTTTTCTGAAACCACTTTCTAGTTTTGGAAATTAAGTGTTATCAAACTCTGAAACCATGAACAGATAAACCTTTTCTCATGTTGGCATAACTCTTCCCTGCTAACATATCTAGTTTTTTCAGTATGTTGGGAAAGTTCCAAAAAATTATCTTCTAACGTTGATTTCCATTTTATGTTTTGACAAAGCTTAAAATGCACGATATGTAACATATCAAATGGTCTGAATAGCTGATTTATTGGATGATGGGATTTGGGTTTTTTGTTTAAATTTAAATATACAACATGGCCCAGGCTTGTGAAATTTGGTGACAAGGGTTCATAGGTTCAGTTATGTTTCTCACTGAGCATGAAATTCATATTAGCAGAAACATGGGAACTCTACCATCTATTAGATTTACTTTGTATACTATGATTAAAACATAAGAAACCAGAAAATAAAAACACTATGATGATTTATATCAGCTATGTAGTCAACTACAGTTACAATCCTCTTAAACAATGTTTTCCCCTTCATGAGATGTTTGATATAAGTATCCAATTATGACATTAAAATTACTTTCTTGTCTATATCACATGGCATATTAGCAATACATGCTATAAACCTACATCTGATTTAAAATGTTTTATTTGCAGTGATTTTCACTGAGTGCAATTTTTGCCATGCTTTTCCTTAACTAATTTGCTTGCTTCTGTTTACTAACTGAATAATTGTCAGAGTATAATTAACACAGATGTCGCATGAGTTTCGTTTTCAGGTTCAGGTTAAATTTATACTACTGCATATGGAAGTGTCTAATTAGATTGCCATATGAAATGGTGAAGGAGTTACTATATTTTGAGTAAAATCTTTTTCACAGACTTCTGTCTTATTCAGTGGTACTGTAATATTTTCATTCATTGGCAGTTTCAAAAATAAGACTTTTGTATTAAGCACATCAGTTTACGCACATCAGTGTTGACTGAGATAGGAATATTTGTAAATTTGACACCAAGCCCCCAGTTATTTCAAGACATTCTGAATTCTGTAGGCTGAAGTTTTATACTGGGCAAATAGTTACCAAGATCCTAAATATTCCAACCCTCTGTTGTTCTGAAATCCAAATTTATTTCTTACTCCAGTGATTTAAGTTCCAGTGTTTTACTTTCCAGTTACTACTTTTTCTTTTGATGATACTTGCAGACCTGGAAGTACTGAAACCTAGTATTCAAAAGACTTGGCAACAAGATGGAGTTGTTTGTTAGCAATAATCTTGAAAGATTTATGTGACTGTGTACTATAGTGAAAAACATGTACCAAGTGTGACTTTAATACTTCATTTCAAACCAGTTATGACGAATTAGGTATGGTTCTAGTGATAACATTCAACTTACTGTGACATTGTACATTGATGCCAACAAAGCAGACCATGTGGAATAGGGAACATAAAATGGTGGCAAAGTCAGTTAGATACCTCATTGCTATATGAAAAATGTCGTTGTGCACATCTTTAACAAGAAATTACTTCAAACAGTGAGAAGGAAAGTCATACTGATAAGTTTTGGCACAGAATATTAATGGAAGAAAATACATTTATCGTAGTAGAAAATAAAAAGTTAGTGTGTCAGGGCAATTACTAATGCTTTTGCTTAATATAGGTTGATAATGCACCCCTTCCCTCTTCGTGCCTTTTTCATTATTGAGTAATTCCAATAAATGATTAAAGTGCTGATTAGGTTCTGTAATCCAAATTACTGAATGTGAGCTAAAGAGCCATTCACAGATCTAGCCTACCAAGCAATGTTTTAATTTTAATTGCCACTTCAAATTTATAAGCAGAAGTATTAAGTATGTCGTTCACGTTAATTCTGATTTATAATCTGATATAGTAACTAAATCACAGAAATTGATTGTTTTATGTACTTTTTTACTGAAGAAAAATTCCACCATATGTTGTTGAGAACAACTGACATTGCAGTAACATCATCGTTGCAATTGAGTCTTCAAGCTCTATTGTCTTTCCTTGCCAACATTTCCCTACAGATTAACAAATATCAGGTACTTTTACTCAAGTAAAAAGCACACTGAAATGAAAGCATTGTTTTAATTGTGATTCCAAACCAAATAATCTGTCTCTCTATCACAGTTCTTCAGCAAGTGAATAGCTGGTCTCACACGTTTATGAAAAGGAGATTCTTTATACATGACTAAGGAATTAGCGGAGCAGCTAATTACCTACATCTAAACAAACGTATGACAACACAACTCCTCACACTGTTTCAGTATTCAAAACCATCCATTTAAAGCCCACATCAACTTTACTGCATAGTGAATTCTATGTATGGAAATCCATCATTACTCTAAAACTGTGCAAAGGGAATACTTCCTTTGTTATTTATGACGACTGGCTTTCAAATGTGACTATATCACAGAAATTTAGATCCTCTTTCAAAACAAACATACTAACCAAGGCAATTTATTGAACAAGTGGGCATGTGTTCCGTTACAACATCCTCTCCCAATATGTTTGTTTTTTCCTTTTCAGTGCGTTTCACCATAGTTCTGGATGCTTCTTTTGCAATGCTTTGATTACTGTCAATTATTGCTATAGTAACGTTTCTTTACTTACCAAGAATGAGTCTCTTGAAAGCAGAATCAACTGGGGATCTGTTTGTTTTCTTTACTTAAAAGGCAAAATGCTTCCAAAAAGTCTTTATGGCCAGTTAGATCAAGTGAACCCTCTGGATTTTTCTTTTGAAAATTTTCTGTCCAGAGCCCTCAGTGTATCTCAGGACACCAGAGGCATGTAAGTAAATGTTATTTAAAGTATTGTACTGGTAATCTCTGTGCAAGTGATGTTGAGTCAAAGAAGTTGGGTACTTTTGTCCCAACTTTGTTTTGCTAAATTTTTTAACTTCTAGGAAGTAAACATGACAAGGCAATTGTAATTTAACTGTTCTTCTCAGAAGGGTTTGTCTGGTGACAAAATATCCCCTTTTTAGTAGCTCAAGGTACTTATCTCACTATACTATTATTCTGTGGTCAGATACTTTCGTTGAGAGGAAATGAAACATGGAAGAGACGCAGGAATATTTATAATGCCTAAATTTGCACAGTGCCATTGCTGCCCATAAAAACACCAATACAGAACAGATTTGTGCTCTCACTGACTTCAAAAGAGTATCTATAACAGGTAATGTACATCTGTTAAACCTTTCCCAAAGAAATGCAAGACTTTTCTTGAGATTCTTCAAAACCAAGGCACCCAAAATTTCAAAATATTTGATTTCTGGAAATCTTGCCTTGCACCCTCTGTGTGTGCTGAGCACCTACATTTCTGCCTCCATACCACTTGTTTTATCCAGTTTTATTTACTTGTTCCCATTCACTGAAGTGTTACAATTCCCCCATTTTGTAAAGAGCTGTTACCGTGCAGCAATAGAAATGGGAAAAAAGCATCTATCATGACTGTGATTTTTTTCCTTGATACCGATTAATTAGACAGAACCAGAGAGTGCAGAAGAAATGTTTAGAATTGAAGATATCAGAATGATCTCATCAGTGGAAAGCTGGATCTTTTTGTTAGTGATTTCTTATTTACGCTGTAGCAGATGGATGGTGTTGAAGGTCACAATTACTGTGTAAGGCCAACTTGTCTGTAGGGTTTGAACTCCATGTAGATAACTCTCTCATTGATAGAGAATGCTTGTAGTGAAAACCTTTTGTTCTTCTTTTAAATCTCTATTTCATGTTGGTAAACTACATCTCTGTGATAAAACAAAATCAGATTTCAGGCTGTCCTCCATTTCATTCTTCATATTGATTCTGGAGTTATCTAATTAGGCTGAAGAGTTTTGTAAACATCAAAGAAGAAAAAGAGATTTGTTACTTACTGACTTGTAAGAAAAATCTGAACTGAGAAATTTTTAGACATCCAGCCTAATAAAAATAAAAACGGAATACAACCTCATATGTAACTAATGGATGAAAAACATTTTCTTTTAAGGCAAGAAAAGGTCAGGTCAATCAGTTTTAAAATAGAACAAGCCAAAATTTTCAGAAATGTACAACTCACTAAAGTGACAAGAGCAAAATTTGTTAAAAATCAGTGAAATCAGTGCCTGCTGCAGAGTGGCCCCTTAGCACAAATCGTGGGTGTATGTTTTCACAGAATCATCAGCTGAAAACAACTGCTGTTTCATGATCTTTCTGAAAACTAAATTGTAAGGTAGAATGCTCCACATTCAGCAAGGGATGAACTGGTTTGTGTATTGTGGGATGAAAGCATGCAGATGTATGCAGATCACATAGCACTTAACAAAAAAATATACAGATAAACTTCCTTTGTGTTAATTTGTTTGTGTAGCTACATCCCATCACTCATGAGACAGATTCCTGAATCAAAACACTTAAAAAACCAAAACCAACCCCAAATAAAAACAAACAAACAAACAAACAAAATAACCCTCTCAAAACCCTTCATTTTGAAAATTCAGGACTGAATTACTTGGGTAATGTTTTGTGCAGTTAGTGGCTTGAAAGTGACATTAAGTTGGTACTGGGAGCTTCAAGCAAATGAGCTATAGAATTTTCTGCTGTGGTCTTTCCAGTCTAACTTGGACTATAAAGATGACTGAAAATATATCTGTCTGAAGGATACTCACTGTTTTGGTTTTTTTTAAGGGCGTAGGTTCATTTTCTAGCAAATATCTATGTATATAATGGTCCATATCCCATTACAGATCTTGAAATTAAATTACCTCCTGAATACTCATGTCCTTTTATTGCTACCTCTCTAGGTCTGGTTGCCTTTTTTAAGCTAACTACTCTCTTGAAGTCTAGAACTACTCTAGAGCTAAGCTACTGATAGAGACAAAATAATTAATTCTGTCACCCTTTCAACAAGACAAGTGCAATCAGCTGAAAAGTAGACTTTGGGAACAAGTGCAAATACATAGAGTGCTGCAACTGAACCCTCACCAACAAACATTCGAGAAAAAAATCTGCGAAGACTGCTGCATGCTTTTTTGATTGAATATAGGCACTTAAGACTGGGACTTGATTCTCTGAAAAATCCTTTTATTTCCTAGGCACTGACATTGATCAAGGCAGTATTAAACAAGCTCATTTTTTGCAACAATCTATTATTTTGTAGTGCATTGCTAAATTTTTTGCGTTAGTGTCATAGATTTGCAAATGTCAGCAAGCTGCAGCGAGGCAGAGAATGTGGCACTGCAAGGAATAATCCTCAGCCACTTGTCTCACATCTTGAATGCATGAAAGAGGGATATATACCTGTAGGTTTAAGAAGCTGGAACTGCCCATTGAAACATATACAGATCGTTAAGAAACTGAAGACAAAGACAGAAACACATGCTCCATTCCTAGTGACTGCTAAGTATGATACATTCGATACGCCACCATCAGATTCAATGTGACCTGTGTTAGTGAGCAGCACCCAATCACCTGTGAGATGTTGCTATGTGTTATCCGTTCAGAGCTACCTGTGAATAATGATCTTCTCCTTGTTTGTTTTCCTCACTGTGTCCTCTGCAAGCCTTGTTAAGCAGCCTGCAGCTTCCTTCTTGGCTTCCTCCCACGTGTCCCGCAGCACTGCAGAAATGGTCTCCCCGCTTCTCCTCTGCCTGAGCCCTGCACACCAACCCAGGATACTTCAAGATATAACCCTGAGTGTGCCACCACGGCCCATCCAGCTCCTGCTCAGACACAATGTGTTTGTATTAGAGATTCCTTTCTTACGCCATAGTTTTTTCCTTTTATACTATCATAAGCAGTGTCAACCATGTTCTGCTAAAACCTGATTCCGTTTTTCTTCATATGATCAAATGAAATAATTAATAATACTGGTTTATTTGAGTAGAAGTTTAATTTTTAATTTTTATTGTCCACATTAGTGGTTTTTTTTCACTTCTTTGGGATTAGCTGATCCATGGGATATTTTAAGTATGACTTGTCCCAAAGCTAGAATTTATCATCTGTTTTGGGGTACACATGGTGACATTTTAAGAAAAGAAGCTTAACTCATCTGTGCAATTTGTGTAACTGCATGTGCATGCATTTTCCAAAGTTTACTGCAAATTACCAGTTATGTGTAATCATTTAAGGAGCAAATATTAGAAGCAAATACTGGATTTGTGTTTGTAAATGTGATAGTGGCCTAGACAGCTTGCAAATTTGATCAGAAAAAATGTAGGCATAAGTTGGCATCTGCTCTTTAGCTATGAGAACTTTATTCAGATACATTGTTCAAAAAACACACCAAAAAAAAAATCATTTGCTGCAACAGAATCCAGACTGGAACACTGGGGGTGGCAAAACTTTTATACATATCTATGCTAATGAAATATGTCACATATTTGTGATGAATGTGAAATCACGAGTAATTTTTTAAAAACAGAACTTTCTCATCGGGAATATTGGATGTAAAAATTCAGTCTGGGATCTGGGAGGTATATTCCCCGACTGTGTGAGACAACAGTATGCCCTGGATTTTCACCCAAGGGTTTGTGTGAATATACAGGTCTGTCGGCCAGAGGATAACTGAGGCAGGTCACCTAACCCAGGCAATCAGGGAGTGACGGGGACCAAAACCCAAACTGTAAAGTATTTCTGTCCCACCATATACATACAACCATATGACATACCTTTCTGTTTGATGCTATCCCACGTCTGCATGTTGTAGACGTAGTAAAATCCTATGTATTCTGTGTCATATACAGTTTTGCAAACAGTTTCTCAGCCTTTCCTCATGGAAAATTCTGGAGTGGTTAATATGGCCCTCGGGCAGTAAATTCCACAGTTACTTTCATAATTATAGGAAGTCACTTTGTCAGATGCTTTTGATAAAATGAGCTATAAAACAAGCCACATAATCAATACATGGCTTTAACCCATTCAGATATGCACTTTGTGAGGAAAAAACCCCACCGCTGAACTATCATATCTTTCTGTTTGTTGCAGAAATGTGTCTGTATAACCAAAATCCTAATGCAGGAACAGAACTCTTCCAGAATGCTCTCTGCTTTCCTTTAGTGCTACTGGGAGTGCAAGGGACAATGTACTCAGGAGCTCTGGTTATCTGTCATGCCGGTCAGGTTCCAGAATCCTGTATCCTGGCAAGGCAAAGCAGCCAAGGCATATAAATGTCAGGTAGCTGCCCAGAAGCCTGCTGCTCCAAGCATTGGCCTGGGATGAGCAAGAACAGTGTGCTACCAAAAATTACTTGAACAAAGTAGAACAGAGAGTGAGTTGCATTTAACACAACACAGCCATTCAGAAAGGTTGGAGCTCCCTACTTCCAACTGCACTATCATGAGCTGCTCCTCCAATAGGAGAAATCCTTTTAAAATGAGCACTACTGTGTTCATGGAATTTTTCTAGGTTTTTTCCTATTTACAGCTTAACCTTTATTTATTTCCTTGTTTTTTCTCTCCTTCCCTATCTCTCCACCCCTAGATTCAGAGTAAATATCAAGCATAATTGAGTAAACTGTTTCTTATTTTAGCATATTTCAAGCAGGCTGGAGCTCAAGGGGCATTACAGAGTTAAAAAGTAAGTAAGAGCAGTGGGAAAGAGAAAAATTATGTAGTAATAGAGGAGGAAGAAAGGATAGAGATTTGAACAGATACAGAGGGGCAATGAAGCAGTGAGATATAAGAAGGCTGTTCCAGATGGCAGAAGCAGCAGTTGGGAAGGCTCTGGCACCAACAGTGGCAAGATTGCGGGCAGGGACAGTGAAGAACCAGGCGCTCTGCAGAGAGAGGAGGGAGAGAGAAATACAAGGTCAGGGAGGCAATCTGGCTCAGCTGCATGGAAAATTATAAAACCCATGCTGAGGATACTCTGTCACTGAATCTTGTGCAGCTGATATACACCTCTGCAGAACTGTATGAAATGGTGACTGCAAGGTACTAATCATTCACCACTATAGCAGGCATCCTGCACTGGTCAGCAGGTGATGAGCAGGGCAGCAGTCATTCAAACCTGAGAGACGCAGTTGGAGAAGGTCCTTGAGGGAGGGACGTGCTCCTTACGTTTGCAAGTGGAATGGAGCAAAATATCTAGATTTAAGTAAGAGGTTTACTAAGATTTTTGAAGATAGCAATTGCCTTTTTAGCTTTGAAATTTGCTCTCATATAAACCACTTCCACAAGAATGCCATTGTGTTACACAGGTGATGGTGCCATACCCTCTGGTAAGGTCATTTCCTCTGGGATGCTATAAAAATACCATGTCTTCACTTTAGAAGACAGCCCTTTTTTGTTGTTTTTCTATAGCTCAGGCAAGTTTAATAGGCTTTTCAAATGCGCATGCAAGTTTCCTTATGTGCATTAAACAAGTGGTGTATTGTGCACAAACTCTAGAAAAAATTTTCTTTGAAATGTCTGTGGAGGATTTTATGACAACAGTTCATTGTCTGCAGCACAGTTTTGCATAGATTAATCTACATGCTTTGACTACTTCACTCATGGCTCTTGCCAGAATAGCACCAGAGACCTTTCAATGGAATCTGGGGTCAAGCTCTACTGGGGTCTTCATTCCACCACCACTGACTTGAGCAGCCATGAATCTGGATCTGGGTGCCCAGCACATACAAACAGCACCATTATGAGCTGTCCCCTCCTAGCTGAAATAAAGAAGAGCTGAGTGTGCTCTTCAGATGCCAAGACCACAAATGTGGCGAGGTTCTGTCCTGTGCCGTAAGCCCTGTGAGGCAGATGTCAGGTAGGGATGTGTGCCGAGCAGATGGAGCTTTCCTCTCCTGGCAAGACAGACCTGGGACTGAGAGTTAGCCTCAAGTGCTAAAGCCTCAAAGTGCTTAAAATTAACATCAGAATGTAGTCAGTGCTATACTAGCTGGACCAGTATGTATTAGATTGCACTGTCCTCCTTTTCTGACAGTGCCTAATAGATAGCTCAGAAAATGAACTTTGCAGTTAAGCAGCTGGGAAATAAGTCACCAAGATGAAAAATGTCTTCCTAAATTCCTTTTCACTTTGAGTATTTTTTTGTGTATCTGAAACTCCCGATTTTTTGGAGGAAGTGCCTACAACACTCCAGATGCTGCAAGCTTTTCCCTTGATTTAAACAAGGGTTGGAGCAAGCGATTAATCTTTTTTGTCGCATTTTGAGATACCCTTGTTTGCACATCTGTCTAATCATATTGCATAAAATGCTTAAGAACACAGAAAACAGAGGGAAGGAAAGACTGGATATGTTGATTGTGTACTTAATTACATTTAGCTGTTGAGAAACTATTTCTCATAAGGTGGGTTTTTGCACATGGCATTTTAGTGTGCCCTTAGGGAGGATTCAAGTCAACCTGGACTCTGGAAAGTGGTTATCACTTACTCAAATAGCAGTTCTACATTTTATTTTTCTGGAAGTTCGTTGACAACAGTGATAGGAGGCATCCAAAAGTTTCAGTCTGATTTGTGATGTTGGTTTTGGTTTCTACAATTAGAAAGCTCATTTAACAGAGAGAACACTGTCCTGTGCCTACATATTCCATACAAATACACAAACACGTTATTAGTGATATCCTAAGGAAGGGGGAAAACTATTATCTGGTGCCTCATAATTTTCTTTTGGTTTAAACTACAGTTTGGTATAAGTCTGAGATGAATTTACACTTATATGTGTACGCAAAAGGAAATTTTATGAAGTATAAAGACCAAATTGTTGCTTGAAAGTGACTGATGTAGTTCAATTGCCAGATCTTGATGAAACATTTTGTTATTCATGTCCATAAGAATTGGCTTTACTCTTTGACTTCACTAGTCCAAATAGTCTTACTCTTCTTCATATGAAAACTGTAAGATAAATGGTGTCAGTTTTTCCCTCATTTCCCAGAGAATCAATTAAGGAGCATGGAGCACCACCCAGCACAAGACATGGCCAGTAATGACTACTGTGCACCGTGCATTTCATGCTTTCATTTAATTCCCTTTGCCACTGTAATTTAATTAATTTCACCCCGTTTTATTAATCTTCGGATAACACCTTGATATGGACTACAGTACAGCTTCATTGTGTTCATTGGATTTGTTCTAAGCACCTCTTTGTGAACAGTTTTTGTCTTTTCCCTCCCTGGAAGTTTATGCAAATAGATGATTAGTTGTCTGAGTTCACAATTACTAATGTTACATCTATAATATTAGTTTGTGAAAAAATGCATTCAGAATTCTTTAAAATATAATGCTAAGTCTACTCTTAGACTTTTTTCTCTCATTTTGAAGTTGACTTAGTTGTCCAGGGTGCTGTACCACCGGCTGCAGACAGTGATTCAGTGCCTGCATGGCTTGAGGCTGTTTGGAAAACTGTAGCTGTCTAACAGTGCTCTCTACTGATGAAGAGTAGAAAACACATTTCATTTTTGTACTTTTCTACATGCTCTTAATTTCTCTCAGAAACTGTGAAATTGAACTAAAAGAAGTATTTTTAATATTGTGACAAAGTAACAATTTCAAGCTGATCCATGCAACTTTGTGATTTGCTTTCATTTAATTATAAATGACTGATTTTTCTGTATCTTATGCTTGTGCAATAGTCACAGTAATACCTCGAAATATTTAGATATTTCCAAGAAGAATCTGAGTATTTGGGAAGAACAGCATTCCCACAATCTGTTTTTCCTAAATGCTTGTAGCTGTCTAGGCAATATTTCCCCATTATTTAAAAGTTTACAGCAGAGATAAATCAAATATTAGACAGAGTGCTCACTTAGCAGAGAAATGTACCACAGCATATACAAAAGAATTACATCTGCTGAAAGCTGTGAAAGTGACTGCCTTCATTTTCCAAATCCTTAGCGTATTTCAGCTATGTGAAGTCTTCAAGATTAGGCACAGCATTTGGCTTTAAGTAATCTCATGAATCTAATGTGAAGTTAATTGGAAGAACTGTTGCCATAAAATATTGTTTTTGCCTTTTATTACATAAAAGGGTCTTGTAAGAAGTAGGAAAAAGACTTGAACAAGCCCTGTAGTGACAGGAAAAGGGGCGATGGTCTTAAACCAAAGGACATCAGATTTAGACTGCACATAAGGAAGAACTTTTTTATGGTGAAGGTGGTGAGACAGTGGAACAGATTGCCCATAGAAGTTATGAATGTCCCACCACCGGTGAGGTTGGACGGGCCTTTAAGCAACATGGCTTAGTGAAAAATCGCTAGATCTAGAGAAGGAGGGACTAGATGGTCTTTAGAGGTCCCTTCCGATCCAAATTTTTCCATCAGTCTATGAACAGGAAGAAAGAGGCGGAGGCAAAGAGTAAGACATTCAATATAAATGCGTGAAATCACTGTCTTTGGGTCTATTAATAAAGGAGACGCAAGAGACTCCCAAGTCACACTGGCTCAGATGCCCAGCACTCAGAGACTTACTGCAACGTCAAGCCCAAACTGGTAACTATTACCAAGAGGGAGGGAGGGAGGGAAGTGCAACTGCCTATTCAATGCTCCACAGAGCACTGGAGGTCCCTCTGGTTTTGTCTGCATTCACCCTGTTGCACTGACATTGTGCAGGGCTTCTCGTTCCTGGGGATGTTGTTGTTACTGCTTTTTGCTGCTTTTATGTCAGACAAATGTTGTGTGTCTATCCATTGCACACTAAACTTGCTCAGTCATCTTCTGAGAGCTTTTAAGCCATCTTCTGTGGGGTTGTATGTAAATCAATTGGCAACACGAGGCCACAGTAGTAACAGCAATAATACTCGATCATATTTCTCCAGTTGCTGGTCCTTTTAATGTCTGATTATGAAACAAGATAATAATAACCTCATAGTCTTCCACTAACCAGACTGAAAATGAATGTGGGGGGCAAAAAACAACACAGCACAAGCCCTGCCTTATTTGCAGTACTGATGCTGTCTGAATGTTTTATAAGTGTTCCTTTGCATTGATTTTTTTTAGTTTTAATTTATTTCTCTATTAAAGTCAATATAGAAAAAAGAATAGCTGGATCATAACCTCTTTCCTTGAGTAAACTACAATCACAACAATACTGAGACTTCTCCTCCCTCCTCTTTTCATTTCTGCCAATGAATTTAGTCTCAAGCACACAAATTCCTTGGTCCATTTGGAATTCATGTGACATTTTGCATGAAAAGCAGTGTGAAATGCTGTTTTCTCTGCTCCTGTGCTATAAATTATTCATCTTTTTGATTTATCAGACAGCTTTTTCTTGTAGATAAGAAGTCACCTCTCATTTGCTCCACAGATCACATAGCCTAAACAATAGAAAATGGCTCGAATCCAGCAGAAAAAAAAAGGAGACCTGAGTACCTGTAGCTTGTGTTAGGATTATTAAAAGAAAATGCTATGGCTCCAAACCTGCTTACCTTCGAATGAAGCTGTTTATGCAGGAACTAGGTTATCCAGTGTGCCATAAAAATGCAGGTGGTACAAAAGTAGATGTCCAGTTTTGAAGGGTAGCAAAGGGAGTTATAGAAATTAATGGGGAAATACCTATGATCTGAGCCTTATAAAGGGGTCTAGAAGTATGTATATTAAGGTAAATAATGACAGGAGAGCATTATTAATTCTTGGCAGGTTTTCTTTCGAAGAAGTTTCAGAAATTTTTTTTATTGTTTTATTTTTGTAGGACATTCTATTTGACATCAGGTGGTGACCTTGCTAAAAGAATCGCACAAGTGACTGGGGATCTGTGGTGGAAGGATTGTCATGGTTGAGCACTCAGTTCTGCCTCAGACAGTCCCTCAGTCACGCATTGCTTTCCCTGTTCCTCTGCTCTTTCTGACATTTCCACTGTCAGTTGCTGTCTGAGGCATGGCACAGGGCCAGCTGCACCGTTAGCCTAAAGCAGTACCCTCATGTTTCGGTTTTTGCATTTCTTGAGATTTGAAACAAATACTAAAACATTACATGTGTGGAGAATTCTTGCTCACGAATTTGCCAGCTTCTGACGGATGTTCTGGTGTTTCTCTTCATAATCAAGTTGGCGCAATATTTCCTGCTGGCCTTTGGTTTCTGCCCCAGCAGTGTCTATGACAGCAAGCCAAAGTGGCCCCTGTTCCCTGGCCTTGATGGCAAATAGTACGTCTTTGGGAAGCTAAATTCTCTTTCTCCTCTCAAAACAGTTCGACCTTATTCATACAATTGTGAATGATACCCAGGTTCGGCTATCCCCAGAGTAAATTTTGCTTTGCCAGGGAGGCGTTAACAGTCATAAGTCAAAATCGGATTGTTGTTGACCGATATTAAAGCTGTGCGTTGAGGATGTTTAGGTTAGTGACATAGATGTACACCGATGGCTCCAGCAAACAGAAACCCAAAGATTTTATCATATGGAGAAATATATTGTGTATGCAGTGAAACTGAGGCTGATTTGTTAAAGAAATACATGTAAATAACATCATATGTACAAAACCATAGAGATCATGTGCTTTCTCCACAGCTTTCACTAAATGGCACAATAAGTTATGTAGAAAATATGAAGACAGTAATGTGCTCTTGAATTGCTTAATTTTTTTTTCAACTCGAAAGCTGCTGCTGCAGCTGTTGCATTTTATAGCAGCATCACAGAATCATAGAATGGTTACAAGCAGCCTTAGAGATCATCACATTTCAACCCTCCTGCACTGGACAGGGACATTTTCACTGGACCATGTAACTCAAAGCTCCATCCAACCTGGATCTGAACACTTCCAAGGACGAGGCCTCCACGGCTTCTCTGGGCAATATGTTCCAGTGTTTTTCCACCCTCACAGTAAAGAATTTTTCCTTCTATCTAATCTAGACTTACCCTCTTTCAATTTAAAGCCATTTCCCCTTGTTCTATCACTACAGGCCCTTGTTAAAAGTCCCTCTCAACTCTCTTGTAGGTAAGGAAAGCTGCAATAAGTTCATGCCAGATCTTTCTCCTCTCCAGGTTGAACACTCCCAATTGTCTCAGCCTTTCCTCATAGGAGAGGTGCTCGAGTCCTCTCATCATCTTCATGGCCCTCCTTCATACTCGCTCCTACAAGCCTATGTCCTAGTAGCTTTTGCTGTCTATGCCTTGATGAGAGGCTGTGATTTCTGTCACTCGAAATGGCAAAGGCCCCTCAAGCTTCTGTCAATTTCCATAAAAATTTCCTTTCAAGTGCTGAAAAGATTAAACTTCATGGAAGCTGCTTGAGGAGACCAGTCAAAAGTGGAAAACTACGTAATTCAAGGTGCTGGTGACAGCAGCTAGGCAAAATACTTTTCATCTGAAAAAGAATACATATTTCTATTCCAGAATTTAAATCTTGCTTCAGATTTTAAAAACAACCGGAGCTGTTAGTTGTGTCAGTCAGTGGAGGAGGGATATGTCATCCTGTATGCATCACATGGATAGGTTAATGACCTCCAAGACAAGACACAGGTGAAAACTCAGAGACAATACACTTTGATCAGTGGCAATGACTGACTATCCAACATTAGCATGTGAAGAAGTGAGTTTTAGCCAAGAATTTTATGTATGTTTCTCCATTTTTACACATAAACAGGGTAAAATCAAGAACCTGTGAGAGAGAAGCTTGACATTTAAAGTTCTTATTGCACTTTTTTTTCCATGGGCATTACATGGGGCTTACACAGGCAAACTTCACAGTGAGCAGTGGGTTTAGTGTGATTTCCCAGATCTAACTGAACTTGCAAAATGCATACACAGGAGAAAGACATAAATTCAGCACAGGCAACAGTGCAATCAGGTCTTTTGTATCGACACTAACTTTTTCTCACTGAAAGAGTTGTGTAACATCATAGGTAGAAATATTTGTAGAGCTGCCTTCAGATACATCATTTTTTAATCCTCTTTCCCTTTACTTATAATTGCTAAATTTTAATTCCTCAAGGCAGACATTTTCCGTGCCATGTGGTTGCCTGAGGACACATTTTTAATTGATCTTGAAAGTAGATTAAAGCAGGTTTTTGGCTTAAAAAACTTGGCTATTTCTCAGAATGAATCACAAGCAAAATATGTTTTGTTCACATTAAAATGCCTGAAGTGCCAGCGCCTCTGCATTTGAGCTGCTGGCTCAGACAGCCTTGCAGTGGAATCTACTCAGAGATGCATTTTGTTCTGCAAAATATTATCCACAAACTTACCACAAAATCAGCAGCCTAGGAGTTTTACTTTTATAAGATTTTTTTTACCATAAATAAGTTACATGTTATGTCTCTGAGAGGTTAACCTGACTTTTTTCTTTAGCGTTTCCTGTCTGAAGACAAGGAGAGCTGATCAGAGATATTCTGATCTGTGAATCTCTACAGCTTCCAGGAGCAACAAAAATTCTCGAAGGCGGCTGATTCCCTTGTTCTCTAAATACCAGCCTTAGTGAAAGGCACCGAAATAAGATCATGAGGCTGTTGTAAGGGTAATGGACAAGGAGCTTTAAAAAGGCAGAAGCAAAGAAAAAACATAGACATATAAAATTGGACAGTGGTGGAATGATAATAAATAGTGATAACAGTAAAGAAGGTATTAAGCCCTCGGGATGTGCTGAAGAGAGTAGCCCATGCGTTGAACGCAATTAAGTAACCGACTTGCAATTTGACCAGCTTATTACCTCTCCCATTTATTCCCTGCTCAAATGAGGTCTTCCACAAAAAGGCAGTGAACAAACCTGTGAAAATATTTCATATGTCAATGTTAACAGGCTAAAATAAGCTCATCCATGCAAGCTTAATTCTACATTTGCCACACAGCTTATTCCTTAATGTGGTTTTAAATACAGAGATATTGTTTTGGGAGTTAAGGACTGCCAGTTCAGACAGGAGAATTTCAAGGGTGTTAATTGCTTATAGACAACTAGTTAAACCTAGTTAACATGGAAATACAAGAAATGTTTGTAGAGCACACTGTGATAGTTTGTAGCAGTTAGGCAGCATGGCTGTTTCCATAGAGTTCCTAGATCCTAAAAAGTATTTTAAACAGCTGAATCCATCCCAGCTCTTAACCTTTTGGATGGCCATAGAAATAGACTGTTCAGAGACTGATGAGGGGCAGCAAAGCTTAAATGTTATAATCAGTGAGTGTATCAATATGGCTGGGGTTTCACATTCTGGGTTATATAGACCAAAAAGTTTAGAGTGTCGCTTCGTTTATTTTCTTAGTGCATCATGTATTCAAAAGCTGAGCTGCACATAGCAGCTGACTGTGTTAGTTCCAGCTGGTGATACTGCGGGCAGACGAAGGAGAACCAAAATTGCAACACCAAATCAGTGAACACAACTGCATGCTAGGTTGCTGAGGCAGGAATACAAAACTGATTGCCACTGTATTTCAGTATCTCGGCTTTTCCTCTCCGCATGCTCCTCCTCTGAGTGACAGGGATAAATGTTTAGTGCAGTATTTGGTTTCTCTTGCTGAGACTGGAAAAGAGGGAAAGTTTGAGAAAATAAACAGTTGCTGGACTGATTTTTGAAAGGTGTGGGTAATTGAACAGGTTTGAGACACTTGTTAGCAATAAATGTTTTAAAAATGAAGTAGAAATTCACCTACATAAAATGCTTTAGTGCAACTTATAAAAGAAGAATATTTGTTGGTTATCTTTCTTTTACCTATCGAGCTGTCAGCATCTTGACATTGTTACCTTAGCAGAACAAAGAAATTATTCCCTTGGATTTCTGAGGCATTGATATTTCTCCTATTAGTGAAATTCATGCAGAATTAGTAATGATCATCAAGGTTTTTGAAAGAGAAAAAGATTGGCATCAGCATAATTTCTTTACTTACTAAGAAAACACTACATTTAAAATTAAAATATATGGTCATATTTTAAATACCTGGGTATTTTTTTTTTTGTATCATAAGAAATATATTGAGAAATCTTAAAAAGTACTCATACGTATTACAAGGATTTCAGCAGGAATCATTATTGTGTCTCAGATAAAAACATAAAAATAAATCTTCCACGTATGCCTGTACCTCACAGCTAAGGCTTTTAAATTACGACCAAAGCTATTAAGTCAAACAATTCAATAGACGTGTCCTGGAATCTCTCTGATCTTTTTTCAACATGACCTATTATTTGTATCAGCTAATCCCACATTAATATTTTAATACACTTTGTATGTCAGTGTAAAGTCAGCATGTTAGTGTAAAGTCAGCAGCAGGGTCCAATCCAGGGGTTTATGGGATTTTTCCTCTTTATTGCTGGGCTTTTATTTCCTATTTGAAAAATAATCCCTATTTTAAAAATGCTAGACACATTCTTCCATAATACCTTAGTTCAGAACTACCTAATGCTACTGACATCATTGACCAGGGACCCCCTGTCATTCTGAGGTGACTGCTGGTGAAGATTTCCCCGTGGCTGAGGTCTGTAGAAGGACATAGATGAGAACAGATGTTGCAAGGTGCAGAATGTATTAAGCAGGTGATTCTCTGTTTCCCCAGCCCATCAGGGAGACCATGAGACCAAAACATAAAGCAGGATGGCACTAGAGCTACATAATATACATCAGGAGTCAACACAGGTCAGTGGACAGCACACAGTGCAAAGAGCACAACTGTGCTTTTAAGCCTTTGTTCCCCTTCTTTATGTCCACTCTAACTATAAAAACAGCAGTTGAGCAAAGGCTCGATTTTGTGCAGCCATATAACAGCCAGAAGAATAAATGCCCTTGTTGTGCCCTTCAAGCACCCATGAAGAATTCATTTCATTAGGTCTACCAGACATCATTTGGTGTAAAATGAAAGACCTGTTTAGGTCTGATCAGAAAAATGTTCTTAAGATATTTTTGACAGAAAAAGACTTTTACAGTTGTACCATGACTACATATAATTTTAAAGTAAAATTTCCAACTTTAAAAATTAAATACATATTAAATGGAGTACCTATTATTTTAAAAAATCGTAAGAGAAATAGTATTTCATTTTATACTTTTTCTCTTTCCTATTTTGTTTGTTCTCAAGTAGTCATGCTTTTCAGTGCAACAGAAAAAGTTTGCTCTTTGACATTAAAAAGAAGAATGAATATTTTGCCTACCCAGCATGACACTCTTCACAAGATAAGGTAGATATTCTAGGAGCAGATATTCAATATTTCAGAAAATCAATCCTTTAAAGACATTAAGCAGCATCTCACAACTCTGAGCTCTCTGCAAAACATCCAAAGACAAATGAGTGTCTGCAGAAAGATAAACGAGGCTGCAAATGATTTCAGAGATTTTTGTAAATCTGAATTAATTTTTTTAATGCTTGAAGAAAGAAGATCCATATGCAGTGAATTCTTGATTTCCTGGTAAATTAGAATCATATAGCCATGGCCTATCCTGAGCTGGAAGGGACCCACAAGGATGGCCAACTTCAATTCCGGATCGCCGAGTTCAATTCCTGACTCCACAAAGGGCAGCCTAGAGATTAAACAATAGGCCAAAGAGCATTGTCCAAATGCTTATTGAACACAAACAAGTTTGGGGCTTAGGACCATTTGTTCCAGTGCTTGACCATTCTCTCAGTGAAGAACTTTTTCCTAATATCCAATCTGAACTTCCTGTGAAATAACTCTA
The DNA here is from genome assembly GCA_013397845.1 of Melanocharis versteri. NCBI lineage: Eukaryota > Metazoa > Chordata > Aves > Passeriformes > Melanocharitidae > Melanocharis > Melanocharis versteri. Next base: position 754,260 of record VZTG01001083.1, read on the forward strand.
ATGCATTCCCTGATATCAGCAGACATCAGAAAGAAGAGATCATAAGGAAATAAATGGAATGCTTTGGGTTGGAAGGGGCCTTTGAAAGTCCTCTAGTCCAATGAGCAGGGATATCTTCAATGAGATCCGGTTGTTCAGAGTCTCGCCCAACCTGATCTTGAATGGTTCCAGGGATGGGGCTCTTCCACCCCTCTGGGCAACATGTTCTAATGTTTCACCACTCCCATCATAAAAAAATTCCTTCCTCACATCTAGTCTAAATCTTTTAGATTAAAACTACTACCCTTTGCACTATTGCAACAGGCCCTGCTAAAAAGTCTGACCCCATCTTTCCCCTAAGTGCCCTTTAAGTATTGAATGGGCACAATAAGATCATCCTGGAGCTTTTTCTTCTTTAGCCTGAACAATCCCAACTCTTTTAGTCATAGGAGGCGTGCTCCAGCCCTCTGATCATCTTTGGGGCCCTCCTCTGGACCACCACTCGCTCCACGTCTTTCTTATGTTGGGTTCTCAGAGCTGGATGCAGCACTCCAGGTGGGGTCTCATGAGAGAGGAATAGAGGTGAAGAATCACCTCCCTGGCCTGCTGGCCATGCTTTTTTCTGTAGAGCCCAGGATGCTCTTGGCTTTCTGATCTGCAAGCCCACATTGCCAACTCATGGCCAATCTTTCATCCATCAGTACCTCCAGCATCTCCCTGTGCTCTCCCCCTCTTGCAGGAGCTGTAGACAGCAATGAGATCCCCTCTCAGTCTTCTCTCTCCTGAGCTGAACAAACCAAGTATCCTCAGCCACTCCTAATACGTCCTGTCCTCTACTTCTTTCGATATTTTTCATGCTTTCTTTTGGACATATTCTAATTTTTCGGTATCTTTCTTTTATTGTGGAAGCCTAAACAGCACACAGGTGAGGCTGCACCAATGCTGAGCATAGTAGGCCAATCTGTGAGCCAATCTTTCGATCTGTGAGCCATGCCATGCTTACAGCACAAGGGTTGGCTCTTTTGGCTGCCAGCTCACATTGCTGACACATATTAAACTTACCAGCACCCAAAACCCCCAGATCTCTGCCAGCAGGGCTGCACTGCACTCTCATGTCCTCCAGTCTGCATGTACACCCACCAGATTACACTGCTTCAGGTGCAGAAAACGGCATTTGTCCTTGTTAAATTTCACATGGTTGGTGATTTCCCAGTGCTCTAATCTATCAAGATCTATCTGTGAAGCCACTCTAATCTATTAAGATCTATCTTTAAAGTCTCTCTACCCTCTAGGGAATAAACAGGTCCTCCTAATTTAGTATCACCAGAAGATGTGCTTTGTGTGCACTCAACTCTTCTGTACAGGTCACTGATAAAAACATTGAAGAGAACCAGCCCTCAAACTGAGCCCTGGTGAACGAGCACCACAAGTGACTGGACACCAGTCAGGTGTTAACTCAGTGACTCCAACTCTCTGGGAATTGAACCACCATCACATTGTGTACATGTCTAGTTGCATGCTGGACATTTTGTTCAGAAGGATACTGTGAGAAAAAGCTTTGCTCAAATGTGCTGCTCTTAATACGAGAGTGTCAGAAGTGTTTTGAGAGAAAAAATACTGTATGTAATATGATTTACTATTTCATGAGACACTCCAATGGCTAAATAAAGTTTTAAATAGAAAATAGTACATCTATTTCAGTGGGAGAGAAAAAAAAGAAAGCTTTTCTTTACAATGCTATGTGGTATTGGCCTGTTTATGCCCTCTTCACCTGAATACTACAGAGACAGTTCTCTACCACAGTTTATTCAAGTAAATGTTCTTTTAGATGAATTCCTAGAACTTGAAACACTGTCTAGGGGCTTGAGGAAGAGCTCTTTTAGGGAGTGCAGTTGTAATCCAGACTATTTTTTTCTAAGGCAAATATATGTCATTCAGTGAGTGGATAAGAGAGACTTTTAATGGATTCAGTCTTCCTATTACTGCAGCAGTGAAATGTAAATATCAGGAGAAATTGATTTGGAAACAGGATTTAATTCATCCTCTATTTAAGACATCCAGGTGTGAAATGTGTAAGAGTGCTTTATGGTTAATGATGTCACTGCAGTATAGGAATCCCCTCAGCAGGAAAAAGGTTGTTCTGTTTTATTTCTTCAGATAAAACCTGTCCAAAGACTCCAGACAGGGAAGAGTTTAAATGGAGCCAGGGAGAAATATAAGTAGAGTACTTTACAGCAAATAGAAAGAATCTGTAATCATTCAATGAAGAAATAAAATCTCTCTTCACTGCAGCTCTGCACGTAACAGAAGGGGGTTTGGTTTCATTTTTAAGGGCTTCTAAGCATTACCATTATCATCATCATTATAATTATTATCAATAATATCATTATTCTCTTTTCTATCATACTTTTTTATCTCAGTATCTGTCATTAAAATGAAAAACTCTCTGGCTCAAAGTCATTTTTCCCACACATCACTGACTGTGTTGCACAATGTGGCTCTTGCTTAATTCTTTTCCTGGTGCCCAGCAACTGGACTTCATGTTTTCTGTGAGGTGAAAGATGCCTAATGTGCCTGTGAAGTTTCAGTTTGTTTTTTAATTCTAGGCTGTGGGGTTCCTCACAGAGAAGTTGCCCCTCTGGGGAATATTTTAACAATGAGTAATAAAGCTTTTTTTACATCTGTGTGCTCCTATTTTACTTTAATAAGAATTAGTGAGTACCAGTCTTGGTCTATAAGCTTCTACTGCAGTGTCTGTATGCACAGCCACAGTCACTAGAAAGTTTCACATGGAGGGGGGAGCAAGATTTGGGCCAATGCGTTGCACAGTTGACCCACTGCCAAAATATTATGACACAAGAAGAAACCCTCTTCTTCAGCTGGTGGTGTGGTTGGTCCTGGACCACAGGACAGAAAGACCTTCCTCTTTATAGCCTTACATAACTGGTAAAAGGGAAATTTACCTTCATGGCTGCTCTATTATTAACTGTGATTTGAATCATATGATGCAATTGTCTCCAGCATGTCTCAGGGCACAGAAATTGACAAGATGATCTCTGATTCATTAAGTGTATTTCCAGAGTGAAGTTTGGGAAAAAAAAATTCCCCTGATTTGGTTGAGCATATTTTTATGTCCTGGTCTAAAAATTCTACATCCCACTGAGATGCCCAGCTGTGTAGATCTGGAGTTTTTTCCTTCTAGGAGACTGCACACCTAATTAAAAACTGTCAAAGTAGTTTGTGTTTAAAAACCATTATAGGTTTGAATGAACTTGATATTAAGTAGTTCCTATGTGTCCACTTGTCCAGAAACTATGTCTGCTTGCTGAAGGACTTTCATAAAATAACTTGAAAAATATATCATTTTGGTTGCTAATTTTTTTTCAAACCCTTCTTCAAAGTTGTATATCCTTCAGATCCTACTAAAATTATAACTTTCTAAAAAGCCATGAACTCTCTAACTAAACATACAAATAGGGTCTCAAAGCATGCGGCCTTAAATTTTATGCAAAAAAAAAGTGGATTTGATTACAACTGGCTTTATCTGAACATATTCTGGAAGCCACTACTTTCAGTAATTTTAGAGCACTGTTTTACAGTTGCTAATAAATTTGCATCAGAAAAATAGAAACAATAAGAGGCAGAGTAAAGTTCTTAGTAACACAGCAAAGTTCTGATCTAAGGGTATGTCATTTAAGATAGAATTATAAATGTACTTGAAAGTGGATACCTGCAACATTGTCATAAATGAAGTCAGAGATTCAGTGGATCCAAAGGCCTAGGAAATTTTCATTCTGGGTTAATCAGCAAGGTGGACTGACTATTACTTTAAGAAAGATTTGGGAACCTAGCAAAAGTAACTTCTATGGGGAAAATATCTTGGTTGTATTTCTGTACCTTAGTCCTTTGATTCCAGCTCAGCTGACCAGTCTGTACAGCACTGCAGTGTCATTATCTATTGGGAAAGACTCCAGGCTCTTGTGAAAGCTTTAAATTTCTTAAACAAAGAGAGGTATGTGCCCTGGTATTAAGCCAAACTGAAGCCTGTTGTTCAACCATGAGTTTTTAGATTACAAGATATTAGCTGTAAACAGTATATTAATAAATATAATAAACACATTTTATCAAGAGATAATCAGGAGGGACTGGAGCATAAGTTTGTGCAGGTCAGCAATGACAGCACTTAAGCTCCTGTGAAACTTGCAATGTGAATTTCTTACCACTGGGATGGTGCCTTCATAGCTGACAGCACAGCAAGCAGCAGCTCCAGTGACAGTGAGAAACTGAGCTTGAAATTGTACCCTTCAGCACTGCTCTTTCCAGGCACTGCTCTTGCTCTGCTAATAACAATGTTCATATTGAGTCAATTTAGTCAATTCAGTTTTTCTTCATGGCTCCTATGTGATTCAATACATGGGAAATGTCTTCTGGCATCATCTACCTGTGCCGTTCTTTCATCTCACAAGTCATATTTTGTACTTCCAAAGCTTTGTACCAAATCAGGGTCCTGGGAATTAAGAGGAGCAACTATTGACTTATTCTTCTGAGAAGGCTGGAAAAACCCCTCTTACAGAGTGAGTTGCTGACCCTTGATATCAGAGCAATGCATAAAAGTGCTGATAAACGGCATTGATTTGTGGAAAAATCAGTTCCATCCTCTCGCTGCTGCGGATTTGAACAGGACAAGAACAATTACCTTTCAGATAGGCAATCAGAACCCTTCTACCGCAGCTTGAGATCTTGTTTTTCTGCATCCGCCAAGAGAGATGAAAAGAGGTATCTAAAATCTAAATGTTTACAGTTGTATTACAGTATTATGAAACAGTGTGAGAGAAAGCATATGAAAACAAAACACATTTGGAAAACTGAGAGGTAGATTGCCCCATTTTCAAGAGGCATAAGACTGGGTTTAAAAAATAAATAAATGAAAGACAATTTGCTATGATACTAGACAAACCTATGGTGCCAAAGCTTTCTGAGTGCAATGTGCAGTTCTTGTCCTCATGTTGCTAAAAAAGATCTAGCAGAACTAACAAAAAGAGGAGCAAAAAGTAAAACCAGAGCTATGAAACAACTTTCAAACAAGGAGTGGCTTAATAAAATGGGTTTCTTATTAGAAAAAGGACAGCAGAAGCCATATGTGGCAGGAATCTGAAAAACTGTGTGTTGCAGGGGAAAAAAGACAATGATTATTCATTGTGTTTTCCAGATCAGGGCATAACTAGTGGAGGGTGACCTTGTCCATGGCAGAGGGATTGAACTAGATGATCTTTAAGGCTCTTTCCAGCACAAACCATTCTATGATTCTATTATTGAAGCAAGAAGTGAAAGCAACAAGCAACAAGCTTCAAACCAACATCCAAAAAGAAACTTCTTTGTGTGGGGGAAGATCAGCTGCAGAACTCCTTGCCATGAGCTCTGTGAATGCAGTTTTTGCAGCAGAAGTCATACAGAGTTACAAGGAAAATACACCAAAGAGCCAGTAAAAAAAAAAAAAAAAGGGCATGGTCATTCTCTCAGGATTCTGTTTTGTATGATTTATTGGAGGTTCTTCTTCTAGCAGTGTCCAGGCATTTTTCATGTTTGGAACTGTAGGACATGGGACTAAAGTACGATAGACTAGTTCTTCAGTCTAATATGATCGTTCCTATTTTCTTCTGCTGAATTACAGAAGTAAATTTAAGTAGTTGAAACTTTATTCATACTATTTACACTTCAAGTGTACTTAAATACATTTTGCATGTGAATTCTACATCCGTGTAGGGAAAGGATAGTGCTCCAAAATTGGACAGCAATGTCCTCCATGTAACAAGGATTGTTCAGTTATATCCATGCATGTTTCACTAAGTCAGTGGCACCACTTCTGTATAAAAGTAAAATGTAAAGTTATTTTAAAATATTGAAAAATAAAAACCTTCTCAGGAAAAAAAAAAAGAAAAAGGTGTCACAGCAACCAAATATGTTGTCCCTAATTTAGCAGACTGGCAATAAGAGAGGTCCATTCGATGAAAAAGCAAAAAGAATCTGTTGTCAATAAAGCAGGAAAATATCAAACTTTATTTAAAGAAAACTGGTCAAAAACTGGTCACAGGAAAACAAATTACTACTAAACAGGTTAAAAAATCTTACGGCCCACACCCACACCTGATTAAAAAACTATTCATCAGAATTCAGGGTGTCATGCTTTTTCTGTACCAATATTTATGCCTCTGCTGAGCAACAGATGCAAATGGGATGAAAATATAGAAATCTAATTTATTTAGCATGTCTACATCTTTAGACGCTACAGAATAGAGTTTGTTTACAATTACCTTTACAATTACTTATATGTATTTCTCCACTCACTGTTTAAAAAACCCTGAGGCTGCCCAAAACCAGTGCAGAATGTTCTTCATTTCAGTCAATGAGCTTTAACAGAAACCAATGCATTTTAACTGAATTTTTGTTTATCTCAAGCCACATTTTAATGAAATCAATACATTCTTGCTGAAAGCCTCATGAATCCATTGGAAAGAATACATTTTTTACTGAAACCAATATACAGTTTTATAATGTCTGTATGTTTTAGTGAAAGCATTGCAATACATTTTAGCTGAAACCAATACATTTCTCCAGGGCTGATACCAAAGAAACCTTATTTTACGGTGAAACCAATGCATTCTTACTGAAACTAATATTCCATATTCCAGAGCCAACATTGTCAGGCTAAATGAAAGCTATGTTTTATTTCACTAAAGAAATTACACTTTCAATGGTATCTTAACACTAGGAGTTTTGCAAAGCTTATATTTTAGTATGTGCATAAAATAAGAAGCAGATCATAAAAAGTCATTCTGAGATACATCTATCTTGTTGGGGATTTTTTTATGTAGTCTTGCAACATATATGCATTCTATCAAATGGGTAAGGATATAGACAGGAGTTTATTTTCATTCTCATTAGACTTTCACTAAATCTTTTTTTTCATTTTGTATGCAAACTGACTCAAAATAAGTCAACATTACGGGTGATTTACACTTCAGAGCAGAGGAACAGAGCAGTAGTTAATGATTTTATTGTAGACTAGATGTGATTTATTATGCAAGAATTTTTTGTAAGAATTGTTTTCAGTACATCAGCTTTGGTATTTTTCTTGACATTATGACCAAAGACGTGCTGATCTACATTACTTAGAAATGTTTTGAGTAGTCTGGTACATGTAGCTAATGACTTGTTATCCTTCTAAGTGTTTTAATCGATGCAATTAATGTGAATTAGAAGGCTCCATCTGAATTTCAAAGATCTGAAGAAATGTATAATCTGCTTAAAATTTAGATACAGTTTTTCTTTCTTTATCTTTTCAATATAAAGATATAAAGTAGACTGAGCAAGAAAACCATCAATACAGTGACTTCCAATAAAAGTGTTTTAGCATAGAGCAATACAGCAGAGAACCAAAAACACAAATCCATTAAACAAAAAGGACCAATTTTATACAATTTCTATCCTCACCACAGGCACACCAAAATATTATCTTTAGTTAAACCAAATATGCCATCATTTCCTAATGAAAACCTAAAAGTGATGAAACAATAAAGGAATTTGCCATATCTTATTAAACAGAAAAATTAATTCTCTGGCTGCAACATGTTACAAAGTAGAAGCCCAGATGCGAAATCTGATCATTTGCAAACTGAAGGGTGCAAAGAGTTTCCCCAACTCCCACAGAAAATGTGTTGAAATTATTCAGTCTTTATTAGCTAAGAGATGTAATTGATTGCCTTAAGGTGACCTTGAGTGAGTAATTACTAGGGCTTTGTGCCTGACAGTATCCACTTCTGACCCCACTCTTCATGGGTTCCTCGATGAAACACCAAAGATACTAGCAAGCAACGCGGAGCACTCCCAATTCGTTAGCTCCAGTTCTGCATTCCTGTCTGTGCAGATGGATCCTGATATTTAAGGGACTAATGAAGCCACAGCCTTGCCACAGCAAAGTTTGCTTTGCCAAGCTTGCTGGTTTGCAGAGCTGACCTACTTACAAACCTTATGAAAACAAAATGGTCATTTTATCTCTGAAGTTATGCCTAATCACATCTTAAAAAACTTTCTTTCCCTACTAATGATGCTTGAGAAATAACGAATAAAATGCAAATGCAATGGAAAGTCAGAGGAAAAATGCAATATTGAGGAAAATATATAGTCCAATTAAAATTATTAGCATAGAAAAGGGTAGTCTATATTCCTACTGCAGCTGCTTGCTCTCTGAATGGTTTTCTTCATGTACAATAGCTTGCCTTGGGGGTGATTGATCCATTTCCAGAAAGATAATCATTGCTTTCCAAAGAATCTAAAAGACAAAGTGTAACAAGACCATGCACTCTACTAGTATTGGATTTTACTTATCCTCATTATTTAGGCCCCTCCAGCAACTTTCCCTTAATAAGTTTCTATAGTGCTTTGCCAGATTCCTTTTTACTATAGCATATTTTATTATTTCAAATTTATATGGTCCACTCATCTTGACATGACTTCTACCCCACGTCTTTCAAATTTCTGTTCTTGCTGTCATACTTTTTCTTGCAAGCATTTTAAAATAAATGCCATTATTATATTTATTTCAGAATCCCACACAATGAGGAAGGATAATGTTAGCTGCTCCATTTTGTCCTTTTCAATGCCATTATTAAAACATACTTGACTTTAAAAAGGAGTTAAATTTTTGGACATTTTAACAGTAATAACCATATACCAGACATGTAAATGTAGCTGAACTAAAACCAAAGTGGAAAAGAATTTAAGTACTCCATTGGAAACTCAGGTACCAGTTGCAAGTTTTCATGATCACAGACACAAACAAGTTTTAAATTCATGGTTACTTTTAAAGGCATTAATTAGAAATCACTGGAAACTGGGAGTCTGGTTTTCATAATTACATTAAGTGCATGTTTAGCATGAATGTTTTGTAGTGCTGACATTCAAACAAGACTCAAAGTCTTGTCCACGCCATACGTACAGACACTTCATGTCACAGCTTTCGTTTCTCACTTTAATAATCTCAACAAAATCATGAAAGCATAGAAAGAAGTTGAAAGATTCATTTAGATCTTTGGGGGCTTGCCTTTGGATAATTATATGCCAAGCATATCGTTCAAAACAACAGGAGCATTAAAGGCGACTTGATCATGATCCTTAAAAGTCAAGTCAGGGAATGGGTTTATGGTAACAAGAATCTAGCAAACCAAGAAGTAAGGAGAGTCAAATGTGTGAAAATGACATTAAGCATTGAAATGAGGGCTGGAAGGAATATTCCTGTGAAATGTAATTAATGACTGAAACATTTAATATAGGAATCTAAATCTGTGTGTTTGGAAATCTTTCATCCTGCACCAAAGTTAGTATTCTAGCTTGACAGGGAGAATGGAAGTGATAAAAATATTTATGTTTTCAGATCTCAGGCTATTTTACACTGAAGTTCAATTTAAGAGACACACTGGTTTCTCTTGTTGCTCATAAAAATCCACATAATCGACATTATTCCATAACATATACTTGCTGAGATTTATAATCAAACACTATTAATATTCAGAGAAGAAAACACTATAGAACAATCTTTAAGATGTAGCTGGATATAATGAAGCAAGAGGGAAATCCGGTATCCAGATAGTATATTTCCTGTTGCATAAAAATTAACATTTAGGTTTGAAAAGATTTTTCTGAATTTACTTATAAGACAGTAATTAAATTTAATTTTGAAGTATGGTTGTCATTTGGGATTGTGCTTCTGAAGTTAATAAAAGGAAAGACAGAAGTAAAATATGCAGGAAACCTTCCCTACCTTATTACACATAGGGTTAGACTGACCTTGTCCATCAGCATCTTATTACAGTTACAACCTTAGCTCCTCAAGCATGTTTTTCCAGATTTTACTCCTATTCACAGCACTGTTGACTGTCCTGTTATTAGTTACAACATCTTCACAATTTGTTGCCCACAAATATTCTTCTGAAGGCCAATTATTTTTGAGATGGGTATTTCACCTCTCCTCTCTCTTTTGCATTTGCTTTCCACTGTCATAGCATTCTGATCCAAAGGAAAATACACTTTATTCCTACATAGTTCATGACTAGTTCAAAGCTAAAGGAAAGACCTTCTGGGAAAAACTAGAGACCAATAAGAGCAGAAATAGCATCAACAATTGTCATCATTTTCATTAAGGAGAGAACACTTCACATTGTCCTCTTCTATGTCAGCAAATATCACACCCCTTTCCTTCATCAGTCGTCATATTTGTGCCATAGATAGCCTCTAAAAAACTCTCCATTTTGTTTCTGCCTTCAAAAAGTCCTTCCTAGCTCCCAAAATCTTTGTTAAGTAATTACTCCATCACTAAGTGTTATCTCTGCTGCTGGGTTGCTTTGCAGAGATTAGATTCAAGGCAGATCACGTGAAGCAAAATGTGTGGATAACGAAAGTAAAAGAATAGTGATATCTTAAGTACACTTATGAAATCTTTCTGCAAAATACAGGTTATTGGCCTGGGCCTGAAAGAATAAATACATTTTATGGTTATGACTGACCAAACTCATTTAAAGAAATCTAATGCCACATGCTGGAAACCCTGTTTTCAGATTATCGGACACAAAAGAACTGCTACTCATAGGTTACTCCTCTATGAAGCATTAAGATTTGACAGTAATCTGGCAGAGAAAAAAAAAAACGGGTAAATGTAAAACTACCTAAAGCACTGCAAATGCAGAGCTTGAGATCTAAATGAACTACCTCCTCTAATAATGATGCACTGAGCTTTATTAAAAATGCTGAGTATTTCATATCCCACAGAGTCTTTTCTATTGAATCACTAGCACTGTAAGAGCTCTCTCCTCCTGTCAGAAAAATTGCTTCAAATACTCAGCATGCTCACTTGGGGATGCTCATGCAAAGGTATGTCTTTAGTTGTTCTGATAAGACAGAACAGTCTTTGTCAGTAATTAAAATCTCTATTAAAGGTGGATGTAACTCTTCTTAAAATCAGTGAAAATATTTTCCTCACTTCAGAAAGTCCCATATCTTGCCACGAGTGATTTACAATATCTTCTTCCTCTTAATTTCTGAAGAATGCTCCATAGAGGAAAAAAAATAAGGCACATAGCATCATGTCATCGTGTCCCATGAGGTACATAAAGAATTCTCTGACATTTCCTGTTCACAGAAATTGTCTCCAGTTGAAATTCACTTTTCAGTTATTTGGTCCCTGTATAATGTTGTCTGTGCACACCTAAGACTCAGAAAAATTTGCTATCTAGGGAAGCTTGGTGACAAACAAATCAATGGTTTCCATTTTGCTCTCGGCATACCTGACAGGGTACGTGACTACTGGATGTCAGATTCTTTTTAGACTGGATTTATTGATCAAGTCTGTCCAAAACATTTGAAGTTTTCCCTTGTGTTTTGAAGAACATGGAAAATGCTTTGCTGCTCAAGGTTCCGCAGAAGCTGAGTTATCTGTTTTCACTTATCATTATTGTACTTATAGGCAGCCTGTATGTTAATCGCGTGTCTTTTCTTCCTTTCAGCCAACTTCTGTCAAATATCCTTTCTCTTACATATCCGCATCAAGTATTATGACATAGGGTTGGCAAAATATTCTAAATAAGATAATTGTGGTGGCTGTTAATAATCATCTTTCTGAAGTCCTGAAGAACTAAGAATATTTGTTCTGAGAACAAAGGAAGGGGTTGACAATCCTTGATTTGCTCCTTTGCATGTTCATTCACAGGTTTTGTTCAGGATAAAATTTTAAGCTTTTTCTCACTATAAAGCAGAATCTGGAATGCTTTGACATCCCAGCCCTCTGGCATTTCCATTTTATGCCAGATGTGTTGCCTACACAATTCTGTTATTCTTTAAATTCATGGTAAGCTGCAGTGCGTCAGTCAGTCCTGCATCCAACGCACCGCTTGTCACGGGATTCCATGAAGGGATCTGAGCCTAAAGCAAACATCTGTATCTTTTTTGCTTTGCCTGCCTCACTTGGTGTGTCACTAAATGATCTAAATTTCCAGTAAATGGTTCAATTCCCACAATGTGTTTGTAATCAATAGAACCCTGAAGAACAACGTGTATTGCTTAACGCAGTCAATCCACTCATGTTGCTGTGTGGCCTCAGATTTTCGGGGTCGGCACAATCCCTTCTTCACAAGAGTGTGGGATGGCATTCAAGCACTTGCTTTCTCTGTCTTTAGCATACTGAGTGCATGTCCTTATTGTTCTGTAACTTGTTGCTGTCTTGGCAGCCTCTGACAAAGGTGAATTCAGTTCTGAGGCATGATTTATTTCCAGGAGCAACTACAGGTCTGCTGTGCCATTGAAGGCTCAGACAAACTGTCTGTGAATCAGAAGAGAGGGGTCATTCCTCGGTCTCATCTAGAACGAAACCAAATTCCAAATTTTGCAAATCCTCCAGCAACATACAGTTGAAAGAAAGTTCTTCCTTTCTTTATACGTCTCTAGGAACCAACACAGTTTTTTCCAAACCTTTGTATAAGTAAAACATGATTTCTGACTCCACAGAAAGCATGCATGTCATGTACCAAGATGAAGCAGATGCTGTGTTAGATTCACACGAATGCTTACAAAATAGTGTCATTTACTTGGCTTCACTCTTCTTTTAACAATCCCGACAGAATTTTCATTTGAAAAGTAACTACGATGATAATAACTAGAAAGGGAATAATGTGCGTTGCAGTTCAGCCTTACTGCGATGGCTCTGTTATGGTTGTGAACCCTGCCCTGCAGTAGAAACCGAACTCAGGGATACCTGTGGAAGTGGAAAATACTGAATCCATTTGGAAGCATCGTCAGCAAACAAACTCTACCACTCACTTACATGCCTTTGCATTGTAACAGGATACTGAAAGACTTCCTCTTCCATCAATCCATTAGCTCAGCTGTGAGAGGGAGGACATACTAGGTGAACTAATATTTGTGTGGCCTTGTTGCCCCTAGAAAGAGATTAAGTAGATTTCACAAAATTCAGAGTGCAAAGAAAGGGATATTGCATTCACCTTGTACATGTTATTTATTTTTACAGTGCAAATGGAGATGCTGAGGTGTTCTGGGTGACAGTTTTAAAGCTAGATGCACCCTAAGCTTGGGACACAAGCCCTTTGGAAGCTGCCGGGATGCACAGAATTCATCCCCGAAGAAAAGCACCAATCCTGAAGACGCTCATCCCTGTCAATACCTCTCCATTTCACAATGGCACATTTTCTGAAGCAGCTGAAAATGGGGAAATCCTAAGTTAAACTTCGTGTTGTTTGTGTTTTCTACTCACAGCTGAATAATTATTCTCATAAGAGTCATAGATAATCAGATGCCCCACACCACAGTTTTGTTACGCATACAAAAAATCATGAATATCTCTCTGGCTGACCCTGCTAAAAGAATAATGAGTAAATGAAAATTCTGTTTAAAAAATGAAAAACAAGAATTATATTTTGCCCCAGTGACTGCCCAAGCATGTTAAATATGGATGGATATATATATATATACAAATATACATACTTATGCCCATATAAAAAATGTACATATATCTACATATATAGACTTACACTGAAGGTAGGGGTCCAAGAATTTTTTGTTAATATTTTTGTTAATATTTTTAGGGGTAATGTGGAAAAAAAAGGAATATATAACATCTCTGTGATACTGCCTCCCAAATTCCAGATTTATTTTCCTGAATTCCTAGGACTGTTCTTCTATGTTATCACATGATACAGAAAAAAATAAAATGTAAAGATATGGAGTTGGATGCTTTTTTAATTTAGAATGCAGTAAGGTTATTAAATTAATGCACAAATTATATTGGTCTATATAATAAAAATACTTGGGTTTTTTATTTTTGAAAGTATCCTTTATTTCTTTCATGAAATACAAACCAATGTGTTGACATACAGTATTTATTTATGACTACAAGAGCTCACTTACCTTTTTTACCAGAGGAATAGTTTATGTGTCCTATGTGTATGTATTATACTGTACCTTTATTCCATTTTTCTGCCAGCCCGATTTCAAACTCTGAATTTGCTTTTTACTCTCTACTTCACTTTTCTATTTTTGCTTGCTAACTAAATTTATTCCTATTGCCCATTGACCATTTTGATTTTTTAGCCTCTCTTTATTGAAATGAGAGTCAAGTGATAAACTCTGAGCTTCAATTTTGAAACTCTTATGCTGAAAGGAGCTTGAAATTGGATAGAATTAGCTTATTCGTTCAGCATCACGAAAGGAAAAATACTAGTAATTCCTGAGCACTTCCAATTTCCATTTACTTCAGAGAAAATTTCATGTATTCAGCATTTATCCAGTGCTAGAGTTGCTTGCGAACTTCCCTGGGAAACATTTTCCTGGTCTGTGAGCAGAGTCATTGCTATCCAGACCTGAAAAAGAAATTACTCCAGTGATTGCAACCACACAAATGAAGAAAAGGACAGCATTTGCCTGTGACTGATGAGCAGATAGAAAACGGATGGGAAGTTTAGAATTACTATGTTTTCTTATATATTGTAAAATAATTTATACATTAGAATGATGTTTGTATAGACCTCTCGGTGTACAGGCCTGTATGAGCCTTGGGCAGTATTGCTGTGGAGAACATGCAGCATGCTGAGTATCCAAACAGAGCCATAAGAATGAATCGTATTAACTGAACACTTGCTTCAAGTGGTGCTTGGTGCCTCAGAGTGTGCCTAGCTGGGAGGTAAAAAATTACAGCAGTGTAACAGTTCAGGTAAAATATCAATAAGAGGATTCATGTTATATGTGCAAAAAACTGATAAAGTCCATGCCAAGGGAGAGCTGTACTGCATTCTGGGGTTTCAAGCGGCTGGGAAATTCCACCTTCTGTGCTACTTGGTGTCCTGTACACAACGTTGTATTACCTACAGTATCGTTTGGATTAAAGGTTTCACAGTTCATATGGTCACAGAGTATGCTGAGTTGGAAGGGACCCCCAAGGATCATCAGGTCCAACTCCTGGCTCTGCACAGGACAGCCCCAAGAATCACACCCTGTGCCAGGGACTATTGTCCAAACATTTCTTGAACTCTCTCAGGCTTGGTGCTCTGACCACTTCCACTCAGTTTAGACACAATTCTAGTTGTGCAGTGTGGCAATGACTGAGAAAAACTAATTCGTTAATGGCAAGCAGTATTTTATACATGGTGATATTCCTTTAAAATTACACCTCAACTGGGGCTGCCAAATTCCTCTTCAGACCCCTAAATAAATGAACAGATGCTCCGAACTAATACACTGGAAGTCAGCCTCATTATGCTTGTTAGAAACAAAGGAAATCTGAACATAGAATATTTTTCTTTATGCCTGAAAAGGGAAACAGAATCCCAAATTTTTCAAGAGAGAATTCAAGTATCTTTCTTGTAACTTCATTAACCCTTATAGTTCTTAATTTGTTGTTGCTAGAGGTATTGACTCTTCTGTTCATGTACCCTTTCCTTTTCATTCTGCAGTTAGATGGTAGTAACGTTTATGTGACATACTGCAATGATCAGATTTGCTCTGCTGGTTATTGCAAATTTCCTTATCGAAACAGATTTTAATCATAAACAGCACCCTTTCAAATTACTTCTCCTGGTGTCTTTATGGTGCTTCAAATCCAGTGAGCCTGTTCTTGCAGTATTTTGAATGGGACCAACAAACAAATGGTGATTACTTAACATCGTAATAGGCGTCTAAATATTTTAACTGGATTTATAATTTCTTTGTGATGTTCAGAAAGATTTCTTGAAGACCTGCACAGCAGAGGTACAGACCAATGGTGACATCAAGTGGTGATTTACATTTTGGCTGTATTTGAGAAAAATCACGGGTTCAATGTCTAGAACTGGCAGAGAGGCATTCAATCCACCCTGAAGGATGCTGCATATGTCTCCAAAAATCACAGGTTAGGGTTTGCTGAGGCCATCAATGCTATGCCAGAGGGTTGAACTAAATACAAATAAACTGAAAACCAGTATTTAGCTAGGTATTTCAGTTCCAATATGTGAAAGTCTCTCCTTCATTCAGGATCTGAATTAAATGTGAACTCTGAAGGATAGGTGGTCTTTTGTTTTCTGCAGACTTCAGCAGTATACTACTCCTCAGTAAGCACTAAGGACAACCTATTTCTATTTAATTAGATCCAATATCAAATACTTGCCTTGAGTCTTTCTATTTCAGAGACTACATCAAGGGCTGTTTTCATTGGCTTTGCTAGTTCTTATCAGTAAATGATAACTCTGTTACCACAAAGTGACCACGTTTAAACAAGTACACTATTTTTCAGGTGTTTCAGTGTTGTAAGAAGCAAATTGGATGCTGTCAGTGTCGTAGGGCACAGAAAGAAATAGCAGCCAGAGCCTGCAAACACAGGAGTATAGTGATTGCATAGTCTAGGCTTCAGGAGTCAGATGACCTGTACATCCTTTTGCTCACAGAGCAGAGGTGATTCTGTGCCCCTCTGCATCCTCTCAACAGCTCTTTCCCACGGGCCTTACCCTTATGGTGACATGGCATATCTGGCTTCTTTCCCTATAAAATGCCAAAGAGAATCACAACCTTCCCTATTTAATGCTTGGGAATTCACTCTACTCTGCATAATCAGGCTTGAAATCAGCTACAGTGCTAAGCATCTCCATCTGTAATCATCTTTTGAAAAAGAGCATACCACAGTTAGTTTCAGTAAAGGGTAAATATTAAAAACAAATTTCACAGGTTTTGTTTTGGAGTCTTTGCTTTGTTTCTTTTATCTCAGTCCAGAATTTTAGGAAGCTTCCACTGCTAGGATGTCAGAACAATCGTGAAAGCGTACATAGAAAGAAAAAGAACTGTTTCTTTTTCTTTAAAATAGAGGATTTTCTGACCAGTTTCAGTGCATGGCTAGTCCATGACTAGTGTCTAATTAAAAGAGTAGTGTGGAGTTCCACATGAGTTTCTTCTCCAGGTTGAATTGCTGCAATGTGCAGGTCTGACTATTGGAGCATTAGATCTCTGGAGTTGGTGGAATGTAAAGGAAGGGGAGCATTTCTAGCAGGGTTAAATCAGGTGGTTAAAAGGGATCTGGCATAAACTCCAAAATCCTGTTTACAGCATTACATCCAGGGGAGACTCCTGCGGAAGCTAGAGAAGATACCTGACATCCCAGTGCCAAACTTCTGAGCCTTCACTACCTTCTTTGGTAACAGAAAATGGAAATGAAATGATGGAATAAATTTATCTCATGCAAAAGGAAAACCAAAAACTCACATACCTTTCAAGTCTGTCTCCCAGGTTGAAACTGGGACTTAAGTAATACACAAACCCTCCTTTGCATCATTTCTTTGGCCACTGTGAATAATTCACCAGAGTATATGAAGACGTAGAGAAGATTGGTATACAAAATAGCCCTCCCACTATAAATTTTGGCTTTGTGCCACCTTTATGAGGAAATGTTCTTTTCTCAGAGCAGTGGTTCCAGACATTAAGAATCCACTCTTTCGAAAAAGAAAGCAAAAGAAAACTTAGGTGTATTGTGACATCTTAAAGTGCAATGGCCAAACTTAGACAGACAAAGAGAGTAAGAGACATCCAGCAAAGCACGTCACCTATTTTAGCCATCTAGAGAGGCTTTCTATAGCACTCAATGTGATGAAAAAAGGCACCACAACAGACTGAGTCCTAGACATACAGCCCTGTTTGTCCTAATTAGAAAGACCTTGACACATCACCAGGAGGGGTAGATGAGCAGGAAAGCAGGAGCAAGTAGGAGTGAGTTCAGCACTTTCATAAGTCTGCTTTAAATATGCCTGCATAATCTTAAAAAGTGGTGTGGTGAAGCAAGTCTGGACAATTTTGCGACATTTTCAAACTATGCTCTTTTTACACGTATTTAATGCATAAGTGATGTTTATATATATTTCTATGTTTAATTCCATGGTAAGTCAACACTTACTTGTTCTGCTTGTTTTTTCTGATGACCTTGCCACTCATTTTCTTAACGTCAGTTGTAGACTCACATTAGAGCTGCTGAACATGTCAGAGCAGCAGCAGCACTTGCTTTTTAAAGACCTGCTTTTGGCAGTATGTCATTCTTACTTGAAAAGACTTTCTGATACGGAGTAGAAGCCATCCTTGATGCTCTGGAGTGTTAAATGTTACAGGAGCCAATACACCAGGAGTTGTTTAAACACAATAACTGTTAATGATGCACCAAGAGTAAAAACTGTTACAATGTCAGACCAAATCATAATCCAAACTAAGGGCACAAGATGAATGAAGGTTTCTGAACTGGAATCTAAGTAATCAGATCTTGGTTTGGATTTCGTTTTTGATGCAGATCTTTATTTTTATTTCTTTCCACAAGAGGGCAATAGTGAACTATAAATATATTTTTTCCTTCGTTCGGGAGCGTTGAGAAGCTAGTAGGATTCTTTTTCTTTAGAAAAAATCTGATGTCACACTACTATAATTCAAAATCACTTTCTGAAATTTAAAAAAAAAAAAAAAACCTATGTCTGTAATAAAATCTTCCACAAAGAAAGGAGCGCTAAATAAAAAGGAAAAACTTTCAGCATGTTTCAGCCTGAGATGTTGGAAATTAGAGTTACATCAATGACTAAAGAGCTTTACTCATATTTCTATCATCTGAGGACTTCTGTCATAATTTATTCTGTGCTAGGTATTAAGTTTCTGTTGGTTTATGTTCACCACTACGTAATTCTCATGTTTAACTTTTCTTTATCCTAAGCAAGATTTTCATTTATTCCATGCAGACATGTTCCATTTGAATTTCAATAGCGCTCTTCTAATTTTTTTTTTGTCTCAGTGTATTTGCTGTATTTTTTTATGGTTCTAATGTGTGTCTTGAATAACTGACATGAGAGGAAATATTTGTGTATTTTTTTTCCAAGAAAAAAGAATAAGAAGATTCTGTAAAATATTAAATGGTAACACTCTTTTTGTTTGTTTGTTTGTTTGTTTGTTTGTTTGTTAATATTAGCAGACAGGAAACCTATTTCCCACTTATATCTGTTACAATGTCCTTTTTTTCCACAGTATATGCCACCAAGCACTTGATTTATGTGCATTAGAAACTTGTAGTTTTAATGCTTTATTTAATTTTTATCACAGAAGGGGGAATTTTCAGTTCAAAAAAGGCTAGAAACTTTGGCCAACTGCAACAATATTTCTGTGTTTGCTGCTGACTCAGGATAATTTTTGTTTGTGATTAACAACAATAAAGGGAAAAACACAGCTGTAAGTTTTCAGTTCTTGCCCACACAAGAAAAGCAATGTTATTTCCTGGAGTAAGAACATTTCTGTGCTCATCAATCCAGAAATATTTGAATATTTCAAGGACCTTTTGTAATAGCTCTGCAACCAAGTTACTGTAAGTTTTATCCCAATGGAATTTGCCTGAGTAACATCTGAAGACAATGTATCCTGAATCATAGCAAAAATCTTTTTTTCTATTGAAATACTTGATATGAAAGAAAACAACTACAAAGTGGGGCACTGTACACCTGAAAAATGGTTGACAGAACATTCCTGAATTTTGTGTACTTAACAAAACAGTTAATTCTCATGGATTACAATGTCAGCCTTGAAGACAGAACTTTTCCATGCTGTGTTTTTTGAAGCTAGTTGGCATTTAAAATCTTGCACGTGTTTTGGTGAAATGAATTGTACATGGAAACACCTGGATTAACAGAAGTGGTGTATGCCTAAAAAACAGGTACAGGACTTGTTCTAACATCCGCAGTATATCTCAGTTCTGCCCTCTTCCAATACAACTTAGTTCTCCATTTTGTGGAAGAGCAAGGAGTTAACTCTAGACCAAAAACATCAAATATGAAATCAGTCATTGGAGTCTAAGCTGAAACATCTGAATGTGTTTTCTTACTACATCCGAAGTTGCATGTGAACAGCCACTAAATATAGGACAACATTTACAGGCAAGAAAGTCAAGTGTCTTGCCCAAGATGGTTTTTCTGAGGTTACAGAGCTTTGCAGGCCTGGATCGCCTAACACTTCTCTCAAGCACTTATCAGAAGACAAAGCAGTCACATTCTAATATGTAGGCTAAAGTCATGTAACAAGGCTTGCAAATTTTAGGGGTGGGGGAGAAGATGAGAAAGTAAAAGGGAAGTATCTTGGAAGTATGAAGGGACTTTTGCCCTAGAGGAATCCTTAGGACAAGCTTGAAGAGATGGAGCTCACTGATGGGAGGTCTTGGTGACCTCTGGAAGAACTAAAGCCCTTGAAGAGTGCAGTAGGAGAAGTGAGCAGCTCTGGGCCCAATGCAGAGGAAAGGGAGCAAGACGCTGAAGTGTGGGGTCACAGTAAGAGTGATTCTGACACAAGCCTCTTGTAGGTCCTTCAGCTCCCCTTCAGATATCTTGCTAGCATTACAAGCTGTCGTGAGAATATACCCATGAGTCATTCACTTCAGAGCTTGTGAGAGAGGAGAGACATGAGCCAGGGTGACTGACATTTGACATTAGAGGACAGAGATTTTTAGATTACTTATGAACAGACAGAGCGTAGAAAATCAATAGAACCGAGAGAAGCATGTTGCAAAGATGAAACATTTCAATTTAGCCATAGAGAGAAGATATTTGAAGTACTACAGTGTCATATATCAAGTCCAGCCTTAGAGCAGGCTGCCCCTTACTCCGTTTTAGGAAGCTGCTTTCATGACATGGAAGAAACAAGCAAGGGCTTGACTATGGCACTCAGAATAAATGGTCAGGCAAGGTGTATTTATTTGGACATTTGCAACATTGACTGCTGGGTGTACAGAAGCCAGTTGGACTCTTTGGTGATCCCCTGTATGAAAACCAGAGATGAAGATGTTATATCTGGTGAGAAATATAAATACAGTCCAAGAATAACTGATAATGGAAAGCCCAACAATTTTGGCATATGGCTACAGATTACTAAAAGAGGTAAAGAAGAGATCAATGGAAACTTAATTGAAAGCATCTATGTAAATCGTTATATAAACCAACACAGTAATGAGGGAGTTTATAAACCTCTCAGATTAAGTAAAAACTAAAAATCAAGAGAAGGATGTACATATATTGGGTAATGGAAGGAATTCTGATTAAAAAAAAAGAAAAAAGAACTTTTGGAAGATGAATGTCCTTTATTTTAACTGAAATTGACCTTGTCTGTTAGTGCAGAAAGTTAGCTGTGAGAGTTGTCTGGACAGCAGGCACTTTCTCCAACAAAAAATTAAGTTATTCTAAGGAAAATTACCCAGAAGCTAAAACACTGTAATCGGGAAGCATCACTGCATTTATCCCTATGTATAGTTCAGGTACTTTATATTCAATTTCTCTTTTGGTCAATTCTACCTCTCAGAATATACTCTCAAGGACATCATAGTCTTCTCCACCGATGAAGAACAGCAAAATATTACAAAATTACCTTGCCAAAACACTTCACATTGAAAGATAACCTAGTCAAAATGCCTATGCTAGAGAGGAGACTTGGGAACAAACTAACTTAAATTCAGTTTCTACAGCTCAGTACAGCAGCATCCTAAATCAATGTGTTTAAATTTTAATTAAAAAATATTCAGTTTAAAGCCTTTCAAAGATAAAAAATAATCACAGAAGCAAGAGATGTATTCCACAAAGGAGCACTAACTGATAAAAGTATATATTCAAGCAGCACCAAAGGGGGAAAAAAGACATTAAAATTTAAGTTTTTAAACTCTATCCATTGTATGGAATGTTCTGTTCACATTTTCATGATTAAAGTAATATGAACTTTGTGTTGAAGTTAAGGTCTGAACAGCTGTAACAGAGAGAACAAAGCTTACATTCACAAGAAACACAGATTGTAATCTCTTCAGGGGACAAAATTAATATAATGGCAATTTAAAATGAAATAAACAGCATGAGTTAGATTAAAAGTGCATTAAAATACATTAAGTCTCTTGGATTATGTGATGTGTCGTGATATCATATAGACCCAAGAGATTCCTCATACAGATAAAGATCACTA
This sequence comes from Melanocharis versteri, assembly GCA_013397845.1. NCBI lineage: Eukaryota > Metazoa > Chordata > Aves > Passeriformes > Melanocharitidae > Melanocharis > Melanocharis versteri. The sequence goes on from VZTG01001083.1 coordinate 776,268, forward strand.
CTTTAGTGTACATTCAGATAGTATATTTCTTTCTCTTTTTCTCCATTATACTATTTTCTGTTGCTTTATTTATCTTAATCTTGTCATTGTTTTGGGCTTTCATTTTTTGGGGTTTTTGGTTTTTTTAGATTGATGAGTAATATATTAAATGAAGCAAAAGGAATCCTTTGTTTACATTCTCTTCCCCAAACAAGTACCATTTCCTATTAGAAAACTTGGGCTAAATACTGACATTTGAAATAGCTCTTGGATGCATGCACTTCAAATTACGCAGCTTCCATTTGAACCCAGTGACGTTAAAGCTGGGCTAATTTCATGGAAATGAATTATTTTCTATGTTGTCTATATTTCTGTGCTTCCCTTAATTTACTCTTCATCTGTGTGTGAAATCAAATTTAGAAGAGAAACGTCACCTGAACTAGAAAATGGCTGATCTCAGATTTTGGTATGGGCTAAGAATTTTAGTGAAAAATAACAAGAAAAAATAACAACTAAAGATTTACAAAGATAATAGAGAGCACCTGCAAGGTCAGATGTGTTATCTGCAATTTCTGGCAGTTGAAAAGTTGTGATATAACAGATATTTGTGAAATATGTCAGAATGGAAAAATCTGTTTGTACACTGTCGTACCTGTGCATAATTTCTACAGGATGAATAGATAATGCAGATTCAGGACTTGAGAAACAGTCTGTCTCTTGGAGGACTTCATAGGATGGAATTAACTATTTCAGGTGGAAGAAAAGCCCCTACAGTAGAATTAGCCATTGAGTTGCATAGGAAATGGGTTTATTTTCTGTTAAACTATATCTATAATATTATACTAGAATGTCTTAATGAGTATAAACTGTTTAGTAGAAACAGCAAAGAACTGCTTATTTTCATATTTGAGGAGCAGACATCAGTCATCAGACGAGCAGTATTAAATGGAAACCTAAGTGTTCAGAGATCCGAAGAGGCTTTTTCCATCTAGCAAAAAGAACCTGCAAGAAACTGTCACTCTCTGAAAATATATCAGATGATGAAGAGTGGTTTATATTCCAGATACTACTACTACAGGAGCAAGGTAACATAGAGTGGTGATTGTATACTTTTCTTTATCCAGGCCTTCCACTTTTGACCTGAGAAAGCAGAAGCTACAACAGGATGAAAACACCTGAGCAGATCTAAAACAATGCTGCAGAGATCACCTAAAAACCCAAGGTTGCTTTCAATAGCAAAGAAATGGATCCACATGTCCCAGGTAACTGACATCAGCCTGACATCCTCTTGTCTTGCGTTTTGTAGCTGTCAGTTGCCAAATGTCCTTGGAAACCCTATCTTGTACTGTCAAGGGAAATCCTGAACTGCATGGATAAAACAGCTGATCTAGAGATAGTGGCAATTATTATGCTGAGAAGTGAAAGGAATTATGAAACTAGTTAGATAAACACTATGCCATGAGTGGATCATTTACCAATATAATATCTGGTTTAAATTGCCTGTTATTTTTCATATAAATGTAATAAAATATGATGGGTTATGAGTTCTCCATCCAAAATGGGTTGTTTTTTTCCTCTTCCTCTGTCTATACATGGTACATAGGCCTCTAAATGAGCCAATGAAGATTTAAAACATAAATGTCAGCAAAAATGGACTTTCAATATCATTCACCTTAATTATATTTCAAAATGATGAAAAAGCGTGGTCACAGGAAAAAATCCCACTTTTCGAAAGGAAGGATCCTTTCTGTTCTTGCTGAATGAACCTGAACTCAAATGAACAGCCTGAAAGTATTCAGAGCAGCAGAGAATATTATCTTATATCCTCTCCAGGTACCCATCAGGAAAAGGATCCATCCATAAACGAAATATGCTCAACATCACTCCCAGACACTGAAGCCAGCTGGCAGAGATTGGGAGAAAAACAGAGTTTCTAGCCTAAGTATGCCTGGGATTTATTGGCATGCAAAAATGGTTGGCACAGGCCATGAGAGCAGCCTAGAACATTGTCACCACTCCACAGTGTGCATGATTACATGGGAGTACCCAGAAAGGTTTCTGGGCATTTTAATCTACCGGTATAAATGCAGCTGTGAGAGGCCAGAGCATGTTCAACACAGTGTTTCAGAAAGATAATTTGGGCAAATGCTAGTGGACTATCATGGCAGAGTAAAGTCTACCCCTTCCTAATTTTGAGCTCTAAAGCATGTACATAATGACCATCAAAGCAAACGGAGGATTTTTTTAATGTATTTTCCTTGTTGTAACCTAGAACATTAAAAAAATCCTAAAGAATTTAAAATGGGGATTTGGAAGAATGCGAATCATACTACAACTTCTATCAAGCAAATGTCTCGTGATACGTTAGTTTGAAGGTATGTATTCGTTTCATGGATAGAAAATACATGAGTCAAATTATGCAGACTGAATATTTTAAATGCAGTTTCAATTTTTTTAGTATGGAGACCAAATTGAATCTTAAAGTCTGCTCAAAAATACCAAATTATCTGAATACAAATCCAGAAAATTAGGACAGGCTAGAGACTCGTCAGCAGTAAATCCATGTAATTCTTTTGATTTCACAGACTAGACTCATAGAAGTAAACTTGATTGTCTTTTCTCTTTTAATAACTGCAATCATCTCAAAAAAACAGAATAATAAACAGAAGTGACAAGACTAAAGCTGAGAAAATAAGTGATAGATCTTAGTATCTTTGAGATCTTCATGAAGCAACTTTTTATTTCTATATCTGCTATTCAAAGTGGAGAAAAATAGTCCTTTTAAATTACTTGCATTGCAGTCTATATTTTCATTCTGCACATTTTTAAATTGTCTCCTTCCATCAGAAAAATATAAATCAAGAGCAAATTCATTGAGTTCAGCATTGTCACTGCATTCAGGGGATCCACATCCAGAAACAAAAAGGAAGAAGAGGCAGGTTCAGTTCACTGTATAAAAGCCTTGCATGATGTTATGTCTATTTCTTGTCTCAAATTGATGGGAAATAACATATAAACACAGATTATAAATTTAATTCGAAATATTTTTAAGGTATTTAATCTTTAAAGAATGCAAATATTTATTTTAGTTTTTAAAAAATGGCAGTGAATCGTAATAAATATGTTAATCCTAATTAAATTGGCTTAAGACAAACTTCTGTAGATCAGTGCTTTAAGGGAGTTACTCTTCCTGATAATAGATTGTGTCTTCAAGGAGCAGTCTTGATTAAAGAAAATCTGATTTTCTTGTGAAGGCCTTTTTAAAAAACCATATAACAGACCTCGGATCACCATTTGGGAAATGTAAAAAGAGACCTAAGCTTCCAAGTTTTTGGTCTCCATAAAAACTTGCCCAAACTTCAGAGCCCCTTATCTAATAAAGCTGTGCTGTGCTTTCTCAGAAGTTGGTTGGTAACTCATGTCCTAAATAGAAGATCGGCAAGGTATGACAATCACAACATACTGGAAAGTACAGTAATCTCATCTAGTTGGTGCCATTATCAAAGACAGCTTCCAATTAAAAGACAACTGAGAAATCGATAAAAAGCAGAATAGTGGCCAAATGTGCTGAAAACTGTATGTGAGAGAGTGCATTTATTAGCCATTTTGCATATGTGGGAGTGAGATCTGCTTTCTTTAAACATTTTTTCTTCTTGCTACATTTTCATATAAATAAAAAAGCAAGATTTCAACTCCTTTACAAATCGTAGAGGAGCAGCGTGGTATTTTTAAATCTGAGAAAAATGTTCACCTCTTATAAACAACTTTTTCCCTGTTCTTATTTATGGCAGTTATGTGAAATTCTAGCAGATACATCTAAGTAAAACCTGATTGGCATGTTTATAGTGAAAATTCTGCATCTGTGCTCGTATTGGACTATCATTTAATTTTTCTGGTTGTCAGCACATCAGCAATTATACCTTCATCAACCAGCTCCTAAAAGCAGAGGGAATCATCTTGGCTTTCTTAGTAAGTCTGAGAAAAAGAAGAATTAAAGCCTGGTGTCAGATACGATTAAGCACATCCACAGCTTTTGCAGTGTGAATCATTCTGCTGAAGACACCTCATCTCATTAATCAGAGGTTTTCATCGCTATATTTTGAACAGTAAACAATGTAAAATTTATCACATTCCTATTCAACCATGGTGTGTTTGTACCAGGATAAATTGCAGAGTCCAGGACAGTCCAATTCACACAGATGCTTTGTAACTGTTACCATAATCAGAAGAGTGAAGGAAAGCAAGGGAACTACCCAAAAAGAAAATTTGGTTAACCTTCCATTTTACTGCAGCACTCACTGCCTTTGTTTCAACCAAGAAATACCACCTCCGTGCAACTCAGCGAAGATCAGCTCAGACAGTGCTTTGACTGTTCAAGCATCTGTCCCTGAAAGGCAGACACACGCCATCTATACTAGAAGGGCTTCTCAGAAAATGTGCAAGCCAGCATTCTCAAACTCACTAAAGAAAACCATTTAGAGCCCAAAAGGTCAGAAAAGTAATTATTTTGTGTCTGATTCAATACCCTAGAGGCTGGATACAGGAGCCTGCCAAAGCAGAAGCATAGGGATATTATTTAGAGACAGCACACTTACCTATGTCTTAAAAAATGTAGATATATGCATACGAATTCCAGTGTTTTGAAAGACGAAATCTTTTTTCTTCCCCGAAAGAATTAATTCTTTACTTCAGCTTGCTACCTAGAGGTTTAATTTCATGGCCATTCTTTGCAGCGTGCTAAAAGCTGCGGCATAATAAAAACAACCCTTAAAAGAAAGGAATTAGAAACAAAAATGTCAAAATCTTGTGAAATAACGTTTTTGTAGCATTAACAACTAGTTACTGCAACTAGTTTGCAATTAGTAAGGGACGTTATCCACATGAGTTAAAATCTGTTACTTTACAGCCTTCCTCCAGCAGTGCTCATTCCAGGTTGTACCCACTGGAATCAGTGAGACCTGATATAATGGCAAGATAAGCTCAGGTGACCTGAACAGTGACATCACATTAAAACTTTATCGGTCCAGTTTTAGAAATAGCTTTTTAGTGTCACATAATTATTGCTATTTCCCTTCTTTCTGTAACAAGCATCCAGCATAGGGGGTAGAAAAACAGACATTCCAATTTTAAAACATCAGTTTTCGCTATGGAACTTATTCACTGCTGAGAAAAGGCGCTTTTGCCAGAAGACAAAAGCCACATCGTACTATTACCTGATGTTAAATAGCATATCCAATAAAGGACTTAGGAATTTGGAAGTCAGCAGAATTGGCTCCCCCCATAGAAAGCAGAGGCCTGTATGAGGGTGATGAGCATGATGAACTCCCTGGGGAAGCACCAGCAGTCAAGGGCTTCAGCAGGAGAATGGAACACACTGGCACGTGGCACCTGGATCGGTGTGCACAACGCAGAAACACAACACTGTCTGTGGGAATCGATGATGGCCAGTCAACTTCGCCATAGGCACTTGGGTGATTAAAATCAGATTACTTTAATCTACTTAACCCTAATGGGATGTTACTTTGGTCACTAGTCTGTAAATTCATCTTCACTACTGATGAGTATGTTCTGTGCCTTTCCCACACTGACTGCACACCCCTAGAACCTTCTGAGTCAAAGCTGATCAGTAATTTTTAGAAGCAGAAGTAAGAAAAACATTAAAAAGTGAGTGCCATTCCTTTGCAAACAAGCTTTTGAGTACTTTGCATCACCCATGCCATCAAAAATGCCCCCAGCACTGTACTGTGATTGGGTGAAGGACAAAGGAATGCACTCAGGACACAGAAACAGACTATCCCAGAAAAAGAGTGAGCAAGAAAATAGATAGTAGGTGAGGAAAGTGCTGTTTAAATCTTGTTTGCCAAGAAAAGCAAAAATGCTGTTAACAGGAGGACTTTCCTCAATAAGTATAGGGATTACAAAATCTTTGAAAGGCCCAGAAAAACTCTGGATAAGTAAAATCGGATAATCCCAGCTCCACAAAGAACTACAAAATGTATGTGGTGAATAAGTCAGAAAAGGCTCTGAGATGGAGACAGCTCCTGGGATATGGATCTTCTGCTTCAGGACAATCAGCATGCAGTAGATGTGGGTTTCTCTTGTTTAGTTATGCAGTATAACTCATATGTGAAAGGGCAAGGGTTTTATTTAAAAGTACTGATGATGAGGTAAAACATAGACTTTTGGGTGAAAGTGTTTATTCTGTGGAGGAATCTGACCTAGAAGAGTTGATTTTGGCTGCACATTGGATACAAGATATAGACTGGAAGAGCTGAAGGTCTAGACATCACAGGAGATCTCACCTTCGCATAATATAAATTGACTGGCTGAAGGTGAATGATTGACACCTTACAGATAATAAAATAGAATCTGAGATGTGGAGACATTGCGCCACTAGTAAATCTGCTTTAAAAAGCATCAAGACTGCTGACAAGAGTGCTTCTGGTGCCTCAGATCTGTTCAATCCAATAAAGATACAGTAATCTATGTTGGCTGTGTGTCTGACAACTATTCTTGAGTAAAGCAATCTGAGTAGGTTTATGAACCTCTGCCTGAAAGTCTGTGAAAGATAAAAGAAAATTTGGCTCACTTGACAGGAGGCAAATGACAGGAGGTCATGATCTTGAAAAATATCCAGGGTTCCAACTCGGGAAGAAGGAAAATTGTACTTCATTTTCTAAGAAGCAGTCACCTCTACCTCCTTGTGGCAGGGTACATTCTGCATACAAGGTATATTCTCTAACAAAAGAATAAGACCAGATTTTGACACACTTAACAAGTGACCTGAATTAGTAAAACTGCAGATATTGACCAGTTGTTTTCACGAAACTTTGAATGCTGACTCACTTCCACAAGACCCTTGAGGTACCTGGGAAGGCACCTCTTAAGGGCTTGGGAAATCTAACTTATTCTATTAAAGATCACAGATATTGTGTGAGGGCCTCTTTTTACATAAACATTACTTCAAGTCAGGAAGTCTTCCACTTGTCTTGTAATCAGAATACCATTTGTCTTCCTCCTTCCACAGGGCCAGGTATGACTCAAAGGTTGTTTTTAGGTAAATGGCCTGGCAGATGCTCTATGCTACTGCAGGAAAGACTCAGTGCTGACACATCAGTAGCTAGAAAAATTTGAGATAATTACTTGCATTCAAGACATCTGCTTGGATTTACACCACAGGTCCACCCTCCTTGACTAGAAGCTGGCAGCCAAGTGGCATCACAAATGGCACCAGACACCCATGGGGTGATTCACCCCGATTTTCATCCACTGTGTCTTACATATGACTCAAGGCCCAGGACTGAAATTTAGGTGTTCAAATCAAGGCACTGATGAGCAGGACATGCAGTAGTGGTGCATCCCTATTGAAAGAGGTAAGGACCAAGCCACCAGAGACTTCAGCAGGATGAATCCTCTCGATGTGTCACTCTCACAGGCAAAACAGGAAGCAGAAATTTATCATTAGTGAGGGGGAAGATACTGCTTTAATGTAGTTCAAATATTGGCTGTGAAACAAGAGACAGTGACAGTAATTGTGTGGCAAGAGAAGAAATAAAGCTTTGACAGCAAGAAGATGTTGAAGTGATGAGGAAAATCTTGAGGAATTTTTAATACATTTACAGTGTTAAAAGAAAGATTTCGACAGCAGGGTGTTTGCTAGCCTTGCACTGGGAAAAAATTGAAAATATGGAATTGGCTGAATGTAGTATCTACTTCTCCCCAGAGGAGATTAAAATGTGAGCTCAGGTGTCTAAGAGAATTATGAGCTCTGAATTCACTGCATGTCAGTAACATAAAAAACTTTCTTTCCTCAGACCTCTTGTGAACTCTGACTTCTAAGTACACTGGTCAAGATATAAATAGTCCACATTAACATTTGGAAATAACTGTGCTACACGTAACTCATATGCATCCTCTGGTGCCAGGTAGCACTTTTAGAGGAAAGAGCCTCTGTTACAGAAAACTTTGAAATAACCTTCCTGTATGTGGAAACTGGTTTTTTTCTTAGTATGTACAGAAAGTTTCTGCTTTCTACAGAAAATCCTGATTTATGGCACTGTTTAGTGCAAACTAGAGTTGTGCAAACATTAGGATGAAAACTGAAATATATTAATCAGAAAATACTCTTGTCATGACTAACAGAACTGCATTTCCTTATGTGCCCACCCTCTGTGTACTAGACTGGCTCCTACAAGCTGCAAAATACACTGCAGTAAGATTTGTTTAGGGAGAAGCCTAACAAAGATGAGAAGATCTGCGTGTGTACCCTTCTTTGCTCTGAAATTCTCTAGTATTTTGATTTTCATCCTATATGGGATATAACACTTCTTTTTTCCTACCCGCCTATCTTCATCTCTGCCTTGCCATAAGACAAATTTTATTTTAGCACTTTATGTTTGTCTTGTAAGATTTGCTTCTTTTGGAATCATACTAACCTGTTCATGTCACCTGTTTGTGATTAAAACAAGGACAAGGGATTTGGTAAGCTTGTACAGTGAACTTCCTTCTTTTTAGAAAAATCCTGGTAGATGTTGTTTCTATATTAACTAAGAAAATAGACAATTTTCCTTTATTTTATCTATACCACAGCCTTGAAATAAGGCCAGCACAATTTCTCATCTCTAGACTAGCTGGCCCCAACATATTCCATACCTCACGGGGAAGTATTATCAGAGCTCAAATAATTCACATTTGTATCCATTCTATTTGATACGTATTTTCTTTTTCCTTTTCTTATAAGACAGTGATGTTTACTAAGCATAAAATCTCTGATGGAGGCAGTACCAGTAAAAGGCCATGACTTTCTACTGGCCTGACAGAGCAGGAACTCAGGACACCTCTTGGCCTGACTTGATTTAAATGTCTGTCTACTAGTGAGGGTGCTGTTGCCCCACTGCTTTAGTGTAAGCCCTGCGAATGCCATGTAGGTAAAAAAGCCAACTGGGGCAAGGAATCAGCAGGTGACAAAGAGCAGCCTCTTGAGAGGGGCTGGGGCTGCTAGGAAAGAAAACTTATAAACCACTACGAGTCTAATGACAGTATTTCAGCTTCTTCTAGTCCACTTCAACACTGTTTGAAGTTATTCTTAGCATATACGTGTAAGGAGTTAAAGAGTACAGTCGCCTGCCCCAAACGCTGTCAGGGCCACAGAAGAAACTTGCCTTTCTAGGTGCCCAGAAGGCCTGGAAATCACTGAATCACTGTCCAAAGAGCAGAGGATTGTTCCTAGAGTCAGTGGTCAGCCTCAAAAAATTGTAAGGCTGCCTATCCTGCTTTAGCTGGGATTAGGAATATATTTACGCGGCGACTGAAAAAAAGAAATTACTTTTAAGCCATTTTGTATTTTTGGTCTGTAGCAGGGATTTGGATATGTATACAAACAAATGAAAGACTTATTTAGGACATTGGCCATCTAACTCATGGCCCTTATAAACTCCTGACAGACTGCCTGGTGCTTTCCAGCGGTTCAGGGAAGGAAAGAACACCCTACTTAATGGATTTATCTCCCTTCTGTCTTTCAAATCTCTTTTGTACAGAAAGTCCCATTGAGCCCTGCCCTAACCATATGAACATCATCCACATAAAAGACAGAGAAAAGGAACATCACAGTGCTTTTGAAATTCTGCTGCAGCTTAAGAAAACGTGGGGAGTACCAGAAAGGAATTAACCAAGTTAATGTTATGAGAAATATTCTCATTTCTAGGGTTTTTTTCTGGGTTTTGGTTGGTATAATTTTTCAAAAATATTTCTTCCTTCTGTTTTCTTCAGCCTAAGCCTGAAATTTCTGAGGTTTTTGTGTCCACCTAAAAGGTCATCAAGCCCTTTTGCAGGTAATTTTGGATGATTATAACCATCTCTAGATCAGCGGTAGGCCATAACACACACCTCACTTACTTGTCTTCCTTCACAGAAACAGCTCACAGAAGATGTCATAATTCCTGTTGCACACTACAAGAGGAAAATATCCTTTCCACAACCAAATCTCTCTTTTAAAGCTGGAAGCCGGTTTATTTCCAATGCAGAGAGAATAGTGGTGAATGTCAAGAGGAGAACAAGTATCTGTGCGTGTGTGTGTGTTTTCTACTGCATGAACAGGAACCTAAAGAAACAGACCCCCTCCAGGGGAGAAAACAATGTGTTGAGATGAGATGCATGAGAAGCTATAAGATTTGAGGGATATTGACTTTTTCAGGCACAGTATATGAGAAATCGGGAGGGGGAAAGTTTTTTTCTCTGACATAAAGAGAAGCTCTCAGAAGAATTAATTAAAACTGTGTAAAACTCACTTGTTCATTAATGTACCCTCCCATTTGCCAATTTCTGAGAACATAAGAACCTATTTGGACTTCTGAGAACATGAATTTGCCAATTTAATGCTATAAGGGAATATTCAGCTCTTGGTTGGAGGCCCAGTCTTGAAGCTGCCTACTATCTGTCCCCTAAGTTTTTGTGAGTCATCGTGTTTAACTGTAATATGTAGAGCTAAGCATTTAAATAGCAGCTAATGAGAGGATAGGAACCTGCAAGCCATCATTAGGTGAAAGGTTTCTTCTTGAAAATAACAAAAATTACAGACATTAGTTCAGGAGTCCATTGAAAGAAAAAAAAAGGAATTGTATTAATATTATTATACATTATTCTTTTTTCATTATACTTATATGAAGAAATGATACGTAATTTATGAACTTCATTATAATTTATGAAGAAATCACTATCCTCACATCCCCTATTTACCTGTTCTGAATTATGATAACTGGTCTGAGATTTTTTTATATACCCCAGTAGATGATTTTGCCATAATCAGTAACATGATGCAGACCTTGTACCACCCCGGCAGCAGAGTTCATCCTGGCTCAGCGTGGCTTCAGCCTGCTTTGCCAGTTGGTGAGAGGAGCAATGCCTGTGGCCTCTCCAGTTTTAGCTTCACCCTGTGACCTGCAGCGCAGCACTGGCTGCACCAACCAGCTGGGGAGTCAGCAGGTGACAAACAGCAGCCCTGGAGGGCAGCTGGGGCTGGGCCAGGCAACTCTGCCGCTCTCTGGTTTCAACTGGGAGCCCCTGAGAGGAAAAAAGAGGCTGTAAGGGGAAAAAAAAAAAAAGAAAAGAAAAGAAAAGAAATAAAGCTAACACAAAGCAACACACAAAAATAGCCCCAAGCAGACGCAAGACAAGGGAAGAATATGAACGACCTGTAACGCTCCCCATTTCCTCTTAAAGGGACGAAAACTGTCATTCTCTCCTCCTAGTGGCACACAGGAAGGGTGAGCATCACACCAGGGTGAGGGGTAAAATAGCAGTAAGCTTTCCAGCACAACAGTTCTGAAGTTTTTGTTGATTAGGCTTTGTATTTTTTTGCATTGTAAAAGCATTAATATTGACTGATAACAGCTATTTGCTGTCCTATGATTAGATCACTAGTACTTAAAATAAATTAAAAATAAAGACTTGGATACATACATGTGCCATGTTCCCTTTTGCTCTTAAAAATATTTTAAATGTAGCGCTATCATTTCACTCTTTATTATGTTTCCATATTTTTTCACATATCTTCTTTTTTTTATAACTGAAATTATTTTACAAGTAATGAGTTCATTCAATTGCTTTTTACGAAAAATCACACACAACGATTTCAGGCCATGAGATCCTGTAAAATCTTATTTATCAGTTTACAGGATCTAGTTCTATTATAAAGCTCTGAGGGACACTGTAAGTTGCACTATCTATAGAATATAACAGATGGCAGTAAGTTCTTTTATCCAGTAATCATCACTTAAAGTGTATTCTGTTAAACATACATCCCAGAGGGCCCCTGGCTGTGTTCAGGCCTCTAATGCTGCCACAGCACAATGATGCAAAACAGCTCAGACAAAAATCAAGCACTACACATGTAAATGCTTACACTGTGCAAGTGCTGTACTTATCAAACACTGAACTGTACTTAATAAGCACTAAACTGGATTTTGTATCTCTTGTTAACAAAGAGAACAGAAAGAGAATCAGTAATAAGAAACAGTATTCTGGTCAAAAGTGAAACTAGTAGAATTATAAAGCAAACAGAATGAAACATTCCTCCCCTCTCTAATGGACAGCAGCTTCTAAACAGGACCTTTGAGTTATAATGGCAAGAAATCCAGTCTCCATATACGTTGTCTTTGAATTCATCTAACTGACAGTTTATGTTCATTTCCTCCTCAATTATAAATGGTACTCACACCAATTAAAATTGCACTTGATTATATTGCATTGAGTACCTTGACAAATAGAAATGGTGTTTTCAAAACAACAACAAAAACAATGAGATGAATGAGCTAGCAATTGGATGATTGGTAAGGAAACTAACATTTTTTTTTAAATATTGAAATGTGAGTTGTGGCATACATCACATTGACCAATAATGACTGCAGGGGAAAATCAATTGTAATTAGAAATAATGGCAGTTTAGATACTGCAGAGATTTACTTCTGTTTTGCTTCATATTCTCGTGTGCGTTCCAAGACCAAAATGAATCAGCTTATGAATGACAATCATGCTTGGACTCAAAGGTTTTAATTAATTGCTACTGCCTCCTGCATGTCTCTCTTAAACATTTGCAAGAGAAAATAACAGTCATAAAGCTGATCTTTTAACATAGATCTGAAAAGCTTCATACATATGGTTTTTGCTGTTTTTTCTCTTTTTACTTGAAAAGCGCTAACTTTATCCTCTGTTTCCAAGTTAGGAAGACATTTCTTTTGGTGTTGCCAATTAAATATCCCAACTCCAGCCTCAAGCTGAGCTTCACAGCAAGACAATTTAGATCCCTATTGAAACTCAGTGTGTAGCAAATGTGTTCCTCTTTGTCTATGGAAATAGCTGCAGAATGTTTACATCACACAGATTTTGTGATCTCACATGGTCTGTTGTACATATAAGCCGTTATGATTATGTCTCCACAAATGAAAGGAGTTATCTGATGATAAATCACAACACAGCAGGCAGACACAGCAGTGTGTGCGAACAGATGCACAGAAGGGGGCTGGAAATGGATGAAGGCAGCAAGGGTCCACTGCCATGGAGGTGATGCCCCACAGGGCACAGCGTCCATCATCCACAGGACCAACTCCCCCAGCACAGAGGAGACACCGACCCAGAGAAAGATCTGAGGGAGGATGCCGGTCTGCAGGTCAACACCGCCTCAGGCAGGGGGTCTCAGCCTCAGGGAGGTCACTTTTACAGACATGGGGTCCTCTCTGAGGATGGCAGACTGCTAGAAACAGGTGGGATCCACCCGAAAAAATGGAGCAAGGACACCTTTGCCAACAGGCTGGCCAAGTTGGTAAGGAGACATTTAAACAAGGAATGATGGGAGAGGGAGATTGCAGATCACAATTAAAAAGAAAACAATAGAGATAGAAAACCAAGGATGAAGGATAATAGGAAAAAGAGAGAACTCAGGAGTGGTCAAAGATGGTGGAAGAACACCAGCCTCTAATGTATGCACAGAAATGCATGTGTGCATTCTGGGAAACAAGCAGGAGGAGCTACAGATATGTGTGCCATCACAGAAGTGTGCAGCAAAGGACAAACATAAACTCTTCAGGGAAGACAAACAAGGAATGAGCACAAGGGAGGATGTTGACCCCTAGGAGCAGGAGCAGCTTGGATATATGCAGCTATTTTACATGATGGAGAGAAATCTGGGTGAGAGCTTGCAGATCAGGGTCAGCAGAGAGGCCAGGAAAGGTGTCTTGAAGGTGTCAGTTTTTTACAAACCATCCAATCTGAAAGACAAAGTTGGTGACATCCTCTTTAAACAGTTCATTAAAGTCTCTGCACCACAGACCCTGGTCCTTGCTGGGGTCTGCCAGATCCTGAAAGGACAACACAATGGGACGCAAACCATCAAAGGTTTCTGGTGGGTGTTGGGAAAAACTTCTCTTTGCAGGGTTTTCACACAGTTTATGGAGCGAGTCCTCCTACAGTACATTTCTGTGAATGTGGAGAAGAAAGCGACTGGGAATAGTCAGCAGAGACTGACACGGGTAAATCATACCATGGGCCATTCATTTAAGACTTAGACTCAATGATCCTTGTGGGTCCCTTCCAACTCAGGATGTTCTGATTCTGTGATACCTGACCAACTGCAGAAGAGCAGTGAATGACATTTACTTTGCATTTAGCATGGCTCTTAGCATTGTCTCCCACAACCATCTTGTATACAATTTGGGAATTTATGGTCTGGATGGGTGGACAAGCAGATTGGTAAAAAACTGTCTAGATAATCGATTTCAGAGTAGAGATCTGTGGGTAGTGCTCAGTAGCTTATAGAGCACCACACGGATCTTCGATGGGATGTTTCCTCTATGACATATTTATTAAAGACCTAAAGAAGGCAACAGAGCATGCTATACTTGGCATTGCAGGTGCCACAAAACTGGATTGGGGCAGGGGGAAGCACTCGATATATTCAGGGAAAGAGCTGCCACTCAGGGACCTAGGCGGGCTGGAGGACAGGGACAGCAGGGACCATGAGGAACTGAACAAGGACATGTGACAAGTTCAGAACTGAAGATGGGGAAGTTTCTGAAATTACACAGTCTGGAGGCAGACACACTGGGGAAGGACAGATCTGCAGGAGGCAATCGATGGTGTCAGGCTCCTCCCACCAGTGTTTGGTAGAAGGATGGGAGACAGCAAAAGTAAATTGAAGTGAGGTTCAGACTGGACATAAGGGAAATCTCTCTGTGAGGACAGACAGGCATTGGCTCATGTTGTCTGGGAAGACTGCAGTTGGTCTGTGGATGCTTTCAGAACCTAAATAAACAAAGCCTTGTGCTTTGGACTGGAGACCCCCAAAGGCCCTTCCAACATGATTTTTCCTACAATTTTATAATCCTCTGTAGAATGTGTCCTACTTGGATGCAAATGCTCTGCAGTTACCTCATTCATGTTGTTACATTTTACATGAAATTTTGGGTTGTCTCTACTGTTTTCAGATGTTTTGATGGATGGTTAATGATTTTAGGTGTTCTTTCCAACAGTGTAAGAGCACTGTGCTGTGTTACAGAGTTGTAAAGAGAGTGACAATAAGAACTACTCTACTGCCTGCCTGCCTGCCTGTTGTACCACATCACAGTCACTTCCATCCTCTCCACTTATTTCTTTAGCCCTGTCCTCCTTCCTTTCCAGCATGTATACCACCTGGTAATGAATGGAATTTTTCCTTCATCTTTGGACAGTGCCCCTGAGGAGGAGGCAATGCATCAGTGTTTCTACTTTTTTTTTAAGGAATTTTTTGTCCAGTATTTTTAAACAAGCATCATGTTTATGTACCTGCTCACTGGGAAGCTCTTCTGGCTTGATGTATTCCCTTTGAACAAGTTTTTGGCCTGTCGATGACTCATCCTGCATCTGTTCGGTCAGCATTGCAGAAAAAAAATAACGTCCAATCACTCTTCTCTCTTAAGACTTCCAACCACAAAATGTTTGATTAGAAGGAATTCTAGATAGAAATTTAAGCTTTTGAAAATATTAATAAGCCATGGAATATTTCCCAAGAGAAAACTGCAATAAAAAAATGGCTAGAAATTCAGCAAGCCTGTAGTATCTTTTCTTAAAAGAAAATTTCTGTTGGGAGAAAAAGTTTCTCTCTTATCAAATAAACACTCAAATACAGCTACTTTCTGTAATAGTAACTGTTTGTTTTAATTTGCTGGTTATCTGCACACACCTGCTGTGCCTTCCAGCTGTACCAATAACAATAAGAAAGTGTTAATCCAGCTGGACCCAGGGACAGGAGAACATAAAGACAGTCAATATCTGGTGGCTGAGTTCAGCTCTCAAAACACGTTACTGCAGTGAGGTAGCTGCTAGTGCAAGAGTTCTATAGAATTACTTCCACGATTTTTCTCAGAAAATAGATATTTTAAATAGGATGTCAGAAACAATAACTTCAAAATGTCTATAGGAAGCAGTGCAGTGCCTGAGGTGGGAGGAGGCACCTGAGGAGCACAGCAGGATGTCACTCAGCTGCCTGGCTGCAGCAGAATCCCCTGCAAAGCACTTGGGAAGGTGTATGGAGGAAGCCTGCCTGGGCCAGGCTTCCAGTGCATTTTATAGGTGGATGTAAAGAGGAGGCCTAGTGAATTTCAAAGCATCCTCCAATCAGACTGGGGAAAAAACTATATGGCATCTTGTCTATGATAGAGAGCTCAGTGGTGCTTGTTTCCATTGCTCCCTTCTGCGCATGACTCATATCCTTTTGCCCGGCACCGATGGTTTTTCACAGAAATAACATTTGTTTTATAAAATGAACAGCTGTAATACATCTGATTAAGTTCATTTGTGACTTAAGAATTCATGGATAAAAGGCTGAGTGGATAACTACTATTGATTTTGGCTCCATTGGCAATGCTGCAATACAAAACCAAGGTTTTTCCCAATGTTTTTCTCTATATTTTCCTTCCTTTCCCCCTCCTTTCAAAGCCTTCAAACATTGATACCAAGCTGCAGGATTTCCTGTAGGCTCAGCAATGTGCAGCATACAATTCCAAAGCCACCCACTGTGGCTTTCGGTAAGTACCACATGGATATATGCTGACCTGCGTGCCAAGCATCTCCTAAGATTGGCACAAATGTAGGCTTCTGTAGAATCGCAGCCTTGTAATCCCATTTTTCAATACACTGCTTGAACAATGACCTTCATCTCTCTAAAGACCAGAACCATAGGTAAGAAATTAAGTACAAAATCATTACAGTGTGATGCTGATATACATTTTTAATCCTTGCAAATTTTTTCCAGTGATGTTCACAGTCTGGCAGATCCTCAGCTGTAGAGAAAAGACAGGCAGGTAGAAAGGCAGCCTGCCACAGCTGCACTGCACATCTTCAGCAGGAACATTTCTCCAATGGTGGAAGGATAGGTGATGACAGAAGGCATCACTGTGGTGTCTTTTTCTTTCCACATTCACCTGTGAAGAGCTTGACCCTACTGAACCCCCCAAAAAGCACTGCCTAATTTCAAGGCAAAGGTATGACTACTCTTTCTGTTCACATCCAGAAAAAGATTCTGCTGTTCTTTCCCCACCTCTGCTTGAAACAGTGGGTGAAGGATTCTTCCCAGTCCTGAGGAAGAAAAATAATAAAACCCACCACATAAGCCTTCTTTAAAAGTGAGTCTGTTTACATGCTGAGAACAGTAAAGATGTCACTTATGAAAAGTGTCCTAGGTCAGACTCAGAACATCTGTTCCATAGCAACTGCAAAACTGCTCTTGTTCCAATGCAATTTGGTAGCTTCAACATAATTTTTTTTCTCTTCAGTGCTGGAATTTTACAATCTTGTTCTTAAAATATTGCAATGGTAGCAAAGAAACATTGTGCTGGCTTCGGCTGGGGTAGAGTTAGTTTTCTTCACAGTAGCTGGTATGAGGCCATGCTTTGGATTTGTGCTGAAAACAGTATTGATAATCCAGGGATGTTTTTGTTACTGCCAAGCAGGGCTAACACGGAGCCAAGGCCTTTTTGGCTTCTCATACCACCCCACCAGTGAGCAGGTTGGAGGTGCGCAAGAAGCTGGGAGAAGACGCAGCCAGGACAGCTGACCCAAGGGACATTCCATACCATATAGCATCATGCCCAGCATAGAAATAGCGGGGGAGAAAGAAGGAAGGGTGAACATTTGGAGTGGTAACGTCCCCCAAGTCACTATTATGCCTGATGGAGCCCTGCTGTCCTGGGGATGGCTGAAAACCTGCCCGCCAACAGGAAGTGGTGAAATAGTTCCTTGTTTTGCTTTGCTTATGTGTGCGGCTTTTGCTTTCTCCATTAAACAGTCTTTCTCCCATGAGTTTTCTCACTTTCACTCTTCCAATTCTCTCCCATCCTGCTGCAGGGGCAGTGAGTGAGTAGTTGCACAGGGCTTGGTTGCCAGCTGGGTTTGAACCACACAGACACCCAATTTTTCCTTTTGTTTTGAAACAAAACAGAAAATTCCTGAAATTCTGTGTCACTTTTCAGGCTACTTATCAAAAAGCTTGCTGCCAAGAAGGGCAGCCAGATTGTCAATTTCCTGTCTCTCTTTGACAAAAAGCTGAGGTCTTTCTACTTTTCACTCAGGTGACTGAAAAATAGGAGTCCGCTTCTGAAGTGGGCATGCATGCTTGAAGTGATGCCTTAGGATCTCAGCTTTTGTATTTTTCATATATTTGTAATCCTGTAATTCTTTAGTGTATAACTCTAAACTCCATATAGAGCTTTAGCTACTGCTTTCCCATTTTAGTCAGACAAAACAATACCTCTCTAGGCCTGGGAATCAAGGACACCTCACTGTCTCAGGCCCCGAGAAATGCAAACAAAAGTGACTTGGGGAAGAGCAAACTTGGGGTAAATGACTTCATTACCTGAAGCTGTAATTGGAAGATTAACCCCGCCCATATGCAAATGAACCAAACTTATAAAAATGTGAAAACCTGTGACCCGTTGTCCATTTTGGGTGTAGCCCCTGGGTGGGCTTTGTCTGCCCTAAATGTACCTGAAGGCCCTTCAGTAAGTGTACCCGTTTTTTATTCTCTTAATTTTGTCTGGCCACTGTTTTTAGGTAGCCTCGATAAGGCGTCAGCAGGAATTTTGTCTTCTGTGATTAGGCAACATATTTTCTGAATATATTTTTCTTCTTCTCCTGAAATACTGCCTCAGATGTACTGAAAAGTTATTTTGGCCATTAATCATCCGTTAAAGGATCTGAAGGAGAAGCCAGCAGAAGAGCAGAGTCGGCATCCCCAGGAAGTCCTGAAAGCTGCGCAGTATATGGAATGCTCTCTGTATTTCCATGCATGCACACAAAAAAGCCACAAGGCCATGAATAGATATGTTAAATTGTTCATTATCCTCAACTCCTTTTCTTGAAAAAAGTTCCTTTTCTCTTGAATTGATTCATACTTTTCTTCCTTTACCCTAAATATCCTTTCCTTTGACAGTGCAATAATGGAAAATATTACCACGTCAATCGAGAAATATTAGCAAATTATTCTATATGCTCCCCCAGTGCTTCAGCAAGAATAGTCACATCCAGGAACCTATTACAATTTACTGTAGAAATGCTGTCAAGTGAGTGTTTAAAATCTAACTATGCTCCTCAATAGCCCAGATGGCACAAGTTACTTCCAAATAAGTCGTTTATATGAAAACGTATCAAGTTTCTGGAATAACAATATGGTACACAACTGATAGAATTGGTATACCTGCAAAAGTAATAGAATATCTAATACAGTGCACTTTCCACAGGCTTCTTGCTGGTAAATATGCTTTCTCAATTTGAAACTCTTTAGCTTTCTCATTATTTTACCAAAATATGCATATTTTTTAGCTCAAATACTTCCTTTTGGAAAAAAAAATCTCGTTGCAATGTGCTTCTAAGGAAGTCAAGATGCCTAAATATTTAATGAGGTAGTGAAGCGCTTATTTAAAGTTTCACTATTCACCCCTGCATATTACCTGAACCTTTGATAATCCCCTGCTTTCCTAATTCAACCTCTTTTGAAGCTCAGAGAGAGAACCTACTGACTTGAATGAATGAGACTCTGTATTTTTTTCTCTTATATATCCTACTAATTTAGATTCTTTCTTTAGGTACCTGCACAATTTTAATTACTCCTTTTTTCTCCTGAAATCTTTCCCAGTAAATTTTCTTTTTCTCTCTGTTTTCAAACACACACACAGCACTGACCCATCATCTTCAATACTCACCTGGTTATTATTTTGACTTTGAAATTTTATACAAGTCGAGCACTCTTTCTGCCGATATGCAGCACAGATATAAAATAATTATTGTACTGCTTTTTTCAACAACACAAATACTTTTGATGTTGACTTCATATGATCATTTCTTTTCTTTTGTACTTCAGGAAGAAGACACTTAAATATTCAAAGACTCTTGCATCTTGGGCTCTTTCATCTTCAGTGATCCCATATTTTAGTTATGCATTGGCTTACATTAAAATTAAAAACAAACGAGTGATTATAAATATTAAGGGATAAAAACATTAGCTCTCCACCAGCAAAAGGAAGTCACGCATGTGAAGCATCCTTAGTTATTCTCAGTTATTCTCAATTGCTTGGAAATATGATGAATTAAATAACCCCAAAGTTGATTTCTCATCTTAAGATGAAGTGAGGCCACATGCTACCATGGCACGATGGAATCCCAGTGAAGCTGGGTTTTGTTAAACTCCTTCCTTACACTACGTCACAGGAGCGGGATGTGACACTCCATGCTGTGCTCTGATGAGGGTGTGCTTGGTTTAAGGTAAGAGTTCACAATCTTAGGAGTCTTTCCCAACCAAAATGACCCTGTGATGATTCTGCGATGATTCTGTGAGTCTGTGACTATGTGAATGCCGAATTTCTTACCTACAGTAACCCATTGCAACCTTCTAGCACAATGTGACAATGCTTTGCTTTGAAAACAAGGTTTTCAAACTGCCTTGTTATTTTTTTAGGCACATTTGTTAAAGACAATGCATGACTTAAAGATAGAAACATGATAATTCCTTACCTGAGATATCTTTCCCAAATAAAAGCTTTATTAAAATGAAAAACATATAGCAGTGTCTAGAATGTCCACCAGTAACAGACCCTGCAAAAATATTTGGCAAAATAAAATTAACAAATTAATAAAATATTAATTAAAATATTCACATAAATCAGGAGATTCTGTGTTACTGTTTTCTGAATGTCACATCTACCTCACATACATATGTTCGTCCCTGTACAGCAGAATTTTGGTGGAGTTAAAATCCATGGATCATTTACAGTGAAACTACGAATACCTTTTCATGAGAAATGCTTAGTTTCCTTTTGGCTGGGGGAAGGGAGAACACCATCATAATCCATACGGAAAAATTTTGTGACAATTATGTGAAAAATTTCTCCAATACTTACCTGAAAATATAGGAAGGAACTTCAATATAACACAACAAGCTGTAGCTTCACGGACACAACATGCTTGAAGGGGGGATTCTAATTTCTGGTGTTCAAGTACTACATAAGGAAACTGTTAACTGGACCTCTATGCTTAAACTATGAAGGTGGTCACTCTTCAGATCTGTAGAAAATAGGAACTTTGGAAATTAATTCACTAAGCCAAACAATCTTTCCTGCGACAATGAGAGTACAGGTAGTTAATATTCTCTACCTTCATCCCTGTCCTGGGGTGGCTGAATAGCTCGGTATCCCCGTCGTCCGTTTTTTGCCGTGCTGCTGGACATTGAGCACTGCGCCTTTATGGCAGGCTCTGAGGGCGAGGCGAGCGGGCACGGCGCGCANCAAACAATCATTGGTGAGACAATGAGAGTACAGGTAGTTACCCTAAACCAAGACAATCCCCTACCCTCAAGTCAAGTCTTCCAACCTTTGAAACTGATTCATGGTTGTTTGGGGGTTTTGTTTTAAATTATTCCTTGAAGCTCTAACCTCAGAAACAAATACATGCCCTTGGGTAATCTTTATTTACAATTTTTCCAAATGTGTGGTTTTCAGTTAACTCTCCTGGGCAAGGAGAAAAGTTATGAAAGTTCAAGCTACTTTTATGAATACATTATGGCCCTAACTCAGCACATTCTAGATCTTCTTACCAGTTTGGGGGTTTTTTTTAGTTTGTTTTTTGGGAGGCTGGGATTTGTTTTGTTTTGTTTTTTTTTGCTTTGTATGAGGGCTTGTTTTGGAGGAAAGTCAAGATTGCCCCATAGACCAATACTCAAGGGACTCTAGGAGATCACTGTCTACTGGAATACTAGGTATTGGGAGTGGATCATCAGACTGATTTTTCAACTGATCCAAAAAACAGACAAAAATTAAAATTATAAAGTGAATAAAGATCATCATGTACTCTGTATCACAGACCTTAGGATTACAGTATTCTCATGAGAATTTAAAACTTACCTCTTTTGGATGCTGACTTCCATTGGCTTACCTGTAGTTAGGATAAGTGAAATTAGGATTTTTGGCCTTAGGTTTGGGATGGGGCAGTTTTTTGGGTTGGTTTGAGGTTTTAAAGAAGGCATAATAGAAGAAGATGTCAAATTAATAAGCCTTCACATTCTGAAGAAAGAGAAACCATGACGTGGCAAGGTACTTTTCTTTAGAAAATAGAGACATGGAAATAATTCTTTAAAAGAACAATTGAATTGGGAATAGTGCCCTGGAAAGAAACCTTAGCAACCATTTAACACTGAGAAGTTGTCATCAGTTGCTGGTGATGACGAAAAAGTTGTACAAAGAGTTTAATATCTATCAGCTGGTAATCTTTCACAAACCATTTAACAGGAAAGTCAGCAGAAGGAAGAGGGCTTAAAATGACAAGCTGAGAAGTGCTAAGTCCACCTTGCATGCAATTATTTTCTGCTACCCTCTTGTAAAGCCCAGCATTTTCAAGAACTGCAGAAAGTTAACCTTCAGAATACTTTGTGTGTACAGTGAATTCTGAAGAAACTACAAAGAAAATAATAATATAGTTTCTTCTCAAGACATTTTAAGACAAAAATAAAGTGCTTTAGAAGTCCGAAATACACTTGTAACACAGAAAAAAAGTCTTAATAACTTTTAAGACAACCGTTTAAGAGTCAACTCTCATTTGAATGTTGGATAACCACTTTAGGCAATACATATTACCTGTGATTGAGAGTGGTAAAATATAAGCTTTTCTGCTTTGCAAAAACTCTTCACAGTTCAGTCAGTGAGTACCCTGCTCTTCAAAGCCAGGAAAATATTGGAGTCTTTGGATCTGTAGATGACTATTATCCCTAGCTATTCATAAAAATGAAAGCTGTAGCTTGTACCCAAAGAACCATAAATACTGGAGTCAACATAGAAAAATCAGCTTCCCAAAGGTCTTGCCTTGTACTGAAATTTCCCTCCACCTAGTCCTAGGTAAGTCAGATAAAACATGTCAATGTGACCTAACACTTTGAACTGATTTTGTTGCCTCCTAAAAATTATTCCTATAACCCTGCACTATTTTTTCCCTCAAGACATCAACAGGAAGAAATCACACAGTTTCACAGATCATGCTACTTCTAAGAGGTTGAGCTATTTAAAAAGAGAACCAAACTAATAACCTGTCCTGAAATGTCTTTTCTCTGTTATTACATATGTAACTACCGCCTGGAAAGGGGCTCCATTACAGATGTATAAATATCTCATTAATATACCTAGACATTTTGATATTATTGAGTTGTTATAGTCTCTAATCTCTGCCCCAGCCGCTTTACCACTCACTAACTAGGGAGAAAAACACACTCAGAAATACTGGGAAGCCAGTAAAAAATATTTTCATTTCATTTTGGTGGGGCTTTTTTTTTTTGTCTTTTTAATGTTTATCTTCTTGCTTGGTGTGAAGAACTGTTGAAAGTTAAAGAGGAGCCACAATGCCTGGAAGAGCATTCCACTTAAATATTGTGATGAAAAGTGATGTAGAATTTTGTTAATAAGTATTTCAGCACTGTCCTAACACAGTTATATCCAGAACACAGTGGTGAGAGGGAGCTACCCATCAGTCCATTCTAAACTTGGTAAGCGTAGGCTGTGAGCTTGAGGGAAATGAAGCTGGTGGTGCCTTAGAACACCGCTTTTAGGAGACACTTCCAAAAAGTCTGAGAGGAGGGTGAGATGAAGACTGTGTTTCTGTGCCAATACAGTATATTTATCAAGTGTGCCTTCAGTGCTAAATTGCACATACCACCGGGAAAAACATCCCAGAGAACCCTGGCACTCCAATGCAAGTGCCAGAACACCCAGCAGCTCCTGGCTTGAGAATACACATCCAGACAAGTACAGAGCCTCCTCTACCACTGCATTGTCCCTTCTCTCCTTATTCTCCAAAATGTACTCTATCCATGGAGCAATATGAACTTTTCTTGAGTAAGTGCCTTAAAGAAGGAAGTCACTACCAGAAAAGCAGTCAGAGACAATGATAACAAAAATGATACATCAGAACAAGAGAGACAGAGGTGACTAGACCTACAGCAAATGAAGGAGTCACAGGAGGAGGAGGAATCTTGGAGCAAGGATGAAACTTTGATACAACTTCAGATTTTTATATGCTCCAGATGACTCAGGTGCCTTGCAAACACAAAAGCCTCTCAGGGGTGCAGTTAGGTCACTCTGTACCTAGGGTCTTAAGAACATTATTCCTACTTCTGAATGGATATACAATTATATATATATAGGTACATCCTTTCTGAGCCACTGCTGAATGAATGAAAGTGTTTTATATTTGAAAAATAATGCATAAAATTTAATATATTATAATAATCTAAAACTAAATACACCAGTAGTTCATTTACTTTTTTGTATAACTATACATCAATAATAAGTAATGATTACTTAATTGCTCCTATGTTTCTCTGTATCTCTTGTTCTGGAAGCTTCAATGCGGAAGCTGTGGAAGCCACTTTTTTGCAACTAGAGAACTATTTATCTCAAGGTAGTTAAAACAAGCTGTGAATTTAAACAAAATTTTGGCAAACATTAGCAAAACATTTGACACAAAATGGATTTGGAACACTAAAAATATATTTATATATGTTTTTTATGAATGGATATGGATGATGCAGCAGTTTGAAACCCATGGGAAGGTAAGATCATTTTAAGGGAAGAAATTATTAGAAGGCAGAAGTGGAAATAAGGAAGTAAACCTTATAGTGCAGAACTTGGGGTATTCATGTGGAAAGGTAAAAAATCATGTTTATTATCTTAATCAGAGTTAATAATGGAGGGAACATGTTCAGGTATTCCTTCTTACATACGAGTTCCATGATCCCTTGGTATTTGTAGGAACATAACTTCTTCTTGTCCTTTTTTTAAATTGTCATCTCATTGAAACTCCTCATAAGATTCCAGCCTCTCATATTTAAATTCTCTTGGTTTTAGTTTTAAAGAGTGTTTTGGTAAGCTTTGCTTTGAGCCGACTAAGAGATAAAAATATTGAATTCCCAAAAATCTAAGGTGTATCCACACTAACTTCTTGACTGCAAAGTATTGCAGAACTGTATGCAAACACCCTCACTGCAAACTTAGATCTTTCCCATTGTTGAGAACTTGCACTCTGCGGAATTCAGGACAAGATGCATGAGGACTATATCCACATCCAGATGGGATATCAAGTATGGGAGATATCAAGATTGCAGCAAGAGCCAGATAGATGGCCCCAAAACAGCAGAAACAACAAAAGTCCTCCTGATGTCATTGCAGAGTTGTGAGGGGTGTTATTTTAAAGCATTTGCTCTCCATGTCGAGAAAGGGTTGCCCTTGTGGTCTGGAAGGGGAGAAGGGAGCTGAGGGTGCATCAGTCATATCCACCTTCTTGGGTGTAGAATCGTGTCACCGGCACTGGGTTTTTTTAAGTGCTCAGAACTGTAGGATGACATTCTTGTACATTTTATCTACAGTGATTCAAAAGACTATTGGGAAATCTTAACACCTAGTGATTTGTCAAGCTGACAGCAATTACCTCTGGATGAGCAAATGCTACATGCAGCGAGTGGTAAGAATGAGATGTGATTCTTTATCTGCTTGGTTCCATGTTCAAGTAAAATGTTAAACAGTTCTGTGAAAAGACTTTGGGTAAACAGCTTCATTTCCAATATAGCAAAGGTGTTCACATGGAAATATGCTAAGGTTTTCCAGTTTCTGCCACCCAGAAAGAAATGGGTGAAGCCCAGATTCAGTCAGCACAGTAAAAGCTTTTGTCTTCTGTCTTTCTGGACAGCTACTCTGGCAGCCTCCCTCTTAAGAGGGAAAAGTAAGGCATTTTTTCAGAAGAATGTATTTCCATATACTGTGCTTCAAATGCAAGCTGGTGCTTTTGAAGAATAGCTCCTATCTCCATAACTTTTTCTACTAAGAGACAGTGAGGAGCACTGCACTTTCTTTCACAGCATTTTGAATACAGATGTCTCTCCTGAGATTTTAACAGCAAAAGGATATACTGTTCCCCTTGGCTTAAAATGTTTCTAACTTTCATTCAAACATAGGTTGAAACATAGGTTTTCAATTTTGCTGCTCTCTGTTCCTTCTCAAACTTAATTTTGGAGATTTCAGTAACTTAGGAAACAACATTCATGTATAGGTTTGAAGCTTGTGTATATTAATAATGACTGAAACTCCCTAAAATAAAGCAGTTGTTCAGTGACCTGTGTGAAATACGGATCAATGGTGTCAAAGTAGCTTGCTGACAGAGAAGCTGCTGTCAGTGCTGTCGCTAATTAGCAGCTTTACTGTCATTCACAGCAGAAATCAAAGAGTCATTTGACAGAGACGTGCTATTTTTGGGCAGTTTACCTACAGAATTATATGTCCAGTAGCAGCAGAACAATGGCAGCAGTAAAGAACATTTTCTATTTCTATTTGCTTTTAATAAGGTATGTCTGCTGAGTTCAGCTGGAATAGGGTTAATTTCTTCTCAGTAGCTCTTAGAGGGCTGTGTTTTGGATTCGGAATGACGATGGTGTTGATAACATGCTGATGTTTTGGGTTTTGCTGCCTTGTGTTTATCCCTAGTCAAGGACTTTTTGTGTGTTTGTGTGTCTCATGCTCTGCCTGTGAGGAGGTAAGCAAAAGAAACAGAGGGCACACAGCCAGGATGGGTGACCAGAGCTGCCCTCAGGGATATTCCACACCATGGAAGGTCACGCCCAGAGTATAAACTGGGGGGCTTACTCCTAAGAGGGGGCAGATCTCAGTTTGGGACCAAAGCCTGGCATTGGTCAGGGGGTGGTGAGCAATTGTATCGTGCATCACTCTTTTGTTCGGGTCTTGTGGGATTTTTTCTTTCCCTTTTTATTATTACTAATATTCGCTATTACTATTATTGTATTTTACTTTGTTTTCATTCCTAAAATGCTTTCATCTCAACTTACAAGTTTTACTTTTGATTCTCTTCCCCATTCCACGGGGGTGGGCGTGGAGAGAGAGGGGAGTTGAACAAGAGCAGCTGCATGGTGCTTAGTTGCCAGCTCATGTTAAATCACAAGAGCACGTTAGGTTAATGGCTGGAATCAATGATCTCAGAGGTCTTTTCCAACCTTAATGGTTCTATGATTTTATTACTGGAGTTGAAAGTAGCCATGGAATTGAAAAAATTATGACTGTGTAGCTGGTTTGTGCTTTTAAAAACATTGTGGCTGTAGTGGGCTGAGTTTGGGGCTGAGTACAGTACTCTGCAGTACAGAGAGATGCAGGCACCATGAGAGGGAAGAGAAAAACTTTATTGGGAAAAATCACTGATCTCCTATTCTAGGTAATACAAACATTCATTTCTTCACCATATCTTTTAAGATTTTGCAAGTAATGCTTTATAATTAACTGAAGAAATGTATGTCGTAAGTACACTTCAGCAGATTTCTTGCTTTGCTATTCTGTACTACTTCAAGCAAACCAAAGAATGGAGTTGAGTTAAATGTAAGACATACCCAGAAATAGTTCAGACATAGAATTTGCACAGTGTGAATAGGATCTGAGTGTGATTTTCAAACATTCTGGTAGCTGATTCACTCTGTGAGCTACCTGCTTCTGTAACTTGAGAAATAGTAAGGCAATAAATGGGTCCAAATGGAGAAAGTAATGCCATAAAAAACATGTGGCTGCACAAATGTAATTTCCAGAAGAGAGCTGGATAAAGATTCAGCTAAATTCCAATATTCACTCCACAGATATTTTGTGTTCTTTTGTATATTTTCCTTTAGTTTACTAAAAGCAAACAAATCTATGCCTTCCAATGTAGGCTAGAAGACCACACTGGTATTGAATTGAGGAAGATTACTAAAAAAGTGGATACTTAAGGTAGCTTTCCTTACACAATCCTCTCCACTCTCCTCTGACACAGATTTCTGGTCAGAGGAAGGATAAACATAATCCCCACTATCAAAGCCTTTCTCTGAACTCCACTTTTTAACTACACTATATACTGTTGGGATGTTGCATGGTGACTTGTATCTACCAAACACAAATCTCATTTAGTTATCAAAGACAAATATATATATTCTTAAAAGTGTGTCTTTTATGTCTTTTGAATGTACTTGGCTTTATCATGCTTAGGAAAAGTAGTTTAAAAAAACACAGAAACAGGAAATAATTGTGCTTGCAATTTTAAGTTTAATTCTTTTCCCTCAGTCTCCTTTAGACTTTTGAAAAGATTGTGCTATATCTTCTTTGAAACCTGGGAATGAGACCTTCAGCTTCATAAATAGCCAACTAAAAAGTTGAAACAAAACCTAAGTAGAAAGCTTCGATATTAATAATTTTAATGCAAAACAGGCAGAACTGAAATAATTGGATATAAACGTAAAATTAATAATAATGGTCCACCAGAGCAAGTGGATGCTCAAAGAAGGCTGTGACCCCATGGAAAGCCCATGCTGGAGCAGGCTGCTGGCAGGACCCGTGGCCTCGTGGGGGACCCACACTAGAGCACTCAGTTCTGACCTCTCTCAGGAGGACCTTTCCTGCCTCTTGTTCAGATTAGGTGCTTGCCAGCATAGCTGATTTTTAAACCTGGTTTTATACCCCCAGGCATAATCCTCCTTCACTCAGACAGAGAAAAGGCATTTACCTCTCTGTGCAGCTTTACAGACAACCCATACAATGACAGTCCTGCACACTGGGAACACACCACCCATGGTGGTGAAATTCCCTCTGGATACACGTACTACCTCTGATACTCCAAAAACTGCCTACAGTGTGCATGGCCACCAAAACCACCCTGAGCATGGATGATGAATCAGGATTTGTATGTGGGCATGGTGCTTATGCAGCCAAGGAAGGAGTACTGTGTGGGAATTTGCACTTAGTAACACCGAGCAGATTTGAATTTACAGATGTGTTTTGAAATGTGTTTCTGTGTCCCTTTCTATTTTGTTTTACTGGAAAAGTTTTCTGCAGGAGACTTTGGTGGAAATTACTCACTCAAAAGTACCCACCATGAAGAAAATTACAAAGCAATCACAAGGAACATAGTTCCAGTCTTCCTTTGTGAAAAAGGCAGCAGGAGAAATAAAATGTTTTTTAGGACCAGATTTAGTTTTCTGTTACAAATCATGGAATGAGACTATGAGAAGGCAGAGGATGACTTGCAGGGATGTCTTGAGAAAAGAGGTCTCCTCACAAATGCAAGAATTTAAACATCTTCTGTACTAATCAAAGGATCAAAATTTGAAGGCTTTTTTGTAACAAAAATGTCTAAGAAACTATACTACAGGATTTTTGTTTGGGTTGTGTTTGCCTTGACAGATGATGCAATTGCAGGTGGTAGTATTGAAGCATAGGGGTTTATTTTCTGTTTTCCTGGGAAAAGACCAAAATACATCAATACTTTGCTGGGAAAGACCAAAGTATGTCAGTGCTATATGCCACAAGTGAAACTCGTTAGAGTGTCACATTTATCCCCATCCATTACACTGGCTCAGACTGCATCTCCAAATAAATGGTCCTGGTCTGCAGACTGATATGGAGGGCGAAACAGAGCTCACTAGTTCACATTAGCAAGGTGGACAGGGTGAAGATTTCTTGCATGCTGCATTGTTTAAGCATCTTAGCTTTCAAGTAAAATTTGTAAGAGACATTTAGGACCTCTCAGTGAAATGCCTCATGATAGATCATTCAATATTTTAAACGGGAGCAATCTGAATAAGGACTTAGGCCTTGGTCTTAAGAATGTTATTTAACACTGAAGGGTTTAGACTCAGTTGCAGTATACAATAGCATGTCAGTGGAAACTGCCACCTGAGATTACAACAGGTTCTGAGTGAGTGTCTTTGTTTTCAAATTTAATCTATTAATCATCATATCGAAAGGTATGAAAGGGAAGTTTGCGGTAGAGAAATGTACTCTCTGAGAAGAGGAAAATAAGAGAAGAGCATATCAGTAGGTCAAATAAGATGCCTACCAATGCCCCTTGCATAAATAAAAGACAGATTGTCCAAAGACATCCTATATTCAGAACCAGTTCAAAATAGATCAGAATGCTTGCAAAAACGTAGAAGTAAGTATTCATAAAGACCATATATTAAAGGTTGGGGGTTTTTTTCTCCCTGAAGTGAAAGAGAGAATTAAAGTTGCAACTTCCCTAGCTAGAGAAAACCCAATTTTTACTCTGTTTTGCCGCTGTTTGTCACTGTTGAGTGGGATCAACAGAGGAGGCTCCACCTGAAGGCAACAACACTGCTCTTGACTTTTAGCAAACACAAGGCTATTTTGTAAAGAAGGACATCACTTCTCTTTTACAGCTCACTTGTTAAGAAGCCTTGAATCTAGCAGTTATCGACAAATAGCTTTTTCAGACCTCTGGAGTGTTTTAATAAGGTGTCTGCTTTTGTGAAACATGATGAGGTTTCTCAAGGACGGCTTAGCAACAGTCCCCTGCTTCAGTTACTAATAAATAATCAGTAACCTGAGAAGAAATCAGTTACTCCCCCCAGTCTCATGAATACAATTTTGGTAATACATCCCAAGATGCAACTAGCCTTTTATTGCTTCAAAGGCACCCTGCTTACTCTTGGTCAACTTGACTGCCATGTCTTCCAGATCCTTTTATGCAAAGACTTTAGATATCTGAGGGCAGATCAGATTAGGAAAAAACTGAGGTAGAAAAAAACTGAGGCAAAAGAAAACTGAGGCAAAAAAACCCAAAAGGAGGAATGGATGACTTGTGTCCTTAGGCACTCTACCTCACTGAGCAATAGGCTCATTTGCTTTGGTCTTTCTTTTGATGACAGCGCATTTGCAGAAACCTTTCTCTATTGTGCTTCACATCCGTACTAGCTTCAATTCCAGATGGACTTTACCTTTCCTAACTCCATCCATGTACATTCAAGCCCTGTCACTAAATTCCTTCCTGCTTCCACCTTCTATACACTTCATTTTCCCTCTGACTTCTGAAGCAGTTCCCATTTTTTCCGTGCTGGCTTCTGCTGTACTTACCTGACTCTCTGAAGATCAATCAGCTCTCTTAGGCTCCTTTGTCCTTCATGCACCAGAGTGCAATGTAGAAGTGTCTGCTCAATTTTAACCACAATAAAAAGAGAGTTGGAAATTTTTCTTTTCATTATAATTGTAGGAACAAAATGACACATACACAGTGTTCGCTGTGTTGCTACTTGTCAGTGCCCCCTGACATTTATAGGGATTGCTAGAATTCTTGAGTTTGTTAGTAATGCCATTTTCAAAAATACTGGCCCTAAATTAGATTGAGATGGCCTTGACCTTGAATACTCAAGTCAGAGACAGTCCTTCCAGTGACTCCAGAAGTTCTTGGTCAATTATCCTTGGGCAGAGAGTAATGAGAGGAGTTTTTGCAGTTTAAAGTTTAGAAAATTAGGGATTGAGGATGAGGTGGGCTTTACTGCATGTTTTGAAGAAAAAAAAAGACCTTCAGATTATTCTACTAAAATACTTCTTTATGTAGCAAGGCATATCCTGCTTGGGAACTGCCTACTCATGAAGACCATGCAAGGAGGATTTTCTTTGCAGTAATGAGGTAATCAAGGCTGAGTTTCCATTTGATATTCCATCCCAGTCGCAACCTTTTGATTAAAAGAGGTGGGGCCAGACAACACCTATCATATTCTTTTCTGGCTTTTCGATGTTCTAAGATCCTGTTGCCACTGTCAGTGTAGTTCTTGGAGAAGAAGTGGAAAGGAGGAATGGAAAGAAGATTACCGAATTCATAAGGTTGCACCATGCACTCTAGAGGATAGATACATGTGAAAAGGGTAATCATGTCTGATTTGGTTTCAAGAGTTTCCATCCACAATTGTAAAACACTCCAAAACCAGTCCTACTTGTACTTTGGTGAATAAATATCTGAGAAGTGAAGTTTTCATTAGTTTGGATATTATATCAACAGCACACTTCAATGTATGTGTATATGCCTCCATAAAGACATCTGACCCTTGTGACTCATATTTGAATGTGATTAAATACACACAATGTCACCTTCTGGGCTATTAAAATCAAAATAATAAATTCATAGCTGACTTCTGGTTTTATTTACGGGGCAGCAGTGGTGCAGAGAGGTTGCAGAGGATAAAAAAAGAATGAGAGAAAAGCACTGCTGATGAGATAGGTTATAAAAGCACAAAACAGCAAGATTAAGATTGTGATCTCTGTGCATAAAAAATAAATTTTCAGTACAAAAGGAGAAAAAAGAACAAAGAGAGACATTGTACTTGAATGGAGGGGAAAAAGCTCTAGAATTAAGAGAGAAGTTTAAAAAACTGACTTCACATTAATATTGTTCTAAAATATCTCTTTGAAACCATCTCTGAGAAGCAGGACACTGTACAGTGGAGACAGAAGAAACTTTGGAAAAACCAGCTGAGGGAGGAAGCACAAAGCACAACTCCACCACAAGAGAGGTTTGCATCACGTAGCATTATTGTTTCTTGTCTTGTATCAGAAAAGACAAATAATGCTAAAGATATTTCCTCAGAAGTCATTAAGACAGCGGGGATTTGGCTACAACAAAAGATCATTTAAATTATTTCTTTATTTAAGAGGAGAAAAAGACATGTGATTTGTTCTATCTGAAGTGAGCCAGAAGAGCCCGTAAAGAAGCCATAGAAAGAAAAGGCTTAAGAGTATCTTTCCACAGTTAGGCTCAGAGGATATGACAAGTGTTGTGTCTCCTGCTTTTGAGATCATGCTGCAAACAAAAAGCTACATTGGCAAATATTTGCCAATGAATGCATTGCACGGTGACCAGGACAGACTTTGTTGGGATCTTCACCTGCAGCCAGAAGTTTTTTGTAACGTAACAGTCATTGCAGAGAGATCGAGTCAAATTCATCCTGTGTAAGTCACCAATTCCAGTAGAACTGCTTGCCTGATATTCTGGATGAAGACACACATACCCTGCAGATCTTTAACATTTGGTCCTAAGAATTTTAGCCATACTTTTTGGGCAGCCAGATCTGGACAGATGACTGAAAACAGAGTTGCATTACTGAAATAGAATTTTCTAGGATCAGACAGCTTTAATTAAAGTTGAATATATCTATGAATCAAATCTCTATGACTATCTATTCTACAGACTCACTTGTACACTGTATTAATTACAAATCTATATATTTATTGAATGCACGTCATTAGTTTATCACTCAGATTTGGGTGTTTTTATTTTTTAAATTGAGGCATCCACGCAAGCATTTAAATTGGATGGCCTTTTTTTCCCATCCTAGCTCAGCGAATCCAATGTACAGCATGCCATATTGGTAGATGTGGGTGGAAGTTTCAGAAATTGTTTTGCTAGCAAAGATGAGTTCTTGAAGGAAGTAGATACACTCTCATTTCTTCCATCCCTCAAAACTTTTCTCTTCTGTGCTCCAAATGTCAGGATTTGTGGCAGTAAAAGGGTTTCCACTGCAAGCCCCATGATGATTTCTTTGGTTACTAGACAGACCCAACAAAAGCTTCACAAGCTGGAATGGGAGATAATTCTGTGTATTTTCACCCCTGCCTTATAATTAATCTATAGAACATAAATCGGTATTTTTGCAATATTAACCCTGAATATTAAATACAAAACAGCCCTGATTTGTTTGCTATTGAGAACTTAATTGCCTAATCGGTGCCTCCACTTCCTTTTGTCTTCAAGGTCTAATAGAGCAAATTTATACTTATGGAAAAGGACAAAAGAAAGAGGAATATTTATATGCCTGAACACTTGTAGCACAGGTACATTGTAGTAACTTCGTGTAACTATTCCAAATGAAAACCAGCATCAAGAGAAAGGAGATATGGATGTACTAAAAAGGACTGAAGAAAATAAAATCTATAGGCTTTTTTTCACCTTGCACTTAGTACAAATTGAATGTTTAGATATATTCTAAACATATAGTTGATAGTGTTTTGCACAGTCCTCTCAAATAGGTTTTCAGGAACTTCGGTGAAGGGAGTGAGATAAATTGAAATATATTTATTTTTGTAACAATTTAGAGAAAACATATCTGTACATCACTTTTTTAATATTTTAACTTACGTGAAGATATTTTACGTAATAATTTTTCAATTACTCTAAAAATGTTCTTTCTTTTAGCATGCAAGTCACCCCACTAAAACCTGTGGATGTTAAATATTCATCCAAGTGTCTACAGGGATAAGGATTTAAATCTCACCTGGGAGCTAGAGCAACCTCATCAGAAAATAGCATGAATTTCAAAGCAAAATGTGGAAAGGATACTCAGCACCTTGGCATTTTGATACTTACCGTAGCAGGAAGGCTTCTTTTTAATCAGAAACAGCTATTACCTTGAGGATAGTGCTGTCCATCTGCACCAGAACTTAATAAGCCTTGGTAAAATCTTTCTAATCCTTGTCTTCCTCTTGGACTAAACGCAGGAAATGCACACAGTAGCATGAGGACCAGCACCACAATATATCAGTAAATACATAACAGAAAAGGCAAATTACTCTGCCTGTGCATCGTCCTGCGTGGTGATTCCCTTATCTCTATGTCACAGAGACAGGCATGTGGCAGCTTGAGCCGAGCATGAAAAGGAATGCCTAGGACAGAGTTAAGAGTCCTAACACTGCAGCACTCCTGAGAGTTCATTTGTAAGGTGACCAGTGAGAATTTGATATGTGACTGTGTCCATCAGCCTCTGCATTTGTGATGAAGTTGAACCCTTCTGTGTGCAAGACAAAGTTCAATAAAAGTGAAAGGAGTATGCAGGAGAAAACATGCAGTCTTTCTCAAAATAATGTCAATTTTATTTTTTCCACACATAAACTGCTGCAATGCCACATTTCCAAGATCAAGGGGGAGAATGCCAAAAAATACAATGCAAATCGTGAACCAGGTACCTATGTGGGCTGTAGGTTCATTTAAGCTATGCAGGATTTCATTTGTCTCTGTGAAATTATATGGTTTTCTGCAAGAATCTCTGCTAATATCTGCTGCCCAAATCTTTGGAAAAGCAAAGCATGATATACTCTTGAAAAACTTTTTTTTTTTTTTATGTCAATCCTCACTACATTTCTTGGAGTGAATGTTCTCCAGCCATCCTACCAGTGCCACATTTTGTCTAAGGTACACTGTTAAACCCAATTTCTCCTCTCACAAAAGCCCTTGTCATCATTCTAACCCTCATCATGTAGGTATGAAAGGTTTTATAATTTGTGAAGCAGAGGATCATCAGGCCAACTGAATTTTAGCAAAAGGGGGCAATTATCCTGTCGACAAAGCTGACATTGTTATAACACATTATGTACATGAAAACATCCAGCTGTTGTGAAAACAGCAAATACAGATAAGTGGAAAAAGAGTTTGCTTGCCCCAAAAAGTCTATAAGGATTTCTGAAAAATTTCTGTTTCCCATCGGCACAGAACTCTGACCTTAGGAAAGCTGTGGAAGATAGATAAGCAAGCCTGGTGAAACCTGGAAAGAAGTCTTGCCCCATCAAATACTAAAATCCAAATGGCTTTTGCAGTCATGCCTGGATGTCATCCAAGACCTTTTCTATTGTGCATGGACATAGATTAATATGAAACAGCTGAAGCAAGGACCAATATTTGCCCCTCCAAAATGCTGGATGAGCAGTTCAGCCACCAGAAAATTATCTAATCTTTCAGACCTATAAATACTTGTCCAACAGAGTTCAAATGAAGAAAATGCTTCGCTGAAATATTCTCCAAATTACTTTAAATGTGGAAAATATTAAGAAATTTTATTCTTTCCTGAAGGGGTTTGGGGAGAAAAGGCACATTTTTCTGAATATACTCTATTTCTCCTGCTTTTTATTTCAGTACCTGAGAAGATAAGGCAATCTCCAAACTGTCTCCATTCCTGACAAAATGCACAGAAACTCTGTACCCCATGTTTGGACTGTTGATGGAGACTGGTAGGTTTTTTGTAACTCGGCATTTGGACATCCACCATTCATGTGCAAAAGTGGGAATTCAAAGTAGCACAAACTGAGTTAGCCAGGAATTATTCCTCAGGTAGCTTGGAAAGACAATGGGACCAAGATAAACACTGAGGCACTAGAAGAGAAATAAGGACCTCACGAGCCAACTACCAGTATAATTTGGTAATTTCTGTGTGTAGGTATTTCAGCTAATGGAGGCAATCAAGACCTTTGATTGTGTAAATGTAACAGAGACAATTACAGTTATCAAAAATATGAACAAAATACATTGGCAGGTGTGCAAAAATCATAAACCGATTGGAATTACAAATTGTCTACTCTTTCAGTTGGTGAGAAATGTTCTGGTTTATTTATAAAGAACATAAAGATGAAAGTACCTCTTTTTTTCCCACCAGTTAAATGAAAAGAAAAACCTTTAATATGCCAATACACCAGACATTTCTTTTTTTTTCTTTTTTTCTTTCTTTTTTTTTTTGTATGAAGTAGCTGTTTATTTCTATAAACAACAATTTTATTAGTGCCAGAAAAAATGCAGAGTAAGGGGTAAACATTCTTGAATTGATAACTATTGCAACTTATTTCTGGGGAACATAATATTTCCCAAATAAATACTCTGCTACATTAATATTATTTTCTTTTTATGATCTTTAAAGCTGTCTCAAAACAGAAATGTGAAAAGATTCTCCATTACTGACAGATTTCCCTTCCTGCAATTTGTGCCATTTTTGTGTAATGCAGAAAAACTTGCTTTCACTCTAGTTTTGACTGAAACCAGATAAAAATAATAATTTGGATTTTTTTCTTTTTGTCAGCACAGCTAATACTCTTCAGGAAACTGTCTCTTTTTTTTTTTTTTTTCACTTGATGGACTCTACATGAAAAAAATCTTTATTTTGAAAATGTCAGCCCATGATATTTCAGCTTAAGACTTTTCCATCTTTAAAAATTGACACCCTCTCTACTCTCCATTTACAAATTCAGATTTTCTGTTTAAACTTCTAAATTTTTCCCTCTTGTGTTTGGAGTTAACAAGGTGGTGACTTTTTTTCAAGGTTTTCCTGCCAGCATGAAAGAAATAAAAAATTGCATTTAATTTAGAAATATTCCATGGAAATAATTCATACTCTTTCAGGAAAGAGTTTTTACAAAAAAAAAAAAAAGTTTTGGTGGAAACGTCTTTTATCACTCTTTATAACATAAATTATGATGAAGGCTGTCATAGAAACGTTACCATTCTGCAGGGGACATTATAACAGACCTCATCACTTCTAGTCTTGTCAATCTCACTTGGTTTTGCTCTTCCCTGTGGTACTACTCCCTGACAGAGAGACTTCTTTGGAAACCTGCATACAAACGGATTAATGTCAGAATAGAAGAATGGCAAAGAAAGTGGTCTTTTTTTTAAGGTCACAGTTTTTAAATTTTTTTTTATTTTTGGGAAGACATAGTGTGCCTGCAGAAATGCACATCTTTAGAGGTAGAGCAGCTTTGGGGCTGGACTCAGTCACACATTTCTCTTTAGGTCGTTGACATAATGAGGATAGGGCTGAAGGGAGTTCAGTGTTTGATTCTGGTCTGCCAGCAGCAGACCTCCTGCTAATGCAGACCTAACGCCAACAAGACCATGTCCTCACTAACCCCTGCTGAAGCAACTTGCGTGATCACTATCAATAATCAGCCTTTCAAAGCCACCCAAATATTATTGCATTAATCCTTTTTACATTTGCATGTGCTTCATGGAACAAAATGTAACGATATTGAGAAACTGGTGGAAAAAGCTTTTACCATATGACAGAAAAACTATCCTAACACTGCAATGCAAAATAAAACACTAGTATCTGCAATCATTTTTTGTCAACCTATAAAATTGGGGTTTTTTCAGGAAGTGATAACAATGTTTACTTTCATAAAAATGAGGAAAGCAATTCAAGTCCTCAAAGAAAGTTTTTATTGGGTTTTGTGGAGCTCATAGCAGTATAATTTGATAATATCTTAAGTCTTGACTTTCCCCCTTCACTCCAAAGAGGCACAAACATTTCCTTCCTTTTCTGCTAGCATTCACCTGATGAAGCTAAAATTTTTGAGCAAAATCAAGTTTTGGATTTCCTCCTGAGGGGTGGTCTGAATGAAATACATTTTGTTTTAAGGGCATCATCCTCAAAAAAATGTTGCTACCAATCTTTTGGGATCAGTTTTCAACATACCACCCAGCTTACTTCTCCTTCTGACAATTTCCTCTGTCAAGGCTGATATTTTCAGT
This sequence comes from Melanocharis versteri, assembly GCA_013397845.1. Taxonomy (NCBI): domain Eukaryota; kingdom Metazoa; phylum Chordata; class Aves; order Passeriformes; family Melanocharitidae; genus Melanocharis; species Melanocharis versteri. Next base: position 814,404 of record VZTG01001083.1, read on the forward strand.
AGTCCAAGGGACTGCAGCTGTGATAAAGATTGATGACTGGTGAGGGCAAAATGGTTCCTCATGGGGGCTGGCACTACAAGCAGTTTTTAAGACAGAGATGGGCTTGCTGTGTACAGAGACTTAAATTCTTCAGTACTGGTGATGATGTATTCCAGATTCCTGTGAGCTGAATCAGACAGGAGGGGAGTTTTCTACTAAAAATGGATGAAAAATGTTACTTTGAGGTTGCTTTGTTCCTAAAGGCTCCCTCGGTCAGAGAGCTCTGACTTTTCTAGCCATGAACTAGACTTTGTAACTCAATTGCCCCACAGATTTCTTTCAATCAGACAAGACAGCAAGCAGCAAAACAGTTTTCGACTAGGCTTGAAGGAGAGGTAATTATTTTTGTTGCCTTCTCAAGAGCAACATGACCCATCATCCTCCCCCTCCAGCACCAAGCTCCTGAAGAGTTGACAGATTTCCTGGTGGTTGTCATGTGTAATCATTATGGTCAATTAAGCCCAGAGCTACCGAGAGAGAGAGCATAGGGTCTTACAGCAAAAAAAAAAATCATTATTTTATTCTTATGAGAGGTACAATATTTGGCAGAGAAAAACAGAAACTCTTTTGTGCAGATAAAAATTACCTCTATTTTAAGTCCTGTAATTACCACTGTTTTAACCCCTACAACGTTCTAATTTTTTTTCTTTATGATGTCTTTTTGCTCATATTCTCATTACCCAAAAGAATAAAGTCCAGTTACAGCAGTACTTATCATCTTCCTGAAAACTACAGCAGGATGGAGGTGGGAGAGGAGCATGGCTTTGTCCAATTGACTACTAGACTGCCCATTTTGCTCATCATCAGCCGCTTAAATTATTTTCCCTTAGGAGGTTTGAAGGCACAAAATCATATTTTATAATGTTCCCATCCATCAGATATTGTTTTTTAAAAGTGCCAGTGAAATCCTTCCTACCTGCCACCCTTAACAGTACAACTTCCGTGCCGATGTCATAGACAGCTTCCATGAATTAGTGATTAACAAATGACAAAAATGGTAAAAGGTGACTCGAATCTCAGGAGCACTCATTTGTAGGGATTCCACATCACAGCACACTAGGAAGTGTTCTGTTTTCTACTCATGATTCCATGAAGTTTACAGCTAAAAATTATACATTCGCTGAAATATAATCTTCTTACAAATTTAGAAGTAATTAATGAATTGTATTTGTTTATCTCCTTATTTTAATTTGCCATTAACCCTTTGCACTCAGGTTTGTAATAATATGAACCATGAAATTGTTACTCTTACAAGGTTTATTTATAGTGATATTACCAGAGACACTATACTTGAAGCTGGTAGGACACAATAGGACCAGAAGAACCTTTTGGAGTCTGAAGAAGAAATATTTCTACAATGCATCTTTTTGTAATTAAGTTTGAGCTTACTATTCCGATTAATTGCATGATATTCCCAGGAATATTCATGCCTCCATTAAGGGTCCAGGTTATATGAATGAGACTTGAACAATTTTCAGTGCTTCTGTGAGTGAAAGAAGTGATTGTAAAGGTGAAACTAAAGTGATCTGATTCACACTATTAAGGCAGCTTTCTGATATACCAGAAAAAAGATTTTAAAAAAAAAAAAAAACATCATTCTCATTAAAGACTTCCTTGTTAGAGATTTTCTTGACTGAAAACCAGGGCAGAAGGAGCAAAAATGAACCCTAAACAATTGCAACACAAATTATTCATGTTACAAATCCTTTTTATGCACTCAGAAAACCTGTCTTTCACATCACATGTTTCCAGTTTTCATCAAATATTTCTTTTCCTTAACAAGACCTGGTCCGGACCTATGCCTACACAGACCCAGTTCTTGGAGCCAGCTCCGTGCACCCCCGTCTGTCTGCACACCACGAGATGATGCATGATTTCACAGACAGATTCTGCAATTCTTGCCCACCTTCAGCACAACTGCTGGAGACTTTCGGAAGTTTCACTAGGCCATACAATAAACATGCTAATTAATGAGCAAGATCCTAGTAAAAGTTCCTAAAGACATCAGGATTTAACCCACAATAAAATGACCTTAAAATTCATGTGCTTGAGTGCATTTGCAACTGCATTGCCGTTCATTATGCCCAAACTCCCTTATAAATATTAATTAAAGCTAAAATTCTGCTGATAATGAAGCATATCCTGAGCTCTGGAGAGCTGCCATTATGCCAAACTCTTATAATTTTAATGCAATTTTAGCGTAGTCTAAATTACATTATATAAATAATGCAATGTAAATTGACCTATAGGATGCGCATGTACCTATTAAAAAATTAGATAATATGTAAAGTATATAACATGATATTAATTCAATTAAATTCACCTTTCTTCTTGCCTTCTGAGCAACCCACCCAGTGAGTAAACCAGCTTGGTTTGGGGAGAAAGGTGAGCCTCAGAAGTGCAAAGTGAAGAGGAGGAAGGCTGCGACCCCATCTTGCAGGGCCAGCTAGCAGCTAAGCTGGCTCCATGCAAACCACCACTTCAGACAGCAGCAACAGAGCCTACCCTGGAAGTTCATTCATGACTGCAATCATATTGTAATAGTGTGAAATAAACAAGTCATATTCATAACCATAATAATTACAGGCTTGTAATTATGGAATTAAATATAATTTAATGTTGAAAATTATCGTACAAACTGTCAGGATCTTTAATTTCCTTTATGTTGTCACAATAGTGTTTTCTTGCCCTACCAAGTGTTTTCAGTTCTGGAGTTATATATTAAAACAAATGACAAAATCCTTGCAAAGGAGATTATTAGAATTCAGCTTTTTTTTTTTTTTATCCCTGTGATTGTATTAGTGTTGACATAGACATTAATAAGATTCATTACCAAAAGTATACATTGCATCTGTTTCCAGTATTTTGGAGGACACAGAAAAAGTTTCATTGTTCTTGTATTATTCTTTGTAGTGCTCACAGTAAGTTGCTAGAAGGGTTGTATTTTGCAGATTCCATGTTTCATATTTTCAGCCACCAAAGGGTTATATTTGGCTTGAAACTGTAGCCAAATCTTTCTCGGTGGCTTAGTTTCTGATGCAATTGAATTCCGGGGCTCTCCTAAGGCAAAGGCTATTCATTCCCGACTTCAGCCACCACTGCCAGTAAAGGCTGTGTCCAAAGCTCAAATCAGCAATCCCAAAACACTTTCAGTGCACCGGTGCTGGCCCCGGCTGGCTCACAGCAAACTCTCTTTTTAATACAAGAGGAGTCTTATTTTTCTACAAAGTAGCCCTGACAATGAACGCTTCTAGATGAACACTGTATTTCGGAGAGCTGAACTAAACTGACTGGTGATGTTCAGCAGCTCTCTGAAGCATGCTCTGCAGCCACAGGGACCTTGAGCCTCACTGTCAGAAGTAATGACAGCAGCATAAAGCTGCCTTTTTTCCCCAGCACTGACAAAGTTTTTGTTTTTCCCTTTTTTTTGAGTCAGACTACCATCTAGTCTAAATCGTTGTTTATTGTTTTTTGCTTAATAATTTTTCCTTCCTGCCCTTCTTCTATTCCATTTGTTTGTTTCATTCAAGAATATGTCAAATGTAGCCCCCAGAAAATAAGGAAGCAGCATACCTTTCAATGCTTTTCCAAATGAGAATAACCATGTACTGAAATATCAGTCTGCAGAAAGTAATTGCAGTGTTAGAACCTTGAGCTAAAGAGGCAATGTAGTTACCAAATATTTACAAAAGAAAATTATTCAATTTCAACTTTGTGAATACTTAGTAGAAAGTAAAATTATCTTGAATGTTACATAGCTTCCCACCTGAAAGAAAGTTTGCTAAGAAAGTAACGTTTTCGAAGTCTATAGAAATATGCTGAGAACCTCAGGGGGAAAACTGAACCTGTGAAGCCAAAGGAAAATTGTTGAATGTAATGACATTTCTTCATCTTTGCATAAAAGAGTAAATGATAAATACAATAAATAATCAATAATTGTCAGAAAATTTAAAGTCGTGTTCTTGCTCTTTGGAGATTTGGATGTTGCCACCTGAGAGTAAATTATTTAAGGCTGAAAATATCTCTTCATCCTTGGCCCACTACCTAACTTTAAAAATAAAAAATATTCTAAGGAAGAAGCCCTGCTATTATATTTAGATAATTTCCAAATTAAAAAACCAAGAAAAGGTAAAAAAGGAAATGTAAACTTCCCTTCCTCTGATTTAGGCAGAGAAATAAAGCAATAGGAGTGTTGTAACCATTTCTGGCAATTTTCTTGTGAGAATCTTCCTCCTCTAATTGTAATGACAGAAACAAAAAAATATCCATGGCCAGATCCTGTTATTGCAGAGCTATTCACACAAAAGTTTCACATTATGGCTCTATAAACTATGTTCTGTCTAAAAAGGGTTCATTGGCATTTTAATTATCCATGGTTTTAATTAAACATACAAATTAAATTAACTCAATTTTATTGACAGCAATTGTAGCCACATCCATGAAATATCAATTTCATAGTTGTCATATTAGTTTCCTAAATATTTTATTTATCATATTTTGCCTCTTTCCTTGCTTTATTCTGTAGCCAAAAAGTAATAGACCAAAAAAGCCATGTGGATTTTTTTCAAAAAGGGAAGGGTCTCGCAGTGATGCACCATTCAAACATGCTCAGCAGGAGACTGAAGTGCCTTTGATGTTATATGGCAGCTGAAATATATTAGAGGTATTGTAATTGTCAAAGATGAATTCTAGTTTTCTACAGGCAACTGCAAAATACCTCTGCGCCACTATTGTGTGACATTTTCCACCAGGAATACATGAAAGGCCCTCCCTTGTTTCAGCGTACAAAATCACTTGGCTTGCAGACAAAGATTCTATTTTTTTTTTAATTAGCATCTTCTTTGATTTTTATTTTATTTCTACTTCAAAAAGTAGAAAGCATACTCCCTGAATCTGTGATCCTTCATATCTCTTCTGCATAGGCTCACTGTTTTTTGGAGGATCTATAACTCTTTGATTACTTTTTCCCTCTTCCTTCAACGGCCTATCTAAGGGAATCATCATTTTGTAATATTCTCTCTCTCTCTCTCTCTCTCTTTCTTGTGCCTACCCATATATTTATTTCAGGCATAGATTTGACTGACTTCAGCTAATTCAGCACTATAATGCCCAATTTTTTTTCATTAACTAGATTTACATCATTATTCTGCTCTCATATTCATTTCACCATGCTATCTTTAAACAAAATTAATGAAAACCCAGAATTATTCATGAACATTTATCTTTTCAGTCTTTAACAGCCATTACTAAATATTTTCATGTTTATGAAACTCCTCTTTGAAGGCATATTTACATGCACATTTTGCAATGCTATCATGAATACAAGAGCTATCTTTAAATGTGATGGTTTGGAAATCAGAAGTAGTTTTGCCAGGCCAGAACTGAGACCAGCATAAGTTATTTTACAATGTCAAAAAATATTATGGTATTCCAGTCTGCTGTGGCAAGGTTGCTTCAGATTATTAAAAGTTCCCTTTTTAAGTAATGCAGTTATGTTCACAAAAATGCTGATGTGGAATCACCTCGACAAAACCTTTGTGCTATAGCAGGGTTTAATCATAAGTGCTTCTATAACCTTTTTGTATCCAAAAGAATAAAGTATGCTCATAATTGCTGTATAATTATTTAATATTTTTAACACATTGCAAATCTGCTAAGTATTGCACTCCAAAGAGCATCCACACATATGCAATAGTATTAATTACACACTTGAATTAGAAGATTTTATGTGCTTAATGCAATGCATATTCCTGCATAACAGTGCTGGTTTCAGCTGGGGTAGAGTTAATTTTCTTCTCGGTGTCTGGTGTGGGGCTGTGCTGTGGGTTTTGCTGAACACAGGGTTGATAATACAGAGATGTTTTTGTTGCTGCTGAGCAGGGCTCACACAGAGCCAAGGCCTTTTCTGCTTTTTGTGCTGCCACACTGCCAAGGAAGTTGAGGGTGTGTTGGAGGTTGGGCGGAGACACAGCCAGGACAGGTGACCCAAACTGCCTGAAGGGATATTCCAGACCATGTGGCATCATGTCTGGTATAGGAAGTGGGGGAAGAAGGAGGAAGCGGGGAGGAACACTTGGAGTGATGGAGTCCCAAGTAACCATAACGTGTGATGGGGCCCTGCTCTCCTGGAGATGGCTCAACACCTCCCTGCCCATGGGAAGCAGTGAATTCATTCCTGTTTTGCTTTGCTTGCACGCACAGCTTCTGCTTTCCCTATTAAACTGTCTTGATCTCAGCCCCCAAGTTTTTTACCTGTTACTCTTCCAATTCTCTCCTCAGTCCCACCAGTGGGGGAGTGAGCAAGAGTCTATGTGAGGCTTGGCTCCTGGCTAGGGTTAAACCATGGCAATAACAAACATTCTTCTGATATTTTCCCCCTAAATACACACACATATTTGCGATATTACAAGTCCAAGCTACATAAAGGGGGTTTGTAAACTGACATGTGGTCAAGAGAATTGTCTGAACTTTTCTGTTTGGGAAAAATATTCCTTGTCTTCTGCCGTGTTATTTCCTATGAGGAAGAAGTTGACTCCTAACTCAGTGATTAAGGCTCATTTGATCAGAGACTGATGTTACCATGACAACACAAGTAGGATCAAAGTCAGTTTCATGAAAGACAGCTGAGCAGATGCCAGCTGCCTCCTCACAAAAATCCAGTAGACCCTCAAGGAATTCTTCACCATCCAAGGGACATCTGGTCTTCTCCAGCAGTCCTTTATCCTTTCGCATAGGCAGACAGATTGGACCTTCCAGGCTCATGAGTCCATGCCCTGAGCAGTACCGAAAGAAAGACATCTCTGGCAGATGGAGAGGGCATGACACTTCCTGCTTGGCATATCTTGGAGACACTGCTTTCCTTTTGAGCACATTTTTGAGCGAATCCCTTTCAACTTGCATTTCAAAATGGGTAGTCAGTGTACTCACCAACTCCTGACGACAAATATTTTATTAGAATGTTCTAATTTATAGCTTCTTCCTGAGGTTACTGTATCTACTTTTCAAGAATTGTGTAAGGTTAGTGTGGATACTAAAACATTATGTGCATAAGGATATGTTTTAGCAAGATGTAACTGACATCTCATTGTCTTAAAAACAAAGATGGGACATTACAATAGCAGCCCCAAGTGAAAAATTATCCATTCAAATTTTTAGAGCATTTACTTAACCTCAGCTTGGACCTGGAAAAAAGAGCAATTAGATGCACTCCATAACATAATAGACTGCTTGCGGCATGATATTTGTTTAACTAAATAAATAAAAATTAACAAATTACTAATGAAATTTTTCAGAGATAAAACTCCTAGGCTTGTTTGTTGAAAATAGTTAATTATTTTAAGGTGTTAATAAAAATTATCAGATCTCCAATGGACCCAATTTCTTTCCCTCATGATAAAGATTTACTCTATAAGCACCATTATAGAGACTAGATCATTTGATGTAACAATGCTTTGCTGCAGCTATGAGAGTCCAGACATGGCTAAAGATTATTTAAACTATTTGTTGGAAGGTTTTGGTCTGGAACCCCTATCCCAGAAAAGGATCATAAATACATTTCAGTAAATTACTCCTACCTTGTTTAGGCAACATCTGAGCTGTGTCCATGTCCGAGAAGCTCCCTTTGGGTAAGCTGGACCACTGTGTTAGGATAAGAGGGGTCTTATAGAAAGCACCTTTGCAGACACAGACCAGGACAACTGATAAGACACATCTGTGGTGCTGGATCTAGTTATGGGCTCCCCAGAACAAAAGAGATGTGGGAAGAATCCAGTTCACTGGAAAATCCGGTGAAGGGCCACAAAGATGAGTAAGGCAAGAGCTGGGAGCATGCCTCGTTTGAGGAGAAGCTGAGGGAGCTAGAGCTGCTTAGCTTGCAGAAGAGAAGTCTCAGGGGCATCTTATCAATATGTAGAAATATGATTGGGGGTGGGAGGAAGGAGTGGTAGGGAACAAAGAAGTTAGGGCATAAGTTGTGCTTCACTCAATGGCTGGCAGCTCTGGAACGGATACAGCTTGTTTCATTAAGGCTTGCCGTTTTCAAGGCAGTATGATAAGCATACTTTAACTTCAGAGATTTAGGCATCAATTACAGTACAAGACTAGATATACCACATTTCTCTGAAGATTCTACTATCTGATCTCAAGTAGAAAGCACACTATCTTAGAAAGTAATTTTGAAAAGCTGCTAGGGAGCCAGTTCTGACTCCTTTACAATAAGTTGATCTCAAGCTAAGGCATCAGTGTAATTTAAACATGCTAGATTAGAATGCAGTGGAGAATGAGTCATTCCCTTGTGTAAGCAAGTCTTTGTACCCAGGACAAGAATATTAAAACCAGAGCTTATCATACAGCTGTGAACACTACAGAATATTTCTGTTCTGCATGTAAATTTAGAAAAGAATAAAAGTATGTTAAGAGACCAGATAATGAGAGAAAATCAAGAGAGACAAAAGGAAAGCACCTGATTAGCAGATGGAAAGCAAAAGGAAAGAAATTCACAAAGAAAGTATGGGAAGTAGCAGCAGGTCAAAATATAATTTTTAAAAAAGAAAGAAAGAAAAAGAGATAAAGGGACAAAAGAGCCCCATGGGAGATTATAACTATTTAGACGAGGAAAAAAATTATATAAAATGCCCCTAGCACACCAAAGTCATGAAGCAGACAGGAGTAAAAGAAGGGAACTGTATCATCAAATAAGAAGACCCTTTGTTAGGAAGAAAATTTGAAGAGGAAGCAGAAGATGTGTATAAGATTTCACTCCAAGAAGCGCAGTAGATAATAGTCTGGAATTTTCTGCATATTCACATCTGCAGTAGGGCTCCTTTGCTTGAAACCCTATTATAGGGTATGGAAAATAAGAGGATCGTGGTCCCTGGAAGGTGTCAAGGATGAAAATGTTACATCACTAAAAAAATTGAGAGTATTAGCACATGAGTTTCCAAGTGGTTGAGATATGGAAGCTCCCATCAGTGACATTTGTAGATGTTGAACCCCATGGAAAACATTGAAATCCCACTGAATTAGAAAACCTTCATTTAAGATGCTCAGTCAGGCTCCAAGACATAGACCCCCTTCTTACACACACTGCTTACCCTTCTCACCCATCACATTTCACTTGTGCCATACCAGATGCAGGTCCACACAGGCAGTGAAACGTCTAGATTAAAGCTGATCCAGAGGTTTTTTTAAGGGAAATTCTAGTGTTTCACCTGTGCCAAAACGAGCAAAGAAGCCAGAGGAGTGGTAGAGATAACAGGCAGATGGAACACCATCTTCTCGAAATGCTGGATTGCACCCTGCCCTAAACTGCCTTAAATGTGCCTTGCTGGATGCAGCTGACACTGCAAAAGGCGCATGGGTGCAGGGTGTAACTGCAATGTTTCTGAAAAGGGCTGAAAATATCTTTCAGTTCACTGTTGGAGATGGGGATGGAGGAGACAGATCATACTCCAAAGATTCAATTTCCATCTCAGTTTCTGCTGTCTATTCCAACTACTTTCCTTGCACCAGCTGAGCACTCACAGGTTACTAGACGCATAGAAAATGTTTTGAAGAGAGTTTGACTCTTCTGAGTTGAGTGCTCAGTCCCTGTGTGAGAAATCTAACGCAATAGAAGAACTTAGAGCAGGACTGCCTTTTCCAGTGGCTTGCAGATGACTTTGCCATTTTATAGAAGTTTATCCCATCTTTGTCCCACCTTTAAGACATTTCTTCTTGCCATCCAAATGAATGATATTCATGTTAAATAGTTACAGAGAATCTATTGCGTCCATACGTACAAAATGTAACACCAGTGCAAGCTAATTCTTCTTGGACAACGCCTTCACAGAATCCAGAAAATGTATGGAGCACCATTTTTAGAAAGAGCAAGTTAAAGACTGTCTCTCTCTCAAAAAAAAAAAAAAAAAAAAAAAATAGTACACCTGTACAGAAGTTAAGATTCCTTGAAGATGATCTATTCAGCTTTAAGGATCCAGAGCAACCTGTTAGGAAATTATGACAGTGAGCATGTTTCCAGAGGTGTCTACTGGAATGGTGGGGAGATGCCAGCAAGTACCTCTGCTGCCTGGGGTCACATAGTCCCCAGCGCAGATGCCTACAACTTTTCAACCCCATTAGTTCTGGTATTCTACCATTATGATGGGTAAAAAAAGACAATCCAAATGTCCTAAAGTCATGTAGCTCCCATGCCATAGAGTACAGAACTCCTTTTCAGTCCTGGAAAAGAGTTTACTCCAAAACAATTGACCTGAAAAGTGTTCTTGTTTTGGAACAGTGTGTTTCAATTATGTTCTCTTTCCCTGAAAATGTGCTAACAAATTTTTGTGTGTTACTCTAATTGCATCTCAAAGAGTCAACCACTTGTAACACTTGCAGCATGTTTGAAATATTTATCTGAGGAATTAATTCAGCTGTTGCTCTTTTAGTGGTTCTGAAGTCCTACATAATCTCTGAAACACCACCACACATGGTGTTCACATGTATGGCCTCCAGGTTTTGCAGTCGTGGTGCATCATCTGGCTCTTTTCACCTGAATTCCTTAGATGGGGAAGAGGGACTTTCACAATCCTGCAAACCAAGGTGCTGGAGGAGCTAACCTAAAAAGTGTTAGCCAAAAAAAATATGCTGCTCCTGTTTTCCTACATGCTGCAGTAACTCAGAAAACAGGAACAGTGATGCTGAGTACATCACTGCTGGTGTCAAAGCTGGTATATAACAAACTGCATAGGCCAATTTATATGACTCAAACCAGTTATTTTCACACATCAGGCAGCACTGCCAAATGAATGGTAACTTCTAGTTACCTTGAGTCCAATTTTCAAGGCTTTCTATACAACTGTGACCACACAGTGCTTCCTCAGTGTCTTGTGGGATTGGTTTCATTTGGTTTGGGATTTTTTCATTTAAATTTTTTTCTTATTAGCAGGTGACAANTGGAATGTGGAAATGTAAAGAAAGCCCTGGGCCCATTAGAGGTAAACACCTGGTAAAAGAGTCTGTATTCAGATATGCCACTAAAGGGAATTGTACATCCAAAAGGATGAACAACTGCACTGCTTCTTCAAACACCTGCATTTACAGCTGAGAAAACACTGCATTATTTAGGTCTTATTTGTCATATCACCAAATGCCTCAGGCCTTTTCCTCCCTGCATCTTTCCCATGGCTGATATGAAATCAAGAAGCTTAATTGCTCCTCCTGTTAAGTGTGAAGGACCATTTTTTGCTTCCATTCATTTTATAAGTATGATTATTTCTAGCTGAAAAAAAAAATGTTAGTGTCCATTAACTATTTTAAGCATAAGTTGTTTTGTTCAGTACTTTTTCAATCTTATCTTGTCTTGTAGTGTACTTGTAGAGAACTCTGATTAAAAGCATTCTCATTGGGCCATTCCAGGTAAGAAATTAAGAAATTACAGCATGCAGGGAAACCCATTGGCTGATTTCTTTGTGGTAGGGGACGACACCATTCATATGGGCACAATTTGACCTTGTGAAAAAACTAAAACAGGCATTTCCTAGAGTTTTAACAAAATAAGCCAAACCTTTCTGGGTATGAAAATTCAGCAATCTTTTGTAAATCTTGCCATCTGGCATTGTAGTGTCTCAATTATTTTCTTAGCGGTTTCCTTTCAGTAAATGTATTAAAATCTCAAAAAAATAAAAAAATCCAAAATAGAATTTTGNAAGTAGCCAGTAAACAATACTGTATGTATCTATCAGAGAGGAAAGAGAATGGTATTTGAAAATAGGAGTGCAGACAGGAATAAATGCTTCCCCAGTAATACTTTCATGAACATTATTAAATCCTCCCCAGTGTATGCACACAGGCACTAAAATCTCATTCACATCTGTAGACAAGTGAGTCTTATTTTTTATAGCCTGGTTACATATTCTGAACAAGGTGATAGAGAGAGCGCCACAGTTATGATGAGCGAAATTTAAACAAAATCTACTTGCTTTTGGAGGATTTTCCTTATTAGACTGTAGACAACTGATAAAATGGGGTTTATTCTATTCGTAAATATTCNAACTATTTTAAGCATAAGTTGTTTTGTTCAGTACTTTTTCAATCTTATCTTGTCTTGTAGTGTACTTGTAGAGAACTCTGATTAAAAGCATTCTCATTGGGCCATTCCAGGTAAGAAATTAAGAAATTACAGCATGCAGGGAAACCCATTGGCTGATTTCTTTGTGGTAGGGGACGACACCATTCATATGGGCACAATTTGACCTTGTGAAAAAACTAAAACAGGCATCTTGCCATCTGGCATTGTAGCGTCTCAATTATTTCCTTAGCAGTTTCCTTTCAGTAAATGTATTAANTTCCTAGAGTTTTAACAAAATAAGCCAAACCTTTCTGGGTATGAAAATTCAGCAATCTTTTGTAAATCTTGCCATCTGGCATTGTAGTGTCTCAATTATTTTCTTAGCGGTTTCCTTTCAGTAAATGTATTAAAATCTCAAAAAAATAAAAAAATCCAAAATAGAATTTTGCAGAAAACCTTATAAAAAAGGTGACTTTTGAAGTCTGTTTCTGCAATGATGTATACATATGGATGTGTACATGTATACATACCAATATATAAGAATTTTAAATCTGTAAAACTAAGCAGTTTTTAATTGATATGAAAATCTCCTTATCATAAAACTTCAAGGACTCAATGTCAAGTAAATCTCCTTAGCAGTAATAACACACCCTAATTTTAACTCAATGGAAAATTGCATAGAACTATCGTATTTTTCTTTTCTTTTTAAATTGAAGATGTGTAATATGTTTGCTAGTTACTGTACCATCCTAGCTAACATTTCTTTCAACAAAACTTCCGAAGGTTTGTAGAATATCATAAATTAGCATGGGGGAGATAGACGTGATTTTTTTCCAGTACTGCATGAAAACTCAGACTAGCAGGAAGGTAATCTAAGGATTCAATCTTAGCACCACCATTTCAGTCACTGATTAGTCATGTGTGATTTTTCTGCTGGCTTTTGCTAGCTCTTGCACCTTCCTGGAGTCTTCAGTCTTGATCCCAACTTCACTATTTTTTTTTTTTCTGTGTGCTGCCTAAACATTTAGAGAAGATATTTGTTCCACATAGAATGAAAATGTAGACCTGAGTCTGCCTAACAGACAGCAAATCACCCCTGACCTGAACAAGGCTTCTCAAAGCAGGAGTTGTGCAGGCTCTTCACCAAAGATTACCATGGACTTTACTGGTTAGGGCTGGACTCGACAAGAGACGCTGCACCCAGAGAATGACCACGTCAAGGCAATACTAATTCAAAATACCCCTTTAGAAACTTTTATTAAGGCAGCTTTTTACATTATGCTGCTATCAAATTTCAAGACTTTTTCACTCTCACAAGAAAAAATAGTACCTGTCTTTCTCTGGGACTAAATCATATTTTGAAGTTGGAATCAAGCCCTTCAGGTAGGACAATTACAAGTGTCTTATGCATTCAAACACATTTTAATAAAAGCCATGACTATTAATGATATTTAATGGCCCATATTTAACACACAATTTTTGTTGAAAAAATCTCTCTTTGATAGACACTTATTATCCACACAATGTTATGCCATAAAATATGCTAAGTTTGTGACTGTGTACGATCATCAATTAACTTTATTTTTCATTTTGCCAAATGAGAGGAAGTCTCTGTTGGCAACTCCTTCATTACATACTGCACTTTGAAAAGTAAAGAGTGGCCCTCAAAGAATAATTTTCTGTTGCTAATGTGTGTGCAGATTTTCCCAAGCAGCAAGACAGTAAGTGACTATGATTTATCTCTGTTTCCACTATATCTCAGTAGGACTTCTGAATGAGATAGACACACAGCACAGTATCTTCCAAAATAAATATTTGAAAAAGGAAATTTTTAAAATTCAGTAGGAATCTTGCATGAGAGGTTTTCCTTGTTCCCTCCCTCACAATGGCATTTTAAATAATTCTCCTACTATAAATGTGTTTACATTTTGTTTTGTTCCACTGTAAGCTCTCAGGGACACGGATTATTTACATCTGTGCTCCATGGGACCCCAACCACACTGTTCACATATAACGAACAGCACCATGCCAGCTGTCTGCCTGTGTTGTAATTGGAGGTAATTGCACTGTGATTATTCTGTTCTGCAAGTTTTCATTTGCACACTTCAAAGGCAAGCTTGAACTAGACCAGGGTCGGTGTATTTCTGTGAGTCCAATGTGTTTCCGCACAGCTGAATTTCAAGAATAAACATAAAATTGCTAAACATTTTTAAAGTTTAATCTGCAAATGGCTATCAGAACCCAATTTCAAAACATATATTTTCTAGATTTAGATTCAGCAATTCTCTCTTCCTGTCACACTAAGAGATACTTACTTTTTACAACTATTGGTAAAAGACATCTATAATACAATTTGAAAACTGTCTAGTTGATTGTTCTTTCAATGAAATCAGCCCATATAGATGCAGAGAAAGGATGGCAGTAACATTTAAAGGAGAGACAGTGTATCTGAAAATTATGACTTAGGCTAGTATTTACCAAAGGTGTGGATGAACAATAGGGAAAGGGCACTCAAGAGAGACTACAGCAACAGCACTAGAAAGAGCAACATTGGGTTACTCCAGGCTCAGATTCAGCAGTCTTGACCTGGAAAACATACAAGGAGAGTAAAAGCAGAATTCGCTTTCGCACCAGAACGGCCTTTGTCACCATAACTCCTGTAACAATTAAATTTCTCATTTCTCAGCAAAGTAAAACACAGCCTGGCTTCTCTTCGGAAGCAAGGGCTTTTGCACACACAAGTGCAGCAGCCTGATAGCCTGTAGTAGAAGACAGTGATTGCAAGACAGAATAAACACTGACAAAGTAGAGAAAAGGACAAAATTTCAACAGAGAAGTCAGTCTTGTATAAAAACATGCTTCCTGCCCATGATTCAGAAAATCTTGAGAAGTATAAGACTTCACTGAAGTCTTTATACTTGAAAATGTTCAAATTCTCATTTGTCATTTTTATATTGAAGTAATGTAGGAAAGGCACGTAGAGACTGAGAACAATGAAGGAGCTCCACATCCCATTAGCAATAATTGAAAGTTGTCCTGTGTGTCCTGAACAGCTTAAATCAATATTGATATATCCTGACACATCATAGTACAGTCAGTCCTTGCATCCTTCCACCAAAAAACCCAGTATTGGCAGGCACTCCACACACTTCATGTTGCAGAGATGTGCTGGTTTTTCTATACTTAACTACTTTGTTAAACCCAGCTTGAGGCTACTTTTCAAATTTTTAAAGGAACCAAGCTACTGTATTTCTTAATGTCTGAGGTTTATTTAACTATTTTACTGTCAAGGTATAAATCACATTCTTGTTGCAATCAACAATGGAGTTCAATTCTCATTATTGCATGTGGGGAATGTAAATTTTCTTAGAAAAATAAAAATGATCAGTGATTGTTAAGAGAGCTATTTTAATGCATTGCAAACTCTCTCTTGAAAAGGTCCACCTCAACATTTCTTTAGTCATCCATGTACAACAGCATTGACATTTGCGGGTTCTTCATTCTGTCTTTCTCCCTCTACTACAATTAGAAGGGGGGATAGCAGATGCTGGAGCAGGGCTGATTAATTAGTGCTTTCAGATCACCTCTATGATATTCTGACTAGATTGAGACTACAAAGATCCAGGCTTGCTTCCGAGTGTAGAGGCATGCCTTTATATTTATTTCAATGCACCTTTTTGACCTTATTTCTACCTTCTTCCCACCAAGGATGCACACTGCTGTATTTCCAAGCAATTTGCATAGTCCTCCTGCCTTGCACAAATACTTATTCATCACTGTAGGATAGCAGTCTTTTGACCTTCTTTTAGCTTCAGTTCAAAATCCCATCTTACTAAACTGCTTATGTTCTTCCCACTATAAAATTTAACAGCAAGATGCATTCGTTTCTTTTTCTTTTTCACCAACTCTGTTGAGATGAGATTTTGAGATCCTTATTCTCACCATTTCAGGTGAATGCTAACTGAACTCCATCAATAAAGAAGAGACCACATGATTGCATCTGATCCTGTGTACAGTCTCCAGTTTCATCTGTGTCATCTGTAGCATTGCCATTTTTGCTCTTTGGGCAAAGTTATTCGAGCTGATATTCTGAAAATCTTGTGCAGTCTATGTCTTCTTTCCAAAGAGCTGAGGCTTTGCAGTATCTTTTCATCCTCACTTCATTCCTGGAGCTGATTTTGGTTCTTGAGTAAATTACAGGACTATAAGATTTCTAAAATCAAGTAAAAACCTCTGGTAATATGTATGTTAATATATAAAATCTCTTTCACAAGTTGCTGCTGGAGAGAATAACAAATGGCTGCTGTCCTTGTGTTCTTGTGATCTACAGCAGCAAGGCTGAACTAATGAGTCCATAAAGAAAAGGTGAATACATAGGACTGCAATACCCGGAAGCAGAAAGATTATGCTTTGATCGGGAAAATGTCTTTCACAATCACTGGGGGTTTTTCAGTTTTTGAGGTACCTTTCAGTACTTTTCAGTACTGAGGACAGAAATCAGACCCAATCAAACTAAACTAAAACATGCAACAGAACAGATTCTGTGAAAAATTAAATGAAGACCATATCCAAAAGAACTACAGTCGCACACAAAGTTTTTCTAATAAGCATCTACACAGTGGAGATCAGATTCACAGAATCCTCTACCCTGCTGCTTCTCCATATCTTCACCAAATGATGGTCTTGTTATATCTGGAGAGGGTCAATATGAGCTGAATTTGTGGCACGCATAAACAAGGCAAATAGATATTTCTGTGGAAGGGAATAAGGAATAGCAGGCTTACAGAGACCCACACAAAGGTGTACAGAACTAAGGTTTTAAAGAAGAGCCAGGACTGGTGGATAATATTGATGGAAATTGTTCCCAAACTGCAACTTATGAAGTAACCATAACTACATGGGACCAACTTTATCTTTTTTTCATCATGGATGAAAACACAGGTTCTGGCTTATGAAGTGTTTGCTTTATTTATGTAACACACCTGTGAAGGCAATTCTCTCTCCATTAAAATCCATTGAATCTGAAAAATGTATTTTAGCTACTCAAGATTTTGACTTCATAGAGCAAGCATAAATACCACTTTGGTAGTTAAGTTCACCTTGGTTTAATTCTATATGCAACAAAGGCTTTCAACAAGAATTTTCTATTTAATGATGTGTTTTCCGCATGATCTGTAATTAAAGCCTGTCCACATGTTTTCTCCTACTAAGTAAACTACAGCCTGGATAACTCGTCTTTCCACAAAGCTACATCTTGCAAAGATGCCAAAAAACAGTGTATTTTGCAAAACAGCAAGCTCTGTCCATGCAGCAGCTAATTGGAATTCATGAAAATATTATCAGCTTGTGAAGATTAATTCATAAAAGGTATCATAACGCCAAGATATTTCAAGTGCAGAGACGAGCAGCTGGGAGGGAAAGCACCCTTTGGGTGAGTAATTTCCTAATTTTAGTCTTAAATTCTTTTTGTATCTAGAGATCTATGGACTTCTGCTAGACACATGGAATACATTAAATGGCAAGAGTTGGTTTCCAGGTTTCAGCAGTTTTCATGGTGAGCTTCATAAAGAAAAAGTACATTTATGAACAACGTATATTTTTTTTCTCTTAACCTTTACATCTACTATGCCTGGGAAATATCCAAGGCCAAATTACCCAGCAACACAGATTAGCTGTTGTGGCAAAAGCAGTCTGTATCTGACAGTCTGTAGACATTAATATATCCAACAGAATAACTACATGAGTTGCTGACGTTTGTTTCTCTTTCTCTTCAGTACCATGGACAGTGAATTTTGCTGAAGACCAAAGTGCGCTTAATCTGTGAACAGAACTAGGACGGTATTTTTGCAGTACTCTGATACACATGCGATTCTTGAAAGCAGAAGCAAAGAAATTGCTCTGCCTCTGCTCCTAAAATACAGCCTAAGGAATCTGAAAAGAGAAGTCTGGTGGAAGATTCACAGCGAGGTGTAGGCTACTGCCACAAAAAAATGTTTAGCTCCAGACAACGCTTCTACGATGGGATTCCCAGGTGGGAAGGATGAATCTGAAGCCCAGGAGGCTCTTGCACAGTCTCTGAATGGGACAGTAATATTGACACAGCACCAGTTCAAGCATTAACCTGTAAAAACCTGTTCCTCATAGCTGAAGATATTGCAAAGGTCTTTTCTAAATAAAAGTAAGGATCTTTTCAAATAAAAGTTAGGCTTGACAGCTAAGAAAAGCATGCAATATAAAAGCACTGTGTCTCCTTTTCACAGCTCAGGGAATTCAGAGGGAACAGTTTTGAATACAAATGGGCAATAAACTACCAATTATGAAAAGAACCCAATTAGCTTGTTCTTGAACACTGAATATTTGTTTGCATAAATATTCCTTATTATGCACTTGAAGAATGAGGAAAATCTAATTTTGGACATCAGAGAAGGGAGGATTTTCTTCTTTCAAAAGCAAAGCCAAAATGCTTTGGGGTAGGGTTGGTTCACTGTGATTGGGAAATTAAAAAAAAAATAAAAAAACAAGAAAAACTGTGTGGTGCAGTTGACACGGTGGAAGTAAGAGATGCCATTCACAGGCACTTTGCCACACTTGAGAGTTGGAAGTGTGCAAACCTTATGAGTTCAACAAAGCAAACTGCAAGGTCCAGCACCTGGGTTGTGGCAGTCTCGACACACCTACAGGTTGGGTGGGGAAGTGGTTGAGGGCAGCCCTAAGGAGAAAGACTTGGATGTGATGGTTGATGAAAAACTCACCACGAGCCAGCTCACAGCCCAGAAAGCCAATGGATTCCTGGGCTGCATCCAAAGGAGCGTGGCCAGCAGGTCAAAGAAGGTGATTCTGCCCCCCTACTCTGCTCTGGTGAGACCCAGCCTGGAGTGCTGCATCCAGCTCTGGGGTCCTCAACATAAGAAGGACTGGAACTGTTGGAGGAAGTCCAGAGTAGAGGGCCACCAAGTTGATAAGAGGGTTGGAGCACCTCCCCTGCAAAGACAGGCTGAGAAAGGCCTGTTCAGCCTGGAGAAGTGAAGATTGCTTGGAGGTCTCACGGCAACCTTCCAGTGTCTGAAAGGGGCCTACAGGAAATCCAGAGAGGGGCTCTTTGTCAGGAACTGTAGTGACAGGACAAGGAGTAATGGCTTCAAACTGAAAGAGAGAAAATTTATTTCAGATATTAGGAAGAAATTCTTTACTGTGATGGTGGTTAGACACTGGAACATTTTGCCCAGAGAAGCTGTGGATGCCCTGACCCTGTCAGTGTTCAAGGTAAGGCTGGATAATGTCTTGAGCAACCTGGTCTATTGGGAGACCCCCATGGCAGTGGGGGTTGGGTCTAGGTGATCTTTAAGGTGCCTTCCAAACCTTAACATTCTAAAAGTGGAAAGATAAAAGTAAAGCACTGCTATAATTGCAAATGCTGCCAAGAATTGCAAGGCAAAAGAGTGCTACAATAAAAACACACTTTTCGATGACTGTATATTCTATTTTCATATCAGAAAAAGTTCCCTGGGTTTAAATTGAGGTTTAGTGTTAAGCTGAGAATGGAATCTAGTTATTATTGCTTCTTGGTGGACATGCAGAATTGGGAACAGAGCTGGTGTCCTTATTACCATGTTGAATTTAATGTTTTTCTTCCAGGTATGTTCCTCATTAGATGAAAACCAAAGCATTATGTTAAGCTCCTTTGAATATTCCTTTTTTGTGATATATAGTTTTGTGCACGTACATTATAAATCCTTTTCTCATATAGTTTTCCTGCAATATTTCTGTTCTCATCATAGTTTCTTGCCTCTTAAGTCCCACTTCTTCTTTAACACAATGTCTTGAGTAAGCTTTTTACGAACACTGCCTATTGTTTTCATATACTCTCTTTTCATTTGTTTGAGAGGTCCTTCATTTCAGTTTGACTTAATCTGCATTTTTAAATCTACTGTATGTAACTGGAATATTTTTTTTAGTAGGTCATGGAACTAAAAGAGTGAAATTAAGCACTCATAATTTGTTTGCATGCTGGGCCACTGATATAATTGTGACAGTCCACTTTCATGCTCACTTCATAGGGGAAATAGAGACCATTTTCTCACCAGTGCTACTGAGCCAGCAACCACTCAAAACTCTATAGTGCTTGCATCAAAAAAAAGGTAGCAAAATCACCTAACAACTTAAAAAAAAAAAGAGTTTTTTTGATATCTGACATCTTCAGAGAGAAAAAATAGATGCCATGTTTATCCTAGGTTTAGATGTCCCTCTGTAATTTTTCTCTAAGTGAATCCTCAAATATCCTGCCACCTCTATTTTTGGGAATATTTCTATGCTTAAACAATCTGGTTTTTAGCCTCCAGAGGGACTGGTTAAACACGTTTAATTCTTTTAAAACTTAATTAAGTTAGCATTAGGAACAGCACAAAATAATGTGATTAGTTAATTTCTTTAAAATATTCATAAGAAAAAGCTGATACTTTTTATTTTTGTGATTTGACATTTATAAATGCAATATCTGAGCCAAACTTTCGAAATGAGCTCTGCAATTCATGGCAGTAAATCTTAATGTCTGCCTGGGTCTGTTTTCCATAGAGTAGAGGAATTCATAAAAGAGCACTGAGTCAAATTCTGCTCTACACCTGAATGAATCCATTTAGCTCCAAATGGTTTGTTGCGGTGCACATTAATGCAGCTTTTGACCTATGAAGAGGAGGAGAGAGGGAAGCATGATACGCCATTAGAAGCAAGCTGTATCTGCAAGAAACTGACTCCCTTTCCTTGTACCTTGCCGATCCTGCATGCAGATTAGGATGGTCATTTCTAATAGTCCACACAGCCTACAGAGCTGCGAGGCATCAAAACTGCAGTGATACGATGTTTTGGCATGAGACAAAAAGCAACAGGATCAGAACTTACATCCTCTGAAGAATGAACTTTACTGGTGCTGCTCGACAGTGAGTGCAATGATAAATGTGCCTCACAAGTAACAGGACAGATATGTTAGGAAAAGGACCACATTAGGAACTCCATGCTGCCAGCTTCTCCATAGCCTGCAGCATTATGTGAGAGAAGACCAGATGTGCAAATAGAAGCATCTTCTATGTTATTCCATAGGTGAATTAATTAAGGTAGACAATTGGGTTTTCCATTAGAGGTTAAGTCAGTGGCAATGCAAATGGATGAACTGATAGTAACAGCCATAAAAGTGATAAGAGACCAATATAGGAAAAGAATGGCAAAAGAAAAAGAAAGCATCAGAATTCATACGTATTTTCCCTTTCATTGAATCAATTCTTTTGTAGGATGCAGGATTTCTAGTTCTTCTGAAATAACTTCCTCAAATTCTAATGTGTCTACATTACGTTCTCTCTTAGTCAAAAGTGTTGTAACATGATAGAATAATTAGAAAAAGATTTCCAAATTAATTAATTTCTTAAATACCCTGTAGCAATTAAATACATGAGGAAGAAAATACAAAGGGGTATAGAGCCATGAGAACAGTATGAGAAGCATCATAAAGGAAGTAACAGCTGTTAATTCAAATAAATATTCTCCTGAAGAGAGTAAGCAATTGTTCAAACAGCCTGACAACTGAGACAGTAGGGATTTCAGTAAGCAAAGAGAACTCTCATCTCTTTATCCAGTGTTCTATCTATTTAATCATTCTGCTGCCTGTTTTCAGCACATTTTACCACAGTGATTCAAGTCTACGAAGGGAAACTGGTAAACACCAGTTCTCTGTGCTGGCTTTTCCCACACCAAGGGCAGTGCTCAATGAAGGCGGCACACAGGCAGCAACCAGAAGTGTTGTGCCCAGCTGTGAGGCAGGACAGACCCTGAAGTTCCCCTTGTGCTGTGTAAGAGGCAGTTAGGGATTCAGGATGCCAGTGCTCTGTACCAACAAGCCATGCCCACGGGAAATGTTGAAAGCCAGTTTCTGCTCAAGTTTCTTGCATGGTCTGCTCACCTCATTGTTCAGGAGAGTGTCTGATCTTTGAAGTTATTATGAAGTATAAAGTCAGATATTCAAAGAGGTAAATAGTTCTTCTAATATTCAGCCCATTTCTAACAGAGAAAATTAGTCTGGCAGGATTACTGTGTTTTATAAAATAAAAAAGGTTTGTATTGTTTAGATTACAGAGGAGATACAAAAGGAGCAATGATGGAGTTACACCAGATTAGCAGTACAACCATTAAGGCAAGTCAGAGTTTTCTTCACTTAACAGAGAACGAGGAAAAAACCCGAAGTACATAGCTGGATATATTTTTCTGCCCTATGTAGTTTAGTTAAACATGAAAAAATGAGACATGTAGAGGCAAAATAAGAATGTGAAATTGCACAGAGTTTGTGAGTTTGACACAATTTTGCACCAAAAATGATTGCAAATCTCTGAGTTTGAGTCATTGTTCAAGTTTCAAAATCTTGCCTTAACCTCTTTTTAATTCTTCTGTATCAGAAAGCAAGTAAACATTGCTACCTTTTCAAAGCTAGTGACAAACTCTCTTGAGAGCAAGATTTTATATAACTGGATATTTGGGGAAGACCGGTGCGTCCTATGCTGACGCTTTTATCACTGGCCCTTGTCATGGACAAAATAGAACAGATTGGTCTGGCTTAAAAAAAAAAAAAACAGACGTAATGGCTGGGAGATGGGGGCTGTGATGGGGCTGTTGGAGCTGGCTGGAGACTCAGCACAGCCTTGGGCTCCCTTCACAGAGGCTGCCCCGCAGTAATAGCAATGTCTTTGCTCTGTCCTCCTCTGCTGCTCCTCCTTGTACAGACTTAGAGGACCTCAGGCGCAGTTAAACCAAGAATAAGTAATCCTATAAATCATCTCAGTTGCCAAGAGATTGAGCACATGCAGAATTTTCAATAACTTTTTACTTTTTTGATTTTACTTTTCTTCAATAGACTAAAGAGATTCTTGAAATGCAGCTGGTACCTAGTTTTTTTGCAGTTATCTCATGCTTACAAGGAAAGGCTCTGCGCACAAGTACATTTTGGGGAAACAGAATGTTCTCATTTTGGGGAAATTTAAGCAGTTTCTGTCATCCCAGGAGATGCTACTCAGAGCAAGAAGGGCTCCATCTCACTGTCTTCTGCTCAGACTTTCCAGTGGCAGCACCAGATGCTTTGGCTCTCCTATACCACCACAACCCATTTACACTGTGTTTGATTTAAAAAGTTAATTTTCCTATCACTTTCTCATAGAGTAGGGAATCCTTCCTGAGATACTGAATTATTATTAACAATAGCATTAGTCATAGGAATCTCCAGGGCTAGCTGCCACTGCTTGAGCAAACACTGAATAAATATTAGCATGTTCTATTGTTTTCAGAGTGGACAATCAGCCCAAGGAACTGCAAGCTCTTTGTAGAAAATACAAAGTTTAAGTCAGTCCGAAAAGTCACCTTTAATCCTTGCAGCAGCATGCATTTCTAAGAATCTGAATGAGAGAAAAGAGGATAGCATAATGTCTTGTTGATATTAAATTAAAAAGTGGGATATATGTTTGCTTTGAATGCAATGAGAAAACACTGCATTTCAGACCTCTGCACAGACATAAAAATGTAAGCTAAAATAAAGCCTAAGCTTTATTTTATTTTTAAAATTAAACAAGCTGGTAGTAGAAATGAAGTTATGGTAGAGAAAATAATATTAATATTTGACTAATGTTTTCAGAGAAATGGAAAAAAGTGTTTAGGATTATCTGTACATACAAACGAATAAAGAGTTTAAAAATACTTTGTTGAGAGAAGAAAGAAAGTAGAATGATACTTCAGGCTCTTCAATTGCACTGGTTTAAATTGATTTATGAAACAGGAAAATGTGAACAAGAGAAACTGGGAAACTTGCTTTTTCTACCAAAACATGTGTTTTTAAAGATTAGTCTTAAAACAGCAGAATATAGCACACGCTGGTCATCAGACTTACCTTTATAGCCTGGCAAATACAACTTTGCCATTTCTAATGAGGGTCCATATGCTCTGTAGTTACGTGATGCCTCAAGTCTCAGGACTTGTTTGGACTGGTCTTCGCCTGAGAACATTTAATTTGTTTAGCTGTTTCTATCAGTGAAGTAACTTGCTTTAACTTGTATTAATTTTGGTTTAAGTGGCAGCAATAAGAATCATTGACTGGGCCCATGACTCCAGAGCACAACATGCAGGGGCAGAGTGCAGACACACCTGGTGGCAGGAGGGCTCAGACTGCAAACACAGATCACAGTGGTCACACCACGGTCACTGTGGGAGGGCAGCCTGGTGAATTAGTTACAGCTAATTGGTTTCAGAGACAACGAGAATGGAAGAAAGTACATTAACTGGGAAGCAGTGGACAAAGAGCGCATGAGGTGCCACTCCTAAGGAAAAAAAAGCAAACAAAATCAGACAAGCAGCTTCAATACTGAGGAGAAAGGCAAATAAAACACGAGTATCACACCTAGCCTGTGAAGATGACAGTACGCTGTCAGCTCGTTGTGAAGCATCCCTCCTGGTCTTCCCAGGAAAGCCAGAAATACCGGCTTTCAGGCATCATCAGAGCAACACTGGAAGGTCAACTTTGCTGTCAGCTGAAGAAAATGTGTTGATGCTCAGACGTTCTGGAATAACATTTTACACTGTATTACTAATGAGACTTTTCTAGGTTAATTAAGGTTATCATTGCAGTTGGACTCGTGACAACTCATTGTTCTATTTTAATTACACACTTCAACCTGTAGTAACGTCTCAACTCCATAAACAAGGTTTGATCCCTTTTGTCCACACCATGATTTTGAGAGTAATGGTATTAAGGTGGATTTTGATGAGGAATATACAAGATTCTTGAGGTTTGGAAAGTTACAGGAGCTGTGAAGTTGACAGAGAAAACTGTGGAAAATCTTAACTAAAAACAGCTTAAAAAGACATAGTTTAGATATGGCAAAAATAATTTCCACAGTTTTCCAGTGAAGTGCTAGGAGGTGTAACAGGAAAGCAGGCATAAACACCAAAGTGATAACCAAATATCCATTAAAAAGAAACTATAACAGAAAATCTTCTGTTGGCAAGAAACAAAGGTTAGAAGTTACACAATTGACAGGACTAGGTGTTCTTGTATGAAAAAGCATAAAAAGTGAAAAATTCACCAAGCAAAACAGCTACTACATTTTCCCCATTTTGTCAGCAGTGTTATGAATGCCGACAGCATCTCAAAACCAATAAACTATGGAATATATCAAGTCATCCTATCTATCCAGAAAAATTATTTTTAAATGGCTGCTCTATGAAATCTGCCAAATGGACTGAATACCAATTTGGAACTGCAAATACATACTGATTCTGCAGTAAATCAGTGAATCATTAACGTGGAAAGGCTTCGGGGACTATGAAGGAATGGAGTGTTAGTTAGCATTTTAACCAATGAACAAAAAGAGGAAAATAGTACATTAATTTAAGTGAAAATAAAAAGAAATTAAATAAACCAGTGTTTACACTCCACCTGATTCCGTTTGAAAGATTAAAGCAGGAAAAAAAGAGTAAAGGACACTTTTCCATACCCTGTGATATTACACAGAAATCACATGTGGCATAATCTTTGTGCTTCTATGGCTGATCCAAAAATGTTTGAAGACAAGTGGAGTCCCTACAGTGGACAGTCAGTCTCTCCAGTGGCAGCGACGTGGCTACAAAGGTATGAACTATCCATTCCCAGGCTTTTGTCTTGGGATCTTCCTCACATTTCTCATTATAGCCCTGGGACACTGTTTTTAGACGTCACCTGAAAAGTTAGAACTTCCAACAGTAGAATGGGTCCTCCTAGACAGCCTTATCAAATCCACAGGGTTCAGGACAAAGCAAGAGAGGGCAAGGCCATAGACCCATCCCATGTGGCTGCACTGGTTAATGGACATTCTCCTTTCTTTAAAAGAAATTTTTAAGTGTTTTAATTTCATTCATAAATTTCCACAGAGGTTCTCCATTTAATAGCCAGCAGAAGAGCACCAGGCTCATGGTTTCATTAATTGGTTTAAATGATAATTTTAGCCTACTCTTCCCTCAAAACCATTTCACACAGTTAGTTCTTCCAGCCATTTCCAAGAAAAAAAGAAGGAAAGAAAGAGAAAAAGAAAGAAAGAAAGCAACTGACTTATAATCTTGAAAATATTTTATTTTTCCAGTAAATATGTATCTTTCTCTGAAAACCTGTATTTCATCAGCAAGCATACTATGAACTCTTAATTGTTATGCTTCACAAGATAATGTAGCAGGCAAAAGTTATTCTGAATTTTGTTTCAAGCTCAAGTAGTTATTATTTGCCCACAGCCATTTGAGAATTAATAGAAAAATCATTACAATGTCACTCAGCACTGTTGCTGCGTGCCTAGGTTAAAATGCTTTATGTGTTTGCATTTTAAGTGAATGCTTTTCAGTCTTCACTTGAACCTCTGAATTTTTTGGGGGGTTATATTTTCAAGACACTATGCTTACTCAAACGAATGAACAAAAACATTGCCCTTGTTCTATTTCTCACAATTTCTAGTTTTTTGGTAGACTGCCGTCTTTTTAGCATAAGAAATCCTTTTGAGGCTAACTTTGCACTGCAGTATTTCTGATAAAAAGATTGGGAAATTTTGCAGTAATTAAAAATATCTTATGCTAGACAATTTCTGTAGAAAATTTCCAACCAGCCATTTCAGAAGGGCCATTTTCACCCCAAGACTGGGAGTTTCAAGGGTGGGTCCTGCTGGCAGCATTGCCACAAATCTGCTGCGAGACACTGTT
The DNA here is from genome assembly GCA_013397845.1 of Melanocharis versteri. Lineage (NCBI taxonomy): Eukaryota > Metazoa > Chordata > Aves > Passeriformes > Melanocharitidae > Melanocharis > Melanocharis versteri. The sequence goes on from VZTG01001083.1 coordinate 841,234, forward strand.
CACTGTAGCAGTGCTCTGCTTCCCCCCCAGCCTATTCCAAGTAGATGTCATTCTTTATTCTGTGTTCATTGGATCCATCACAAGACGGATGACTTTCACCCACAAAGCATACACTTTGTTGAAGCAAACAAATTAAATTAAATCTGGGAAGAAAGTTCTGAGATTTTAAATGAATGTAAAGTTTTGTTGAGGGTTAAAATTTTAGCTAAAACAGCTGAAGTCTGAAATTGACCCCAGGGTGAGGCAAGCTCAGAGTCAAAGACATCTTGCTCCTGACATCAGTGTAGCATGCAAGGGTATTCAAAAGCCACAAACATTCCTGGTTTGCCAGAGACTCATCAGCCACACAAATAGATAAGAAATCTACTTTTTTAGAAATTTTCAGCATCAATTTCTCAGCTGCTTTAATGAAATCTCAAACTTCAACAGTTCAGAAAATTCAAATATAAATATATATATACTTGTTAGATGACATTTGGCAACATGGCTCTTCCTTATGGATTGCCGTATTCTGAACCAATGACAACCTGGAAAGAAGATGCTGAGGTTTTCATTTGAAAGGAGATAGGTAAACAAAGGAGCTCAGGGTCAAAATAGAAAAGGAGAAGGTGTTCAGGCAGGAACAGAGTAAAGAAAGGCCTTGAATATCCTCTTGTCTTTGGTTTGTTGAAAGAAAATTAAACAACTGGAGGATCACAGTGACTGGCAGTGACATAAACAAACTGTTAGAAACAATGCAAAAAAAGAAAAGTTGTGCTTGTTGCTTGTGAAAGTTAGAGTCAGAAAGTGAATGAAAATAATAAGGTCTTGAGACCTTAATTAAGAGGTAGAGTATATGGATGACTGCACAGAAAGGGTGATGATATCCAGAGGTCTCTTCCAAATCTGATCACTGATTCTGTGATTCTGTATTTTTGTTCTACTGTTCTTCACACCTGAGGCATCACTCCACAAGCAAATAGCTGTACCTTTACCTCTCATGACTGTATCAAACAAAGCAGCAAAACAATATTCATGTAAATAATGCAAATTCTTTCTCTCATATATCAAAATCAAATTGTGGATCAATCAAGTCAATCAGATTGTCAATCAGATTGCTTGACATCTGATTACAACATTGAGAAAGATAACACTGATATTTATACCACTGAACAGAGTATCACAGAGTTACAATTAGCTGGACATAATTCTTGTATGGGTGGATAGATAAGTAGACTTGACTTTAGCTTATGCTGGCTGTTACGTCAAAAGATAAAAGGGATCCAAACTGACATGAGCAAATACTGGCTATCTGAGGCCTGTGCTGGCTGGGATTTAGTGGGGGTTTTTTAAGAAGTGAAAGTGCTTTCATGATTAACTTTTCCCTCATGGTTGCATTCTCAGTAAGTGTATATTTAAGCCTCTGCACACAAATGAAGTCTTGAAAATGATACTTATAGCTACTAGGCAAATGAAAGTGGGATTTTCATTTTTCAATTTTTGTAAAGTATCAAGTGCACTGCAGAGCACACAAATGTTAATACCTGATGGAACATAATTGAGATTTTATTTAAAACCCATCTCATATCCCACTACATTTTTGTGTTTGCTATTATCTGCATTGTGGGAGTACCTAATAACCATGTTCTAAATCTGGCATTCTATTAGACTGGGCATTGTCTATTTTTTGAACAGCTTTTTTCCCTCAGTCTGCAATTTTGAATCTAATGTGTGGGTTTACATTTTGCGATGCATCTATCACACAGTTGCTGATAAGAAAAAGTAAAATTTCTTCATAGTAATCACACGTTGTAGACCCATGATTTATTTTTCTGCTGTTTTGATATATCCTGAGAGGGAAATCTCATAAAGTGAAGCCTTAAACCTTTCCCATTATTTTCGCAATTATCTTGCATCCATTCAACTTCCAAGCAAAACCAGAATTAAGTGACTCTTAGTCATGAATAATCCATAAAAACCCTGAGACAGAGAGAGATTTGTCTTTCTTGTTTTAAGTCTGAGGCAGAAATGAAGAGTGTGTCATGTTTCTAGATACCGTAAGAGAAGGGCTTCTGCAGTGGAACCACATAGGAAAACACTACCAATCATCTTCTGTCTACCGAGGTGGGTTTTAATCCAGTTATTTTATTAGCAGGAACTTTATATATAGAGTTGCTAATGAAACACTTTTTAAACAATCTCTGATACCTATAGATAACACATCACACAGCAAAGTCATAGCCAGCCTGAAAACACCAGCTCCTTCATTCATACCCTCTTTACTGAGGCTTAATTTCTAGGCATGTTTATGAACTTTCTTAAAAGAACACACAAATATTTCGAGGGAGAGCTTGACAGAGGTGGAAAAAATGGAATATTAAAAGTTTGGTGCTATCAGATTGGATACATGAGCCCAGAAGAACAAGTCTGAGTGATGTCTGTATCACTTAAAAATATAAGAGGACATTCAAGTCAATGTGCTTTAGTACTTCTACAAGAGACCAGCCAGATATCTTGTGTAAGGATAGGCAAAATTCTGCTCCCTCACAAACAGGAACCACAGCAATTTTCTCCAGGCCACCTTTCTTCTGCCGACTATTTGTCCACAGTTTTCCTGCACTGAGGCTTTAAATCTGCCATGCTGCAGAGCAGAGTAATCCAAAATGTCCTGGTTCTGATCTTTGGTATTTCTCCAACATTATCATTTCACTCTCTGTCCTTGACATCTTTCTCTGTTTCCCCTATTTTTATATATATATCTGCGCTAGTATATGTGTATATGACCACATCTTAACACAGACAGCTTCTGTATTCATTTAGAGACAAACCATGCATTCACAGCAACCACTGAGCAGCCTTGCAATAAAATAAAGACTTACTAGAATTGGATTTTTTTGTCATCTTCCTTGATGCTCTGTCTCCACTGAAATCAGAGCTAAAACTGAGGTTTACATCAAATAATATAAATTTCTTCAGAAAACCTAAATTGAACATAAATTGCCATACAAATTAATCTAGACAATAAAAACAATTCATTGGTGAGATTCTCTGTCTTATCTTCAGTCCTTTAATTTACAGCTACTTCTCTGTCTTCCAGCTCAAGCAAACAAAATGCAAGAAGCTAATGTTGTAACCAGTAATACTGCAGAGTATTGGTTACAGCAAAGGAGCTGAGCAGTCTTAATCTTCCCGGACATCCGCAGCACTAATTATGTTCCAAGTATCACCAAGCTACTGTCATGCAAAACTTGCTTTGCCTATTTCTGCACCGGATGCAGCAAACAGTTACAAAAACTTACACTCCTCACAAGCAGAGAGAAAGCATTGGCATGGGGACCCTTGAGCAAATGAAGAGCAAAAAAATAATTAGGTTTGGAGCTAAATGGAGTGCTGGAATGGTGAATTCACCAGAGAAAGGCTAAGCTTGATTATCCCAAGTAGATTCATTCAAGGCTGGCAATCAGCATCTGAAGCTCTGGGAAAGAAGTGGGCCAAGGCAATGAAAAAATGAATAAACAACCAAAAAGAAACCAAATCTCTCAGATTTAGTCTTTGGCATAATAGTAAAAATTAGTTTACTTTCCTCATTGTTTCTGTTCTATGATTTAGATGTATTGGCTACTACAATATTTCAATAGATAATATTTTTTTAAATGAAATATGATTTTCTTGGGAACTTCAGGTTCTCTATTGCATCTGTTCATTAAACTGAAATGTGCATCAAGCAAAGCATAGGAAATGATAAATCTGGCTATGTACTTCTATGAAATGTGCCATATAATTAAAAAAGGAAGAAGATTTTGGAAAAGATTGCTGAGGTAAATTCCTCAGAGGAAGGATGTACTTGGCTTTGCTGATTCTCCGAATGTGCTTAAAATGGTTCTGAAAACAAACATTGGCATCTGAACAGCCACATTAAGTGTCAGATAGATCACAGGATCTTTCTTTGAACAGATAAACTTTTAAAATTTATTCTGTAGTTAATCACAGTAAAAGCAGGAAGCATCATTTAAAATTGATGAAATAATATCAGAGGGAAATTGTCTTTCCTGAAGCAAAGTCCTGTGAGATTCAACCATTTTGTTTCACAGAAAAAGGTGCCTCATCACATTTCTAGGAGCTTTTGTTTTATTCGGTGAACAGCCTCCAGACCAAATGCTGTGAGGTAGTAGCGTAGATAATTTCAGTAGCAACTTTACATAAATTTGATTTAAATGAAGTGACAAAAACTCCTCAAGGCTGATGCCTTCAGTGCTGCACTGTTATGGGGATGTGTTTGGGGAAAATAAACAAACAAAAACACACACAAAAAACCCCTAGAATATTTCCATTTACCTTCGATGCAGGAGACTTGGCTAGATCCAGTTGAAAATAGGATTTGGCACTACCTGTAGGATCATATTTCACAGAATATGCTGGTTGCTAAAGACTTGTTAAGCCATACTTGCCCAGAACAGAAGTGCCAAACACCTTCACCAGCACTCCAAGAACAAGCTGGGGATACCAGAATGGCACCACATCACCACAGTGGTAACATCAGACAGTCCTGCTGCTGGCATAGACACAGCTTGGTCAGTCTGTAAAGTCTTATTCTCCCGTATTCTTACATGTGTTTGTATGTTTCTATTCCACTGGATCAAGTAACTGGTTACAGTTCCTTTATATTAATTAGAGTAAAAGAAATCCAAAAAAACCCATCACACACACACACACACAAACACACAAAAAAAGCCCACCAGATTCTTCAGCCTTCTCTTTATCTCCATTGCTATTCAACATGCTTGCATTTAGGTTTTTTTCAGCAACTCTTCTTCTGTAATTGCTATTGATGCCAATGCTGGACAGTTGTAACACCCACGAGAAGAAAAGCAGTTTCCCAGAAAACCTAAGACATATTTGTAAACTACTGCTTTACTACACTTAACACTTGTTTCATTTAAAGTTGCTAGTAGGATAAAAAGCCCAGATCCATACTCTGGTTTCATGTATATTCCACATGTACATCCCCTTCAGTATTTCCAGCTGTCTCTGAATAACACTCACAGAGAAGATAAATAGATTTTTCTGCTAGTTCTAGCTAAAGAGAATATACTCAAAAATGAATCCCATGGAGGATGCTGATTCATATTTCTGTCACAGCTGAAGCACAGAATAGAATTAGCTCTCTAGGGGGTTTTATGTTGGGTTGGTTCGGGTTGTTTTTTTTTTAATAATAGATATAGCTTTCATTTTCTATGTGTGAGATCAGCTCAGATGCAATTTTTGCAGAAATAATTTAGAGAGTATCGATGTGATGTAAATTGCTCTGTTTAAATCACAGAACCTTTGTATGGAATGGATGTGTTAATTTTTGTGTTGATGGGGAGAAAAAAGTGTCTGATGAACATTTGATTCAATATTAATAAGGGCAGCCTGTAACTATGTCTCTTAAAGAGAGAGAAACTGCTTTCATTGCTGTACTGAACATTGTGAAAAATCATACCAGTCCTCCATTCCACGAGATCTCTGATTGAATAAGACACTGTTCATTTGAATAACACCAATCAAAAACTACAAAGTTTTGCTGTTAAATCTATGTGAATATAAATCAGGGGGGAGCATCCTTTGTAGACAAATTCTGTACCTGACAATTTAAGTCAGTCTAACAGGTAATTTAAATATCCTGCAGTAAGAACTGCTTTAATGGGTACCAGCCTCTCCTCTATTAGATCTAAAATAAGTTCACTCTAACTATAAAAGCAGATATTGTATAATATTGGTAAGCTTTGAACTGGGTTCTTAAAAGGTAGTATTTAAAATAAGAAAACAGAAGGCAAAGAGGAGACAGAGAGACTAATGGAAAAGTCCTATGATTTTTGTTCACAATTAAATAAACAGTTTAATTATATTGTCCCTCACATAGAAATAAAATAGATGAGTACAAAAAAAACTAAAAGGAAAATTACTTTACTGTGTTCTTACAGACAGCAGTGAAAGCAGGAATAAGATGTGTGCAAGCCTATCCAAAGATGAGGAACAAACCACCCAGCCAAAATTATTGCAGCTGCCAGGGAGACATTCTGTATAGGCCTCAGTGTAGGATGGCTTTAGCTCCTGAAGGCTCTAGATTCAGATATTTCAAGGTAGCCGTCTGGAAAATTGGTGTTTATGTCTAGGCAATGTGTCTGCACTTCCACTGCAGTCAGTGGCTAGTCTAGTGCAGCCTAGAGGGATGCTCAGCTGATAGAGGCTGGGTGTGTTTGTCGGGAGGTCTCAAACGCCTCCTTAGATTCATTGGGTGAACTTTGGCATCCTAGTGCATGGATCAGCTGCCTAAACGTGGGTGCTCACTGTCTTCTGAGACCCCAACACCTACACAACCTCTGATGGGCGGACTGGTGGATATGATGGATAGGACAAGAACGGCTTCCTTTTGGAGTTGCAGCTGGGGACCTGAAGGGATATCTTACACAACTACCTGGAATAATACTAGACATCTCTGTTTAGGCAACTGATTCACCTTTTCCCCTTCCCCAGCCTGAGACTGACTCTTGCCAAACTTGAGCAATCTGATATACTAAGGGCTATTCCCAAAAGAGATGCCAGAGAAACCAGTAGTTTATAAGTTAAAATACATGCTACTTGTTCATTTCTAATGATTACTCTTCAAGAACATCTTCCAAAAATTGAGGCACAACAGCCACTCTCTAACAAATGTGGTTTTTTCCCTTTCTTACATCTACCTCTGCCTGGTAGGATAATATTGAACATTTCAGACTTGAAGCAGAATAAGATGTCACAAAGAAAAATTCTTCCAAGTCAATTGACAGTTTCTAACTCCTCAAGCTGGGAACAGCTGGAAAATGACAACCAGCTAGACCTTGCAATAAAAGCAATGGTATTAAAGCTCAGGTTTATTCCTAAGGGAGGGAAAACAGTACCTAGAAACTTTGGCTATCATTTTAACCAACTGTCTTTTCCTTTTTTTTGTGCCTGACAGGCTGAGTGGATAAGATTGTCAGTTGAAACAATAAGCAAAAAAGGAGAATTTTAAATCATGTCAAAAGATCTTGTTTAGTTTGTAATTTCTGGACAGGCAGTTCACATCACTGCATTCATTCCCAGCAGCACTTAATCAGCAATTCGTGGAATTAAAAATTTAGAAATGATTGTAAGCTTTTCAGAGACACTACCCAATGCAATTAGATCATCACTGTGTGCACTTCTGGGCCCCACAATTTAAGAAGGATGTTTGGGTAGTTGAATCCATCCAGAGGAGGCCAACAAGGCTGGTGAAAGGGCTGAAAGGCAGGACTTGTGAGGAATGGCTAGGGACTTTTGGCTTGTCTAGTTTGGAGGAAAGGAGGCTCAGGGGAGACCTCACTGCTCCCTGCAGCTTCCAGAGGAGAATTGGAGGGGGAGGTGCTGAGGTCTTGTCCTTGGTATTCAGTGATAGAACACATGGGAATGGTTCAAAGCTGTGCCAGGGAAGCCTCAGACTGGAGATTAGGAGGCATTTCTGTATGACAGGGTGCTCAGACTCTGGAGCCTGGCCAAACACCCTAGAGAGGTGATCAATGCTCTGAGCCTGTCAGTGTTGAATAGATATTTGGGGATGCCTTTAAAAACATGCTTTGACTTTTGGTCAGCCCTGAAGTGGTCAGATGAGATCATTGCTGTAGGCCCCTTCCAGCTGGAATGTTCTGTTCTGTTCTGTTCTACAGATTCAGCTGCCTCACCCAGCCTTCAGTGCGGTGACAACTGCTTACAGCAGGGATCTCCAGCAGCCTGTGGAGAAGTTGTTGGCAGTTCAGCTGATCAGCAGCAAAGTTCAGGGATCAATGAGGCAACAAAGCCAGGCATTTTTCAGGTGGGACACAGGAGACCCTCTGCCACATATGAACAACAATTTGGCAACTGGTTAGACTTTTTTATATCCTATGTTGAATTTTGTCTAAGCCTCTCCTGCCAGCATCTTCCTTCCACTTTGTGCAAGTAAATCCCACACACCCAGAGAAAGCCACATAGCCAAGGGGATGGCCACCCATCTGTGAGCACGAGATCTCTCAGTCCCTGTTTGCACACTGCTGCATCCCACTGGCAGCTCAGCATCACTCACTGGCAGTGGCTGCTGTCAGATCACTTGCTGCTGCTCATTGATGAGCTAAAGGTTTATGGCTTCATTACAAAACACTTAGCATGGCAATCGGTGCTTTAATGCCTTATTTGAAACCACTTTTACGCTAGGTGTATGATTAAAAGCAATAAAGAAGCTTGTAGTATTTTTCTCTTCTCAGTGTATTATTTTTTTAAATGTTAGCATTTGAGCAGAATTAGCTTCAAAGCTAATACACTACCGAGGTAAATGCAATTTGTAATTTCTGAACTCTGCTGTTGTTTCTGCTTTTAGGCAACTAGTTTTCTGTAGGGTTACATATATAAAAATAATCATTTCAGTTGCTTTTGTGCAACATTAAAACTTAATTTCAACTGGAAATCTCAGAATGTTTCACAGTAAGGATTCTATATCATCCTAAAAGAATAAGCTTGTGTGTGTGCCTAAACATTCTTCTTTATTCACTCACACCAAAGTATTGACCCTAAAACATGCCAGCACCTATTTAAATGGGGAAATAATGTTATGGAGGAAGTTCATGTAGCTATATTCTTTACTATGATTTAGTGGAAATAATCATATTGGCTAAAACCAAAATCTATACAACTAGCCATCAAGTGCCTGAAGATTGGTTATTAGCATTCTGTAGCTAATCAAGTCAACAAAAAAGAGTTTTTAAAGATTAGAAAAACATTTATTTAAAAATTTGCTAGTGCTTCCTTTTGCTTCATATACTTGATCTCAATTCAGTTCACAGTTATAAAACAATATACTCAAAAAAAATGTATCATTTTACCATTAGAACAAAATTATTTACTTACCATACTGTATTTCATCACTTCATGGACAGGATTGAAACACTGCCTGAGACTAGTTCTCAAGACAGTTAAGCACCACTGTATCCCTTGCATGAACTTTTGATCCCATACATTATAAATATGTCTAAATCGGAGCAGCCAAACACCACTACAGGTCAGCCAGAGAGGTTGTAAAGTTTCCATGCTCAGATCTATTCAAAACTCTGCTGGATACAGCCTTGAGCCCTTCAGGTTGCAGTATGGAACCAGGTTTACACTGACCCTTCTTTGAGCAAGGGGCTAATCCAGATGACCTCCACTGCTGCCTGCCAGAGAAAGGCATGACATTTCTGCAAAAAAAAGACAGAATTGTTGGCCTCTCTTCCTGAAGGGAACAGTTCTGGAACTTTCCTGAATTAAAAAAAAAAAAAGAAAAAAGGGGGCAGAACCTCACAGAAAGAGGAAGACAGAAGTGTCACCATTTTTTCTTTATCCCTAATTCTGATGTGAGTATAAATTGCCCCAGTAGATCACTGCATTGTTCAGGGCTTCATAAACCCTGATTCTAATGTTTAACCTAGTTTTTACCCATTGCAGTTTAACATTAAAACCTCTCTTCTTCTCCTTACTTGAATCATAATCAGAGACAATTCATTCTGGTATTACTGATGAAAACTATGGGCAAACATCTCATCCCTATGATTATGTTGTTAGTTAGAACACCTTCTTATTTTTTAACCTTATTATACCAATTATGATTTTCAAGTGCTTCATGGGGTTTGATGCTCTCCTATGATCTTTGAGTCATTACTTAGTTTGCCTTGACACATAGTTTTAAGATGGATAACGGATGTTTTCTGGTGCCAAAGCCCCATGAACCTTTTTAAATAAGGAAATAATGATTTTTCACTGTTTAATAATGTTTTCCAGGGAAAAAAAAAGAAAAAAAAAAAGACAACAAAAAAGCCTTTAATGCAGTATTGCTCATACAGGATAGGATATAATTTACTCTGATACATTTAGTAATCATTGTCATTCGAACAAATATTTTATCATCATATTGCTTAACAAACAGAAGATGAAACAACATTTATTTTCCTTTTACCCTCCTGTAAACTCATGACAGATACAAATCCATTCACAAACTGAAATTAATAGGCTCAATTTAATCTTTTGCAACATCAAGGGACAGATAAATTATACACCATCTGTTGCTCCCTCGAAGTTCCTTCTTACAGTGTCATGGTTCAGGCAGCACCAATATTCTCAGAATCAGCGATCACATATTGCTTAGTCTCGTAATCTTCAGAGCTCCTACGAGGTGATTTCAGCAACTTGAACCAACACCACTTCACAAGGGAATAAATCTATTTCTCTCACATTTTTCTCGCCGATGTTACTGATAGGCTCAGCCTTGGCCAGCCTTGGGTCTGTTTCAGAGCCATCTGGAATTAGCTCTGTCCAACCAGGCAGATCCTGGTCTCTTCTGAGACTAAAACTTTGTCACTTAAACCCAATATAGCACCACAAAAGAGACAACTATACAGTGCAACATCAGTCTCAGACCCTTGATTTGGAAATCTCAACATGCTTATATTATGCTCGTTCCCTTTTCTCATCCTCATGTCCTTGTGCCCAAGTCCCACATCCATACATGCTGCCAATGCACAAATCGTGGTGCCTCTCAACCCAGAACATAATAAGGAACAATGACAGGTTTTCTGGCACCTGAAGATGTACCCTACACATGAACTTGAAAATCATCCATAGAGGGTTGATCTGGGAGACTTCACAGAGCAGAGTCCTGTTAGCCCGTAGCCCTTTTCATGACGGAATCCTATTGCTCCTAGTCTTGGCATGAAAAGAGGCAAACCCTGGCACACATGTCGAGTACACCCGGTGCAACGCTTCTTCCCTAAAGAAGTTTGACCTGTCAGCTGCGTTTCACCTCTTTGACTCTTCTTCCAGCCACACCAAGTCACAGGTCATCCTTGCCACATTTATCTATTTACAGCTCTTCATGCATGGTGTGTCTCCAGACAGAGCATCACCAAGCAGCATCCACCAGCTCCTTGTAATTCCTAAGGAATACTCTCTTTCCCCATAGCTCAAAACTATCTTTTGAGGCTTAATTCCTTCCTTTTCTTATTCTTTGCTCTGTGTCATAAACTATTCTGCATGGATGAAAACCATTCTTACCTGCCATTCTTACCACATGGATCAAACATACATAGGAAAATGAAGTTAAAATCAATTGAGGATGATATACACAGAGATCAAAGACATAAAAGGGAACATGAGACCCTCTTGCTGAGTAAGGAGGTTCACCGGTGACCCCCCTGCTTTCTAAACTCCTCAGGGATATTAGGTGAGGCTAGGTCCAATCTTAGTCTCAGAGCTGGGTAATGGTTCATATCTAAAGGAATTAACTACATGAGTTTTATTAGTATTAATTCAGCAAGGCTTCAGCAATTTACTGAGGATCTGTCATGAATAAGGGGTCTCCTCACTTTGGGTGAAGAAGAATCTCTCAGTCTCAAGTTAAGAATCTCAGACCTTGAGAGGAGTCCCAGCTCAAGGGGGGAGTCACTGGCATGCAGTCCAGTTACAATTTACAAAGAACTCAAACTGGACTCGTCCAGATATCTGTTGTTAGTAGAAAGCTGCCCCTGCTTCAAGGAGCAACCTCAAGAGGCTTCATGGCCAATGGGGAGACCACGGCCCTGCGGCCATGCTGCCTGGCAGAGGGAGCTCAAGGAAGGCTCACTTGGGCTGTCTCATTCATGGGATATAGTAGTTGGCTCACAGTCAAATCGCATACCAAGGAAAGGGTGTGCATGATACTCCTTGTGCGGTCATGGTAGATTTTTCAGTGTTCACAGCAGTCAAAAGCCTTCTGTCAGAGAAATGTCAAATGTTTTATTATCTGAGACAAAAAAAATTCATCGATATGTGACTTTCTGATGTACTCTCCTTGATTTCGTTCTACTGCAGGGTAGTGAACTTGATATATGTTTATGTTGTAGTGTTTTTTGGTCCTGTGTTTCTAGACTGCTTCTAATATCCCCGGACAATTAAATGAACGGGTTTGCAGAGGCAAAATAGCTAGAAACAGGGTGTGGTATTCAATTAGTTACCCACAATTACAACATGATATGTCAAAAGAGCCTGTCCCATACAAAAAATAGGATGATGAAAAGGTTGACCTAAAACTCTCACAGGATGCTTTGAGTCCCTCAAAATCAAAATCATTCATGTTCATTATTTGCCTTGACTTTCTTTTTTGTTTTTCTCTTATGAAAGTGAAAAGTAGGCAGTTAGTACGAAAAAGTAATTGTTCTGTTAGAATGAGTCTGTCAAAACACAATTTCCATTTTCAAATCATTCTATTTCTATACCACTCTGACTTTGACTGCAACAAAGGGAATTTAATTCACATATGAGGAAACACTTAAGGAGGTTGCGACATACACAGAAATAAAGGGGTTTAATAAGAGGTTAGTAACCTGTGTAAATCAAAACAGGTGTAGGTCAGTCTGCCTTAGGACCAGGGAAGAGACAAGCTAGCCCTATTTTCTGAGGTTTTTTTGTAATTTTACTGGAGTGCAACTCAGTGGTAATTATTCTACTAATGCAGCAGAGTCCACAAAAGATGTCTGTGAAAGGTCTAACGCTATAGCTGTTTAGTAATAGATTTATAATCTGTCACCCTCTTATAACAGGATACAGAATTAATGCAGTGTTAGAGCAAATGATAGAGGACTTACATAAACCAAAAAGTCAGTAATTATCTAATGATATTCATCTGCTAGAGGTTTGCTCTTTTTCATATTCCACTATTGTGACACTACCTGAAAGACGTTTTTTCCTTCTTTTTTGAACTATTTATAGATGTTTACAATGGCACTTACGAAATGTCACACCTTGATTACCAGATCCAAGAGAAGTTAGGAAAAGTGGTGTTTTATCATCACACTCCTTGTGCATCTGAGCTATTCTGTACTGACTTGCCATAATTATACTTCCCAAAAAAAAAAAGTTCTGTATATTAAGTAATAGCTTATGATGTTGACTAAAAGCAATTTACTGGGTTTCAGCAAGAATGAGAAACACACACAGAGGAAGCAACAGTTTTCTGTTTGCACATTCTACTTGGGTTTTGTTTGTGGCCCACAGCTGCATCCTTTGAGTCCAGCGGGATCCTGCTCTGTGTACAATTGTATACATAAAATGTAAAAAACTAGAAAAGAGCCAGCAATTCCCCATAACTTAGAGATTTGAGTTGTTGTGGGTAAGTTTTTGGGGTTTTCTTTTAATCAGGCCTGGGCATCCTACAACATAGGCTTTAGCCTATCGAGGAGGAAAAATTCTTGATGCAAGAATCATGGTGAATATGTCTGAGCAGCCTCTTAGAGAGAGATGCAGGCCAGATCTGACTGTTCAATTCAATCAGCTGCAAATCAACTCCAAAATGAAGCTATTACCTTAGATTCTGCCTCCAGCTAAATCTATCCCTTTTGCTTCTAATCAAGAAGTAGACATGAATGCAGAGAGAGGGTGAGCCTGTTTCTGCCTGCAATCGTATTTCATGTACCAGCTACAGCCTGATACAGGAGGTCACAGAATTATATTTTTGTATGCCTCTTCCTGCAACAGAAAATAATCAAAGGGATTGTCTCTTAAATGAGCACATAAATCCATTTCAACACAAGGGTTTGATTGAACAAATGCAACAATTCAAAGACATAATCTAGCAGGGAAATTCTGATATCTATAATAAAAATCTGGTTGGCAAAGAAGCAAGAATTAGTGGAAGGAGAAGAAAACTGGTGTTATCAGCAACCACTCCTTGCATAGTAATTTACTTCTTCTCCTCACTGCAGCACAGAAAAATTCCCCAGTTCTCCATATCTGAATAAAAACTTATATGTGAATGCAATCCTCTTTTCCTCTTGAATCTTCCAGAGTTAATCTGCACAGTTTCCCATTATTAATACCATGACTTTATCCCATAGACCAATTAATAATCAATCCCATGAAGGGTTGGAGGTAGTTTAATTCCAGTAGAAGTGTTTAACTACCAGAAAGCTTGAAAAATGCCTTTCACACCTCAAATGCTCCATACAGGCATCTCAATTCACGACAGAATGAAGTCGTTGCACTCCACTATCAGTTTCGACCCAGCCTCACCTCCGTTCACAAGTGCTGCCACATTGCTCAAGAGACTATTTAGAGACTGCAAAGTCAAAATAAGACATTCAGTGCAAAATTGATGTACAATTATTCATCAAAGCTACAATGTCAAAAGTCTAAAATGGTTACATGTTTCAAATTAGTATATTAGGGAACTGTACCTTTTTTAAAAGGAGACTTTAACATAACATGAAAAAAACCCTCAGAAATCTACTGTTAAAGGCCTGTAAAGAACTATTTAAATTCCACTGGACTGGAAATGTCTAGAATATTTTTAAATGACTATTCGTACTATTTGACAACCTTTACCCAGGGCAGAGTTCCAGGGAATAAGCAGAGAAATAATTAGTCTTAATAATTAAAGTGAAGTGTGTTAAAGTAGGTGTCTCCTAGACATTTCCACTGCAGAGCAAGACCTTGCTTGTGCTCTGTGTCACGTAAGGATTTGCTGCTGGAGAAATGCCCGTTGCAAAATGCCCAGGGAGCACTCTGTTGACGGACTTTGTGTCAAGTGGGATGCACTCACGCTCTCATCTCCATTAAAATCAGTGGCTAAACGCCTCTGAGAATATGATGTTTATGGTTAATATCACTGATTAGAATGATAGCCAGTAATTAAGCCATGTTGCAAGGGCCACGCATTCTGGCACCCTGCGCAAAGCAAGCCAGAGATTTAAATTATCACCGCTTTACCCTTCACACATCGTACCTCTTGTTAACTTTAAAAAAGAAAATGAGAATCTGAATACATTCATCTTCAACTTTGTGCCTCTGTCCTTTGGTCAGATGTTTAAAATCTTTCACTTTGAAACTGCTACTTGTGTGCCGGTAAGATGTATTCAGATCCCCTCCGATCTCTCTCTCCTGTAGCCTGGATAAATGAGCTAAAATCTAGTGTTGCATTCTGATGTTTGCTCAACTCTTTGTAACTAGTCTAAAGTTAAAGAATATTTTGTACATAACTCTAGAAATTACATATTTTGGCAAATACTTTACAATAGGGCAGCTTGGATAGTGATGCCTATTTGTAGTACTGTGGGCCAAAATGTCAAACAGTTGTATTTGCCATCTATGGGCTTCCAGACTTCTTGAGCAATCTTTGCTCTTGTTCTGAACCTGATTTTATGCAACAACCTAATGGTTCCTAGTGGATAGCCTGCGTTTATGACAACACTTATCTCCCTGTTTTTCAGTTTAGTAGCAATGATGCCTTGGAGTTTACATGAGACTGTTCTTATTATAAAAGCCATAAAGCACAGACAGCATATGAAAACTTTTGCTTTTATTCGATGTTTTGCATGCCCAATCATGCCACTTGCAATGCTGCTTTTACAAAGTGGACAAGTTTATAAATAGAAAAGGAAATAGGCATAATCTACAAAAAATGTTTTTTTAATACACTTTTCATTTTCTTAGCATAATGACCACCAATTTCACTTCTTTTTTCAAACTCTTTCTTGCTGAACATCTGTTATTTCCTCACCTGGTGCAGACTCCTCTTAGTGGAAAAACAAAATAACTACTTCAGCTACAGTTTTTAGCAAGACTCCAATACCAAAATTACACTCAGGGATATTTATAGCTTTGCATAAGCATTTGCAGAAACATTAATCTCTCATGGATGGCAAAATGCACTCATTCTCTCTTTTGCCATATCATTATACTAAAATGTGATAATTATAATTAAAATTATTTCAAAGTTTGGGTTTAAATAACATTTTGATTAATTATGCACTGTTCCTTATTGTCACATTTTGACATTTCTCTCTCTAGCCCTGTATTCCACAAGCAAATTAGCACAGAAGAATTATCATTAATAATTCTAAATATAAATAACTTTCATAATCAGTATGCTGGATGTGTCAAACTGTACACATTTTTGTTGTTGTTCTTGTTCATTATTTCAATTTCTGAACCATTCCATTTTTCAGGCTTAATGTAATTATGCAGCTTCTTTCTGAACAAGCAGCAAGCTATTTTGAGCTCTGCTGAGAGCCAATATAGCTCTTTAGCAGCCCTGGGATAAGATGAAAAGTTAAAGCACACATAATTTGCGGGAGAAAAGCATTTTCTGAATAAAATGGTGAAGGAGATAGCTCTCTTTATCACAAAACATCAAAGATCAAACATGAATGGCAAACTACAGGAATTCTGTGTTAATTCAATGTGATTGTTACAGATGTTTTCACTCTTCTGCTTCTTGAATGTGTTCAGAATTGTTTCAATTTTAGCTATTTCACATAGTAAGCTTGATGGAAAAATATTTTTTCAACTGATTTTTTTTAAAGTGTTTGGTCCAGCAACTTTAAGATCACAGTTGACCTGTGCCAATACTTCCCCAGCCATGGCAAACCCATTTCACAACCACATTCTGTGTTCACATTGCATACAAATCGTAACGTGATGAATGAACTGTGGAGAAAATCCCAACTGCTTGTGTTCTTTTAGGGTGATTCAGTTGCACTGCCCTTCTGTGGAAAACAGAAAGATGCTGAGAACAGCCTGGCCTCTCTTCTAGCTGATTTACTCAATTTGGTGGCCAAAAACACGGAAAGAAACTTCATGTCCTCTTCTTCTGTAACATATCAGTGGCAAGCCCATCAAAATGTAACGGAAATTAAAAAGTCAAATCCTTTATGATCAGGAACTGTCCCAGCTGTGGGTGCAGGAAGTCTTTAGGTCTTGTCTCTTAGAGAATGGGTATGAGAGATTGTTCTGTGAAGTAACATGTCTTCAGAATTTGGCTTTCTGATTCACGGGAAATGTCAGGAAGGTTAGGGGGGAAGAAAAAAATTCCACCTTGAGAGTCATTGTTTCTGGAAACACTGTGAGGATTCAGCATACATGGAGTTTGACTGGAGCAGATTTCAGGGCAGGCCTGTAAGAGCAGTTTTCTTTCTGGCTCTGCTTGCAGGCTGCCTAGGACCCCAACGGGCAATTTAGCAGGAATTGTGCAGGCTGCCGTGGTTTTGTTGAAAAAGCATTCCTTGAGACCTTCTCACCAATTGCAGTGGTTTTTTGTTTTACAGGATCTTCACTTCACTGTAGTTTGTATCTAGTTAAACACATGCAATGATCCAGGAAATTTTTCCATCTGTCACCTGTAAGTGGCTCAGTATTGAAAACTCATTCTACTAAAAGTCAAGAATCCCCACATTTATAGTGTTTGTTTTCTTTGTGTTTTTTTAATTACATTCAGAATGCAGTCCCAGGGGCTGACAGGAGACTATAAACAACGATATTCATCAAACCTTGACAATCTTATATTTAAATGGAAGCAAGCGCATGGGCAACAAAATACACCAATACCACCGAATCACATCAAAGAAGAGTGCCTGCTAGTTATGGGACTACAAGACAGGAAGGTGAATCCCTTGACAAAATACATGAGATTTTTTTAAATGGGGGAAAAAGACAGAGTCTCTCCCTTTTTCTTTATTTTTCTTTTATTTTTTTTTTACTGAGCCTTAATGCCACTTGTGAAGATTAGTACAAGAACAAAAAATTCAATGTACCAATGGAAACACATCCAATTTTTTGCTCCAAGTCTCAGTACCCATGCATGGCTGAGAATGACAAATGAACAATATAAGAAGCTTTTCAATTATACATAACAGATAACCAAACGTTGTTTGGGGAAAATATGTTTAGTGGGAATAATAGGCAGGTAGATACAAACTAGATTGAGAACAAAATCCAGGTCTTTGTTGATTTTCTGTCATGCTAAACAGATGAAGCATTCAATAAAAGCACGCTATAGACTAATTAATAGTCAGAGGAAAAAATCTACAAATGCCTGAAGAAATAGGTTTTTTCCTTCAATTTCCACCAAAAAAAAACTGAAACAAAAGCTGAATATCAATGTCCTAAAAGAGAAAAAGCAATAGACAAAGTTGTTCTATTGATTAGCTCTGCTCTTTGCATGACAAAAATTTTAAGCATGTATTTCAGACAGTAACCACTTCACACTAAACAGAATACAAAAGTACACAAACAGTATTTTAAAAAATTACATGATTCACAAAGCTAGACATTAAATATAAGAAAAATAAGATGTCAAAAAGTGCAAACTAAAAAAGAGAACCAACAGTTGCCAGTGCATATAGAGACTACGCAGATAAATTGTTTTTAAAAATCCATTTGGACCATGTGTTTGTTTTTATCAAGTAGTGATATGTAATGGTCATCAGAAAAAGCAAATTAACACATTTCAGCACTTTCACCTGTCTGCCTTTTGAGGTTTAAGTGATATAAAAATTGTATGAGCTGTCTTTGACATTCCAGTTAACTCTCCTCCACCTACCCATTCACTGCACTGGGAGGTCATATTTTAAATTGCATTATTCCATTCTCCAAAGTTTCTCCTCTCATTCAAGCTTAACTCCACTATCAGCTTAAGTCCACTATCAAAGCTTCAAACATAAAGATAAATCAAAACTTTATAGAACAAAATGTTGTAGAGGTGGTCAGGTTAACTGCACCTACAATTCTAGGATTGTAGGGACGCTTTTTCAGCCTGCCACAAAGCCCTCTGCACAAAAGGAAGCAAGGAAAATAAAAGGAGTTCTTCAACCTGCTTTATCAAAGGATTGCACTTTTTTCCCCTCCTGCCCAGAACAAATGACAGACAAACTGCTGCTCTTGCCCTCAGACAGTCCCACTGAGGGCCCCAGGGCTCAAGATTTTTCAGAGACTAAAGTAAGAAAGAAAAGTTAAAACAACTGAAGTAATTCCTCAATCTCTGAATCTTCTGCTAGAGATTTCAATAAATGGACAAATTCTTTTGCTGGCTAGAAATTGTAGAGTTTTTTTCATAATATTTATCTCTGTCAGTACACTTACTCCTTTCCATGTTTTCATTTGTTAATTTTAATTAGTGTAAAATGCATTAATATTTCCTCTCCTACCTAGAGAGAAAGCACAAATGTATAAGACTTTGCTTAGAAATTCAGATTTCTTCAGAGATTTTTTTTAAAATGAGAACTAAAAAGTCAAGTATAATAGTAAATTTCAAACAAAGAAACTTCTCATGTTGCCTTTTATTTGTTTCGCTCTGCAAATTGTATTGAAGTTTATGAGCTTTTTAAAAATTACCTGCACTAAGCATTGAATTTCTGCTTGTTAATAGCTAAATAGAAATCCCAGTCGAGAGACTATCACTTTACATGAAACTTCATTTTGCTGTCCTTAAGATGACGCATGTTTTGCAATTAAGCAATAAAACATCTTCCCCATCAGACAGGGAATGGTAAGAGAAGCAAGTCATCCCAAAGGACCTGAACTTCAGATCCAGAGCTGCCTGACGTGCGCCTCAGCCTGCCATTAGCAATGCTTGTCATGAACCAGGCTAGAAGGAAAAGAGGGAAGTTCTCCTGCCTTGTAGGATGTTCTGGAAGAGGAGAACGCAAAGTTCTAGATATTTCCCTTCTAAGGTATTGACTCCTCCTGAATGTTGAAAGACTAGACCTTTCAAAAAAAGTGAATTGATATCTGTCTTGAAGGCTTTATTGGTTTTAAGTTCATATAAAACTTAATAACTTTAAGTTTTTTACCACTTTTACAGATACTTTTTAATAAGTATAATGACCCCAATCTACAGGTAAATGTTGTCATTTATCTAAGTGTAATGAAAAATTAAGGATATGTTTATTTTTTTGAAGGCAATTGTATTAATTAAAACAGCTCTCACTGAAAACTACATCAAGAGAAATTATTTCATTGCTGGTACTGCAAAAGCAAAACTAGTGAGAAAAAACAAAAATAACAAATCCAAGTATTTACAAATAAGTAAATGTTAACATGTAAGTAGGCCACAAAACACTCACATGTACTGAGTTTAATACACTCCTTGACTATGTTGTAGGATCTAACAAAATTTCATAGACAATTTCTTTTAGAAAAATTGATCAAAAAAAGCCCAGATCCATTAAAAAAAAAAATCTCTACTGGCATTCTAATCCCATCTTTCTTCATTTGCAGTATTTCAGTGTGCAAGATAAAACATGGTAACATCTGAAAAAGTTGGCTGAATCCTTTCTTCTTGGAGCTTTGTTTGACCATATGGCACTGCCTCAGGGATGAATTCATTACTAGTGTACCTCCAGAAATTCCCTAAAACTTACTTTTCTTTCACATGTGAGTCACTGAAAAAATAGTTGGTAGCATCTTTGTGCAAATACTGGATTACTAGCAATAAAATCTCAAATACTTTCATTTTTTGATGTACCAGACAACCACAATTAGACTGTCTTCTGCTAAAGGAAAACCTCTTCTGCTAATGTTTTCCCTAGCCATCTGTCCCCAAAAGATTACTGTTTGATTTCTGATGACAGAGTAGCCTAATACTTGCCTTTTCTGCAAAGTTCCAAGTTTGTACAGCATGCTGAGAATGGCATGGAATAAAAATCTGGCCTTACAGATCTACTGTTAAGCAAGAATCAAGTGGCAGGCTAAATCCAAACTTACTTGCTTTGTTAAAGGTCATGACTACAGAATCTGAGACCTTGCTAAGTATTTAATATAGCTAATAAACTACAGTTGATGTATTCCCTGCATACTAGATGGAAAAAAATGGTATACTGTGGAAATAGTATCTGTATTTTTCTTGACCCTTCTGAGGTCACAGTTTTCACTCACTCCTCTTCTAACCAACACTACTGATCCTGTCTTCTCCCTGAAAGCCTGGACTATTTATAGAGCTCTTTAATGCTACAATCTCTAGATCTCTTACTCTCTTCACATATTGCGAAAATACTGTTTATTTCCCGGAGTGCTCTTTGGAATTGAAACACAGTGGGATGAAAACACATGCAATATGAGTGTTAAATTGGCTATAGTTTTTTAAGCACAGAACTACAAAAATTGTAACACATTTTTTGGGTGATAAGGTCATTCTCTATTTATTTTGCATTTTTCAACCTTCAAACTCCAATAATATACAGATTTAATGGCTCAATAAATAGAAATAATAAATTTCATGCAGTGTGATAACAGGGATTCATTTTTTTATTTATGACATGCAATTCTAGCTGCTTTTTCATTGTAATTCATCGTAGTACATCTGTTTTGAATATTACATAGTAATATTCAAAAAAACATAATTGAATAAATCTTGGCCTCTCTCTGACATATCTTTTCATATTTACATACCTTCCCTTCACAAAACAAAACAGAAAATTCAAAAATTAACATTAGAAAAACTGATCTGCCTAGAATTGTAGTGATTTATGCTTAGGTAGGTGGCTTGTCAAGGGGCATTTCAATTTATTTCTCACCTCTGATCCCTTTTCTAAATGCCCGCAGCACCTTTCAGAATAAAACTCTGAAAAATACTAACCTCCCTGTTTCTTACGACTGCGCTTCCTCAAACATTCACTGCGCATTTATCCGCAGCGTCAGACACGTCTGCAGAGCAGCAGAGAGCCGCCATGGCCAGGTCAAAAGTACAGCAAACGCATCCCAAACTCTCCCACTGCTGCAGCTTTGCACTTAAAGCGATCCTGGAGGCTGAGAGTCCCGTGAGCTGCAGCTAGAGCTTGGGGGCACGATGTTGTCCCTCGCACACCTGCAGTCCCAGCTTTGTTGGGCTGGTTGGAGTGACGTTCACGTTGCACCTGAGCAGAGCTATTTGAAATGCTAGTAGGGGCATACCTGAGTGTTAAGGTAATGTCTTTATTTTACACAAAATCACAGAATGGTTCGGGTGGGAAGGGACCTTAAAGATCATCTAGTTCTGACCCCACTGTCATGAGCAAGGACACCTTACACTACACAAGGTTGCTCAGAGCCCCATCCCGCCTGGCCTTGAGCACTTCAAATGATGGGGCATCCACAGCTTCTCTGAAAAACATTGTCATTGCGAGTTCTGACTCTTTGTTTCATTCTCAGTTCAGGCTTGATCCAAACTTACTTGTTGACTAAGGCTGAATGAAGAGCTCTCTGTGCCTCCAGTGTGTTTATTTTCTCTGTAACCAAAATAAAATGCAAGCCCGAATCTATGGACTTTTCCTTCTTAACTATTTATCACAGCTTACGGTACAGAATTTTTTGTGTATACAGTATATTGTTAGGCTGCATATTGCACTTTAAGTGTAGAACAGAAATTCACAGCACAAGGAGTGAAGGTCTTCACAACTTTTGAGGCACCTAATGAGTGTCTTCATGTGCAAAGAACCTGAATTCATAAGATCAGTTCTGCCTGACAACATAAAGAATGACTACCCCTGAAGTTTGCTCCTGCAAGGACCATTACTAGGTATATTTGAAGGAGGTTATTCAAAAGCTGCACAATGCAGGTAAAAAAATGGTAAACAAATGTTCTACACTCCTGTGACACCAGTTGTTTCGACCTTATTCTATTTAATTTTTTCTGTGTATCATAACAGCACTCAGCAGGTTCAACTGGTCTAAAGAAAAGGAAGTTAAAAGCAAACAACTGAGAATGAAGAGTAAGAGTAAGATATTTTTTTCCTCCTTGAAAATCTGAAGGACACTCAAAGATGATGAATACAACTTCCACTTTTGAAGGTTTTTTCTTTTTTTAGGTTGTCTCCCCTCGAATGTGTTGCTAAGTTTTTCTTCTCCAGTCATTGTGTTCCAGAGATCCAAATTACTCTCACTGAAGCTGTCAAACTGCTAATTGCAGGGGTTTTATGTTTTTACCAGTCCTGCTGCACACAGATGAATTAAATCTTCATCTCTTGAGCCTGAATTCACCCTTTCCAAAGTAGACTTAATCTTCTCTTTGGTACCCTGGAAGCAAAAAAAAATTCTCAGTTTATACTGTTAAGAATATAATTCTGCTTTTGGGCATTGTGATTTAATTGCTGTTTAATAGATCCAAATGTCAAGTCTTTCCCTAGGGTAACTCACTTATGCTATTCCTTCCCATTTGTTTGAGTAATGGGACCGACCACATCTTCATGGAATATTGTTAAAGCTCAGAACATTTTTCCACCTTCATGACCTAAATTACATACCTCCATAATGATCCCTTATATTTGTTCAGACTAGTACAGTTGGACTTTGGTGCTGCTGCATTCTCTCTACCTTGTTAACTTTTCAGTTCAGCCACCAGTTGTGCCTTTAGTAGAGATGTTAGGTTGAAAACAAAGACAGTGACAATCATCTTGATGGGCAACAAATATCTTGTAACATCTCAACCACCTACCCGAATGTTTAAATACTATTTTTAATATAGCCCACGGTCTTTTTGCGACTTACACACTCCTCCTGCCAAATATTGGGAGAGGAGGTTATAAAGAGGAGTATCTGAAAAGATAATCCGTCTGAAACAAAATATTTTTCCTTTGATTTGGCAGTTTTTTCCTTTTTTTTTTCTTATAAATGTTTCAAGAGACAGTGGGTGATTTATTTTAAAGATACCCTAATTCAAGGTTATGCCAATGAAACAACTGTCATCCTCTATGATTTAGATGTTCCAATCTTTCCCTTACGCAAAGACTGTCTTGGCTTCATTTCCTTTATAAATAATCTTGCTCCCAGAGCTACCAGCAAACTGACTCACTGGTTTCACTAGCAGGTAAGTGGAGGTTTACTAAATATATCTAATGTCAGAAAGCCTCCTTAGAGAAATTAGTGAAATATGCAATGTTATCGTGGAATGAAGTGCCATATTTCTAATGTTCCCTAAAATCTTTCATCTTGCAAGCAAAATTTTGGCAGGGATTTTATGCCTCCTATTTGAAGACTGAGTAAGATTATCCTCTTTACCAATGGAAGAAGTTAACTTATATAGTAGGAAAACGTCTACTGAAATATTTCTTATATTTTGTATACTGTTTTTTCTGCTTCTTCGGTTTTTTTCACTGCATCAGCCAGAGGCCACGCATCCCTCAGAGACTTTCTAGCTGGTTATCAATGAGTCTTCTTCTGGATCTGGACTGGGAATTATCTAAGGAAGGCTACTCCTGCCAGGTACGGTTTTGTTGTATTCAATCTGCTCAGGGAGACCAAATTCTTTTCTCAGTTTCTCCAGTGCAAATATTGAATAATTCCATCGATCTACCTGACAGTTACAGATTTCTCAGACAGCTGTGGGGTTTGCTGCACTCTAATTGCCAATATCTTTAGGTAGTAAATCCTGTGTCAGTCTGTGCCACACAAGAGAGGAAGGCAGAGGACAGCAGCAGTCTCTGCCTTGAAGCAGATAACCACAGATGAGGGCAGAGTGAACGCCTCTGTTTAACACATGTTGTTGTAGATACCTGAACTGATTCTTTATCCTTCAGTTTTCCCTGTTAACTATTTCAGAAGCGAAATTTCACCACACACACACACACTCACACACCCCCTACATATACATGTATTTCCACGATGCCTGTGCAGAAGTGGAAATACCTGAAATACCTGTTCTGCCACAGCATCATTGCCATAGGGGTTCCACATGTTAGTGCATAGGAAAGACAAGCTAAAATCAGCTAATCTGAGGTATCTTCATAAATCTCTCACACCTCTCCGGAGGTGGCTTTGGATGACAGCACACCTTTTGCAATGAGATGGTGTCTGCTTCTACCTATAGCAGAAGCCCCGGTAGCACTGAATGCCAACATGTAACCAGACTAAAGCTTTATGTGGTCACTACTCCAAATGCAAGCAGATTTTTACAGGCTTGGAGAATTTAGATTTGAGTCCTTCCACACTTGTTTTCCTATTCATTCTTCCTCCCAGGCATATGGAATGAAGATAGCTCTGAAAAGACAAACCTAAAAGAGGCATTTTCTTCAACCTGCCCCCGTTCTACAGGCTTCCCAGAGAAAATAAGCATCTATTGAATTCACTTTTTAATCATCATCTTTTCGCTATTTTTACTTTTTAGCATAGATAGATGTAAATATATTTGTTCAGTGGCAAGACAAGAAGCACAATGGCACTTTTATGTAGCTCTCAGGAAAGAAGATGCTGTATCTTTGATGCATGCTTTTTTTTTCAGTAAGACATACCTGATACATACCATAAGATAATGCACTTAAAGAGCAGACTACATGCTATAAATCCATGCCCTTGTTTTCTGTCATTTAAAAATATTAAATATTATTCTAATGATACCATCTAATTTGACTATTATTTTTTTTGCAACTACTGGAGAAAACACAGCCAGAGAAAAAGATGGATGGCTCCTAAAAGAGCACCTAGGGTGCTTCTTACTTTAGAGCAGAAACACAGGGCTTCTTTTTCAAGAAACGGTTAATGTTTTTCTGTAAAGGAGATTTCCTTAATGCTGGTTGGTAATATTTTTGTGATGGCATTGTTAATGGCAAACAGTGATTTACTGGAAAGTGTAAGAACAGAGCAATGGCCTCCAGAAATGTCACTTGAAGGCCTCTTGATTGATTTTACAATGATCCCAAAGAGCTATTTGCCCTGTGTTCAAATCCAATATCCTTTTTCATTCTTTGTAGAAATTTACAGCTACATATGGGCTTAAAATTAATTTATTCTGGAAACAAAGAGGAAAGAATAGTCTAATAAAAGCCAACTACAAAGTCTGGGGCACAATAACTAGTGTTTCAAAGAAACATGAATCTTTCCACTACAGTCTTAATAAAGGTATATAAATTTGGTAGGCATTGATCACTGTAGCTTGTCACCAAGTCACTCCAATGGCTTGAGACTGATCTGAGGGTGAAGGATGTGACCAAAGGTTATAAGTACATCACTTTCAAAGCAATTACCTGCATCAGGCACAGCAAGCTTGATTTGGTTTGGTTTTCTGAGTTTTTTTCCTTAGGTAGATTGTGTTGTTAAAAATTGCAATTGACTAATAAATATATTTCTTAGTGTATCACAACAGTTATATTTCTTAATGTATCTCAACTTTATAAAGCGACAGAAGCTTTGCAGAGTGCGAGGCTCCACACGTTTCAGAAAAAAACAACTCTCATGATCACATATACTGTCCAGCAGCAAAAACAGGGGACACCTTCACTGCATTTCACTCCTTTCCCTGATCGCTGTGTATTGAATGACTTGCAGAAGCTCCCCCTCCTCATGGCAGTTTCCTGTCTGCACTGGTGAGAAGGCTGCTCCAAAGTGCAACTACTGAAAAAGGAAGCATCAGTCAGAAGTGCATTCATGCATTTTCAGCCCTCGATTTTGTACAGGTCCTAGTTTTAATCTCTATAGGTTACTCATTTTCAATAAGTTGTCCATGCACTTGATATGAAGAAGATTATTTCACTAATGACTTTGTGGACACTCCGCATTTATGTCTTGTGACGAAACAAAGAGTCTTTACATAACCTCCAACGCTTTATGCAGCTTCTTTAGCTCCAGGTACTTCAGATAGCAGCACAGTTCACAGTCTCTGAAATTTTATGTGAAAAATGAAACTGACACAAGGAGTTAATCAATTAGAAAGTGCTTCCTGGGTTTTCAGTTCTAATTTCTTTTTCTCTCTGCCATTTTAGTGGTTCTTGCCATTTCACTCATTAACATCTTAAATAATTCTTTTTCCTCTCTTCTACTGCAAAGATTTCTTTTGTTAAGGATATTAAGAACTCAGTCCATCTTTCTTTAATCCTTTCAGTATCTTTGCTGAAACACCCACAGCTATGCATGTTTTGAATGAAGCTACACTCACATCATAGAGAAGTAGTCCTGGCCAGTTAGTTCCTGCATAGATTAGATGCTTTATTGTTGTTTTTTTGTTTTGGTTTGGTTTGGTTTTTTTGTTGTTTGTTTTTTTTGCAACAAAATCATGGCATAGTGAATATATCTAACTTAAAATATGAATAAGAAAATCTTTCCTGATTTTTCTTTATTCATAAAACAAACATATAATTGCGTTACCTTGGTGCTGATCTTAAGGAAAAAAGAAAGTAAACCAAACATTCAAACTTTTTTCAGCTGTAATCTTTGCAAGACCTTCAGTT
Organism: Melanocharis versteri; assembly: GCA_013397845.1. Classification (NCBI taxonomy): domain Eukaryota; kingdom Metazoa; phylum Chordata; class Aves; order Passeriformes; family Melanocharitidae; genus Melanocharis; species Melanocharis versteri. Next base: position 868,191 of record VZTG01001083.1, read on the forward strand.
TGTTCGGTTTATGATTTGGTCAGAAAATGCTTTTATGCAGTTTTCAAAGTCAGGAAAAAAGAATTCTCTTCAACATATACACACATATCTTACCTTTAAAATTTCAGCAAGTATGATCTGCGCCTTAATTTCACTCCAGAAATGCTTTTTATAAGGAAGTCACAGTAGCAATCGTGAGTGAAATTTTGTTAGTAGTTAGCCCAATTGGTATACGTACAGCTTTAGATACAATAAATCTTTTTTTCTGGATTTAGCTTGTATATATATATGCTTCTCTTTTCTGCTTCCTCGCTCTTTTCTTCAAAAAGTGCCATCTCTATCAGAATGAAGTTATTTCTAAGAAAGTAGTGACATTGAAATCATATGAGACATACACTCATTATTCTGGTGCAGTAAATCACCAAGACCCATGCCAGTGGACACTCTTATACAAAAAACATTTGTCTAAGTCTGACAGAAGTTCATGAACTCGAGATTAGGAAACACAATGTTATATAATGTCCACTCATGTGAAGAAACAGAATAGCTCTAATCAGCCGTTAACACCTGGCTAACACTGTTTTCTTGAACACTAGAGGGAGATCAAAGCAAAAGAATAAATTACCTAATACAGCATGGATACTAATTGCAGTTGTTAATAAAATTTCAAAAGATTGTGTGATGAAGATCTAGGTAGCATAGCATCTCAATTTTTCCTCACTGTTTTCACATACCCTTATTTAATATTGTTTTACCTACACTGTAATTTTAAAAAGGAAAAGAAAAAATATTAAAATGCTCAGAAGGAAAAGGATTGTATCAAAGCCACCAGTACTGTATTAAATTGTTTTTTCATATGAAATATGTTTACTTTGATGAGAAGATACAAGTTCTAGCAACTGAACAATGGAATGTGACCATGTGGTACTTTTTTCTAGCTGTACCTACAGCAGGAAGCAGAGGAAACTCATGTTTCTGGAACACCTTCCCTAGAAAGAGATCTTTCTGTTCCATCTCAGTGCCAGCAACCAGGACATTTCACATTCAGAAGTGAAAAGTTCTGAGTTGTAAAGGATGGAAATTAATGCTGTCACTCTTTTGCTACCACAGCCACTGCTTTGTTCAGGTTCTGCTGAGCAAAGTTTTTAACATAAAATGCCAATTTTAAAATACAGACTTTCTTAGTTTTTTATGAAAGAAAGTTATCAAATGTGCACCCTTTTGCCATCTCAGCTACTGATGGGAGACACCAATGCTTTCAGGAGGATTCTGAAATAAAGGAACAATACTTAGACAATATCAAAGAACTGTGCTGCCACTAAATTTTAGCAACTTTCTTGGATGCTTCCTGCACCATTTGGGTCTTCTTAATAAATGGTGAGAGATTTAAAATCGAGGTCATCTAAGGAAACTATTTCCTTCAAGAGTTTAACAATTACAGCTGAGGATGTTTCACTTATGATCTGCTACTGTTCCTCAAGCAGGCAGGTTTCTGTTTGGGGTTTTTTTTGTACAGGCCATGCTGAGGTACCTTAAGCATGGTCAACCTGCAAGTGAGTGAGATATTTTCAGTACTTTGAGACAGACAAAAAAGCCACAGGAAGCAGAGAAGCTGACAGGGCCCTTAGGAGTCTGTATATTTTAGAGCAATTCCTCTGACACAGTTGCTTCTAACGACTGTAAAGAACCATACGATGTGTAGGGCGAGGCAGAATCAGGCTTGATGTGTTTTTTCCACTTACTTGCTCCATTTTTCTTGTTTTATAGCTTTAAAAACTAAGCCTTCACATCCATGTTTTTGAGTGGCTAGTTCCCTTCTTAAGTGCCTGGTACACCTGGAAAAGCTAGAAACAAGGGAAAAGGTATTTGTCCACAGATTTTGTCAGATGTATCTTGATACAAAATTGTAACAGCTTGAACACAAGTGGCTGAAAAAATGCATTCCTCTCGTCTATGGGACTTTGGCTGGCATTTTTAGACAAAGCAGGTCATTCTAAGCAGCACCAGGCACCGTAACCAGTCACACACAGCTTGTCCAACCACCTCACAAGGGATTCATGTTCCACTAGGACAAGGTTTTAGAAGGGGGGCTGTACTGAACGGATTACCAGGTGTCCCAATGATTAAGCTTTGGAGCTAGCTAGAGATAATGACATTAGAAGCAAGTGCTACAACATTGGAGAATTTGGGGTACTGAGGAAAGGTCATGGCATTTCTAGCGACAAATAAGCACCTCTGTATGTACTGAGTGGGTTGTGAAATATATTGTATATACTGTGTCTGATACACAAACCACTTATTCTGGTCCATTCCTTTTAAATTACATTTTTTCAAAAGATTTAGATACATAGAACCAGGAATTCATACATTTCATGGTTCTGGAAAGAAGTCATTGCATCTACATAACTGGCTTATTATCACAGTTGTTTTGTGCAGTCCTAAAGCTGAAGAGACTACTCAGTACCCTTTCAGGTCTTATTCACTGACAGCTATTTAGAGAGTAAATACATCTTGGGGTCTCTACAATGAAGGGAAGTATGGTTTGCTATTAAAACAATAATAGATGCAAAAAAAAACCCAAAAAACAAAACTGAGAAATTACCCAGTATTTAAGGTGTGTAATTTTTTAACCATATCTTCTCATTATAGTTCACAGATGAAATTGCTTTTATTGCTATTGCAGCTGACCTGGCCAGTTTATTTAATATTTTGGGATCGAGTGAAATGTGTTGTTTATTTATTCAGTGAATTAAGTTTTCATCCAATTAAAAAATCAAGAGCAGACCTATTATTCCCAGACCTTTCAAATGCTAAGTCATTGTATTTCTACTGCAGAGAAATTTGTATTTTAGTTATCAGTAAGCGCAGGGCACACATGAGAGAGTTATGGTTTGTGCCCACGGCTAATGCTCTTGAGTACCTGGAGTTCCCAGCATCCCCAAGAATATTCTCAGCCTTGCCACAAGATCAAGTACTGGGGCTGGCATTTAGCTGTGTAATATAAACCAGTGCAAACACGTTTTCCAAGTGACGAGGGTGTCATAAGGAGCCACACCATAATCACGGTGATTACAGTTGTCAGGTAATCTGGTTTTGATTTGTTTCCTAAGTTTGTACAATATTGTCGGTATGTTTCTGGGCCTGGCTTCCATTCTCCCAGTTTGCTGCTTCGTCTTTAGATAGCTACCAATCAAATAGAAATTTATGATAGTACAACAAATATATGCATTTTTAGTAACTTTACTATTGCCATCAGCTCATTGCCCATTATACCAGCTTGGGAGACTGCCTCCTGCTAGATAAATCATGTTTCTTAATATCCAGTGTTACTGAGCTGTTGATTTCTCCATCCAGGACCTAAGTTAAACAAGAATGGGTAGAATTTTTTGCAGTTTTTATTATACAGCTACATTTGCAAATGTGTTTCAGATTTTCAGAGTCATTCATTGCCATTTATTGCTTTTTGACTGTTTTACATTTCTTGCTAAAGTCAGGCAGACTTATTCTTAGACCATGAATTACTTCAAAAAAGGTAAAATCCAAATAATTCAGCTATTGCCAGGAAAACCAGAATTGCCCTATATGGCTTTTTTTTTTATTTTTTAAATGTTGTGTTCTATTTTTAATAGTTCTGAAGTGTAAACACTAGCTGGGAAAGGTTGACTTTGCAGGTAGCTGCAAAAGATGAGTCTGAGGTATTTCAGAGGGTGAGTGGCATGGACCCTATATCTGGACAGTACAATGATGAAGTAAACAGGCAAGGTGCTGAGAGTGGGGAGGAAGTCTGTTGCATCCAAGCTGGTGGCAACACAGGAGTGTAAACCTTTTATACTTGTGTGAAATGACTTTGGCTCTAACTTCTGTAGACAGCTGAAATATGCATCCAAGATCGAAGGTGCCATCTTTTCCCATTGGCTTTTAGGACGCTGTTAAGATACAATTATTGAAAGACATCTCTGCATGAGTGAAGGTGAAGACAAGACCATACGCCAAAGTCAATAGTACAGAGAGAGAGATCCAGCAAAAGACAGTCACCACCCATGGATCCAGTGGGGTTCTGTTGGTCCTTCTTCACCCTGGGTTTCTTGGTGCTGGAGGCCCCAGAGTTGCTCTTCTGGGGGCACCACTAATGTTGCTCACCATGTTCACAACAGCTTTACCTCCCACGTGTAGTCTGTCTGTTCCAGCACTGCTTAGAACCTCTAAACTACTTCATGCACACTACCTGGTAGATCTGGAGCAGCAAAAAGAACCCTGTAACTGTGGAACTTACTGCAGATGTATGATATAATGTCTGCTGTGCAGATCAAGCCCTGGATTTATGACCCAGGTAAAACTGTATGCACAGATATTTCTGTCTGGGACGTCTGAGAGTGAAATATGACTGTGCACTACACTGAAGCATCAGAAAAGGAGATAATTGGCAAGATCTTTGATGGAACCCTAATAGAGCAGCGTGCAATAGCCACGTATACATGCTGAAATGAGAATCTCTGAAACAAGACGGTCTTTTTTTGGCTTTCTATTAATTGCTGGAAAACATTAAGTGATGTAATTATTCAGTTTACTGCAAAAGCACTAAAACCCTTATAAGTTCTTTGCTCTTACCAAACTTAATACAAAGTTACTATAAAATCTCAAGTGGCAGATGTAATATACCAAGCCATTCATAATATTGCGTATTTTCAATGAAGGAAACTTCATGTTTTTCAGGTAGATTATTTCAGCAATACAACTATATCAGCAAAGAAGCATTCTTGAAAAACAGTTTTGAGAAAATAGCAACTTAATAAACATGTTTGCCAGCTGATGCTCCTGTTTAAATCCTATTTAAATGAAGTTTTGTCTGAAGCATCTGTGACGACTTCCTATAAAGAGTGAAAATTGTGAACAGAGTGCTAGATTAGAAATCATTAAACTCAACTGTGACAGTAGCTCCAGGTGAGATTAGGAGAAGCATACCATTACAAAGACATTGTCAAGTTTCCTATTCTTGTTAGTAACTCCTTCCTTCAGATGTTGTCCTGATTATCTCTGGGAATGTCCACACATGCTGCAGTGCAATGCAGTTCATTTGGTCCACTACACTGCCTGTGTTTTCAGATATGTATGGATACTCTCCTGAATGGTTTTTCTTAACTGATCTTGTTTCACCGAAATTTGTAGCGGCTTGTGCTCCAAGTCTTGCTTGGATACAAAAGAATTAAAACTTTTGACTTCTCCCTTTGAAACAGTAACAGTCTGTTAGAGTATTCAGAAACCTTGGTTATGAACAAATGTCCAAAGGAATTTCAAGTCTTACTGATATGAAGGTGTCAAAGAAAGCTGGTTTAAACTTAAAAACAGAGGGAGAATCATTAAATTATAGACTCATTTAGGCTGGAAAAGATCTTCAAGATCATTGAGTCCAACCATTAACTCAGCACTGCCACGTCCACCACTAAACTATGCCCCTAAGTGTCACATCCACACATGATTTAATGCCTCATGGGATGGTGACTCAGCCAGTTCTCTGGACAGCCTGTTCCCATGCTTGACAACCCTTTCAGTGAAAATATCTCTTTAAAGAAGAGAACTTTCTAAATACCAAAGCTGCATGTGTGTTTCCCAAGAAATTAATTAAAAGAGTAAAAATTCTATTCCTTTGGAAATATTCCTGTATGCTTGGATGTAGTTTAGATCAGGATCATTATGGAGAAAGAAAAACATGATCTTTGTGCCAAAATAAACATTTGAGGTTTTAAATAGTTATAAAATACAGACAAGAGAAGGCTGTACTTCAGATCTTAGAAATATGTTCATGAAATCAAAAGACTATTTCAATTTAAATGAAAAGGAAGCCTCTTACTAGTATTTAACATGCCTCTAAATACATCAATATTTACAAATGTTCACATCTAAATTGAGGGCATTTCATTACACCATCAACAGTGTGGAGGTAAACATGTTACTGTTCTGGACAACAGTTTATCTTGGCATTAGTTTTATTTGTGTCTAATAATACTGAAAATCTTGTGAGAACTGCCAGGCTTTCTCAAAGCAAACAGCTGGGCCAGTAAAGATTGCCAAACTCTTGAAGTCTGTCAGATCAGTTTCAGTAAATGTGGGACGCCAATTGGTAAAGAAAACTACACTTATTTTTTTTAATTACTTTGAAGCTAAAAGAGAAATTATGCTTTGATTTTCTCTAAGGCTCAGTGAAGCCTTGAACAGCTCTTATTTCATCCAACACAATTGTGTCTCTTTATGGTGATTACACATGTGCTTTAAACTGCAATAGATGATACTCCAAATGTCTATTTTTGCCTCATCTCTGTGGTCAATTTCTCCTTGATATTTATGTTTCTACATGTTTTATTGTAGGAGAAATTCCAAACATTTCAGTTAAGTCTTAAAATTGCTCCAGACCAAGGAGAAAGCCTTGATCAAAAGAAGAATGGTCTGACTGACAGGTCAGCTTCAGAATAAAGCCAAACCTGGAAAAGAAGCAACCCAGATTCTTTCCACAACCAGAAGAATGAGCACTGAGAGACCTTCCAACTTAATCGAACACCCAGGGCAGACAAGCATTCCGTCCCTCGAAAACATAAGTGATTCTTCGTTAAATATCACTGACTGCACCCAGGTTGTGGTGCCAGAGGAAGTTTTTTTCACTGTTGCCGCCGCTGGGATACTGGAAAATCTACTTATCCTCATTGCTGTTGTTAGAAATAAGAATTTACACTTGCCCATGTACTTCTTCATTTGCAGTTTAGCCATTTCAGACATGTTAGGTAGCTTGTACAAAACTCTGGAGAACATCTTTATCATCTTGTGCAAAATGGGATACCTGACACGTCACGGAGACTTTGAGAAAAAACTGGATGATGCCATGGATTCCATGTTCATTCTGTCTTTGCTGGGGTCTATTTTCAGCTTGCTAGCTATTGCAGCAGATAGGTACATCACCATCTTCTACGCTTTGCGGTACCACAACATCATGACACTGAGGAGGGCCTTGGTTATCCTGGCAATAATTTGGACGTTCTGTGCCGGCAGCAGCATTGCCATTGCCCTCTTCTCCTACGAAGCAGCGACAGTCATTCCCTTCACCATCTTGTTCCCTTTGATGATGTTTTTCATACTCTGCCTCTATGTCCACATGTTCCTCCTGGCTCGATCTCACGCCAAAAAGATCGCCTCACTGCCCACCAGCACCGTCCATCACAGAACCAACATGAAAGGAGCGATTACACTGACTATTTTTCTTGGAGTTTTCCTTTGCTGCTGGGCCCCCTTTGTTCTCCACATCCTCTTAGCAAGGTTTTGCCCACATAACCCTTACTGTGCCTGCTACATGTCCATTTTCCACGTGAACGGGACACTCATAATGTGCAATGCCATCATCAACCCAATGATTTTTGCATTCCGAAGCCCAGAATTGCGGAGTACGTTTAAGAAGATGCTCTACTGTTCCAGGTCAAACTGGAACTGGTGAACACTTCATCAAAAATGAAGATTATAGAAGCGTTTATGGGGTGCTGTGCAACATCAGTGTGCAGAGTTAAAAAATACCAACAATTACACCCAAAGTAATACTAATCTTGTGGTATACTGCCAGTATTTTCAGAGGCCTACGAAAGAATGAATAAAAAATAAGTAAGCACACAAATCTTTGTCAACCACACCTCCAAACTAAGCTAATTCTGCTGATAATTTTCATGCAAGTAAAAAAACCAAAATAAATGTCTTAATTACCTTTTGTCAGCTCAGAAAAAATCCAAACTAAGATCTGCATCGTGTTGCATTACCCCAGAGATGAACCAATTCATTTCATATCAATAATTTCAATTCAATGCATATACTACTTTAAAATTCTGTTGTTTAAATGGCAATGAAGTGAACATTTGTTTCTAAATTGTGCATTTGTATAGAAGTCTATGGTTAAGTAGAAAACATGGACATGTAATTTTGCTGAAAATGTGAACTCAAGACTCTTCTTTAACATCTAATCTCCTTAAAATCATGCAATTAGTGATCTCTAAGTTTCAAAAGCAACTTTTGGAGTGTGAGTCCAAAAGACTAGGATATTTTGATTTAAAAGCTATTTTTAGTCACTGAAGAGTTATTTCCAGTATAAAGTTGTCATGCCAGCAAAGACAGGTTTTGAATTTTAAAACCCCTAAGCCAGGTCTGGACTAGCAAGGGGAATTGCTGAGGTTGTCAATGCCAATTCTCTTCAATAAAATAATAAGCTCCACAGATAGTTAAAGTACTTTGATTCAGTCATGATGTGCTACAACAAAGAATTCAAAAAACATAGTACCAGAGACTAAATTCAAACACTTCCAAGGAAGTCAGCCACCTGGGTAAGGAAGCAGCTAGCCGGTGTGGAAGGATGCTACAAAGCAGGTTGTAATTTAGAAACCCTTGTGAGAAAGTTTTGAATTGTTCCTGCCAAAATAATACAGAACTCACAAAACTTTAAGGCAGAATGGCTTTCAGCAGAAAAACATCCTGAAGCAGTCCACAGCATATGGAGAGGAATTAACCTCACAATAATTCTGGGAAGTCATTCAGCTGTGCCAGAGAAAAGTAGTAAGAGAATTTAAAGATCATGGAATATGGATAAACCATATGAATTCAGGTTAACTTGAGTTGCATAAGGGACAATAAACCTGAAAGCCTCTATAGAACTAAGAAAAACAATTAGAAAAGAGATAATAAAATAAAGATTTTTCAAACCTATGCATTTATTGCAAAAAACAGATTCATCTATAAAATGCAAGTTCAGAAGGGAGTTCAGATATAATCAAACATTTTATTTTAATAAGCATTTTTCCATTTCCATCAAAAAGCAGAATGAATGTAAAGCCGCACAGCAAGAAATTACTGTTAGTCTCGGGGGAAAAAAAGAGAAAAACATACAATACTAAAGAAAAGGCAAAACAAAACATCTACAGTACTGCAATGCCCTGTGCACACAAATGGTGAACTTTAAAATGATAAAAAATATTGGACATAAAATTGTGATTTAGGCAGCCCTCATATTAACTCTGCAATGCATGAGTTATCAACTAAATGTACCTTTCCTCAAAACATTATTTCCCATCTGCTTCTCTAAAGCAAACAGTTACAAGAGATAAGTAGCCTCCACCATGTTAGAAGTCACTGCATCTTGTAAGGAAGCCTACTTTAACTCTACCCATGCAAAGATTCCATGTTCACACTGAGCTGTCCAAATGTAAATGATTCATACCATAAAATGATTCATACCTCATAACATCTAAACACAGAGAAATAATCATTAAACAAAACACCAAACGTTTAGCCCCACAATGAGGAACATTCAAGAGAGACACATGTCAAAATCAAAAATTCATCAATAAAACAGTATCACTGAAATTCTTTATAAAGTCCTTTGATAAGGACTCCTCTCACAGAGACACTAGCAGTTAGGGCTTGGAAAGGTACCCCTGTGAAAGCTGAGGGTGGACAAGGTCATGGCTACAGCAGACCCCAGGTGGTGCCACCAGCTACTGCTTTCTTCTGCCACACCAGCCAGCGGCAGCTCAGGGTAGCCCTGGCAGGTGTGGTTAGGCCTGGCTGCCTTCGGGACTCATCTGACTGCCCTCACCTACAAAAGAGTTTCAGGAACTGGCTGGTGCCAGCCTCCCTTTGCAGCATCCCCAGGCACAAGGGAAAGAAGCAGCGGTCGCTCACAGATCCCAGGAGACAGAGCCCAGCTCCCACCCCTGCACTGCCATCACTTTGCTTTGCAACGAGGACCTGAGCTTCTACCTCACCAAAAAAAATCCGTCCCACGGGCACACCTTTGATTGTGCTCCTCTGAGCCCTCCTTCAAGGGCAGAGCAAACTGCTCTCCAGTAACCCAACATCTGCCCACTCCTTCCCAAACTATCCCACTGCCTTCCCCAGCACCATCCCCAAGCCTCCAGCCACCATTTTTCTGCAAAACACAGAGCAGTTGTGATTATGCAGGTTATGGACCAGGGAGAATTTTTTTCCATCTAGCTTGTTAAAACAAGAAGTCAACACCTAGGCAGCAAGATTTTGGTAGGTTTTATCCCACATTGCTTTTTCTGACTTAAAAGTATTTCTGCAGTTACTGACATTGAATCTCAGATTGCCATGAGATCCAAGCACTGTCTGGAACTGGTTCCCACCTCATCTTACCAGTAATGAAGTGCCTGTTCTCTGTAGCCTACCTGGACTCATCTGTGGATACACTCAAATCAATATCCCAAAGCATCTGATCCTGTCATGATGCCTGAGCAACACCCAAACTTACAGCTCAGGATTTTGTCTTTAAATCGGTGTAGACACTTGATGGCTCTTACTGTTATACTCTGTGTCTAATACACAGACAGCCAGCAAGACTGGGAAAAGGCTGCAAGGTAGACAGGTTGCAAATTATGAGAACTGCTTATTTTTCTCCATTTTTGTGTTAGAGACAACAGGATTTGCCATGTCCACCGTGTAAATTTGTAAGAAATGCAGATCCTGTCCATTTGCAATACAGCTGAAATCTGTGTCTATAATATTAGATCTCGAGCTGAGCCTGGGGGTTAGGTAGGGAGCCGATATAAAATTCAAAAGACACATGTAACCTTTTTTATTCAGTTTGCACTTGTTATGATTAAATGAAGCATTCTTTTGAAAATATTTCCTTTCTGGGAAGAAAGAGTCAGGAAGAATACAATATATAATTGAATAAAAATCTTCTAAAACTATTTTAATTTTTCAGTCTGCCTGCATTTCTTGCATGCCAGCAGAAGGGTAAATCTCTAGGCATTATCTCCTAATTGGCTGTAAATTTGACTTGTATTTTAGTTGTGCAGTGTCCAAGTAGGTTTCTCTGCCTCACATACCAATGTCTCCATATATTTACCTATGTTGCTTTTTGAACAGACTCTTTAAGCCACAATTTTTGAAGCTTTCATTGTATTGTGCTGAAGTTACTACTGAAATTCTAACCTGATATACTGACATGTAAAAGTGAAGACTTTTTTCAGATTTTGGAACTTCCCTTGATCTGCCCAGCTTTAAATTTCAAATGTTTAGGAGGCAGAATTGTACCTTAACTCTGGGAGAAAAAAAGTTCCTCTTGGATCCTACCAGAAGCTAACAACCCTGAAAGGAACATCTAGTTCTTTGAAAATCACAGGCAATGCTACGATCAATGTTTCATTTGGAAGGGTCCACAGAACTTCACATGCCTTTGGCAACAAAACATTTCCCAGTCACTTACTGCAAAACCAAGGAAGAAAAGTTCCTCCTCTCTTTTTGTTGTTTTGAACTGAACTTCATGTTCAGGAGTAAAATGAACAAATCTGATTAAGGCACCCAGGGGAATTAATTCCACTGAAAGAGTCAGAATGCCAGTGAGAGACAAACCCGCAGTTTGATTTTGTTCACAAATTAGCAAGACAAACACAGTATATTCATGAGAAAACATAGTTTAGAGTTTATTTATGTGAGAAAAATCTTGTTCCAATGAATTATGGTTCTGGACAAGACTTTCAGAAAAATAGGTGCCTTTGACTCCTATTAGCTGAATAAAAATTCTGTTTTTCAAACAAAACTAAACTCTTCAAATGATACATTCGTTCAAAGAGAATTATACCCAAGTAGGACCTGTTTTCTAATTCTCTCAAGTTAACTTCAGCAGAGAGCTACCCATTGTGTCCTTATCATTCAGCACTTTAATACAGCTTTGTTTGAAGTGTCATTTCTCTGAAGACGCAATGCTGTTGTAAGCTTCCAATTCAAAGAGGATGACTTAAAGTACAACTATGGAAAACTGAGTGTGACCACTAAACAAAAACTTTTCATGTCCACTTGAAAGCAGTTTTGCTTTGTCCTCAAATCCCCTCACCTCTATAAGACAAAATCAGACTGTTGAGCTGTTGCACATAGTCTAATGAGTGACCATTAACTATCAAATAATTCTCAATAACCCATCTGGAGTACAAATGCTTAGTGAGTAACTAAAATTATTTATTACTTTCGAGAATTGTGGGATTTTTTTACATTAAGACTATGAGATGGGTTTGTTATTCCACATTCCATTGCTTCATCAGCACATTTACACTACTATTTATTACAACTTCAGTCCCTGAACAGCTACCCCTAAACTTTGTACGAACAATCTGGATAAAGTCAGAGTCAGTCATAAACCATTTGTGAATGGGTGGAGTTACTCTATAAGCAGCTTCTCACCCTCTGACAACCTAACCAAGGATAGAGGAGATGGAGCTCATGGCCCGGGTGGACGTTTGTATTGACATTTCAGCTGTAGTCATCTGTACAGAAGCGTCTCCAGTACAAACAGACAGATTGCCGTGATGGACCCCGAAGGAGTTCCACGGCCCCTGCAATGCCCTGACTCCAACCTGGTAGTCACAAGGTCAGGCAATTAAAAACCACTTTCACAGTGCCTAAAGCCTCCCAGGTGCCTCTGTGTCCTACCACGAGAGCATTCAGCCCTGCAGGGAGTCTTGGTGTCAGCATAGCACCATGAGGTATAATGCAGCCTCTGAAACCCGCAAGAAGTGTCTTTAGCCCCTTCAAAATCATATCACGTAGGTTTTTCTGGCTAATTGACCCTGACAATTTAAATTTGGTCTCATGGTTTGGTGGCATTGAATGTCTTGGGTAGATGTCTTCCAATTCAGAACTAGCTGCGCGGTCCAGGGACTCCTGCAGCTATTCACTTTCAAAATTAATTAATATTATCCATCATTCCAAATATGCATTTGAGCTTTCTCTTGAATTTTAAAGAGCAATGTACAGAGTTGCTTAATGCACCATTTCAGTCGCATCATCCACAGTCTTACATTTTTATCTACTTGAGAAACGAAACCACTGCCAAGTAATTTGGGTAATCATATCATCTTGTGTGACAGCTAAACCTGTCTTAACCACCAGCCTGTGCAATGAGGAAAAAAGGGAGAGGGAAAAAAGTGCTTCAACCCAGCACAGAGCAGCCCATGTCAGAGGGCAAGCTGAGAGGAACTGATGGGGGCCTCAGGACTCTCGTCTACACTTCACTTCCTCAGACCACAGCAGAGCCTTTGAAAGAGGAGGGATGTGGATAAAAGGCGGCTGCTCACTCCTGGATGAGCAGGTGGCACAAAGAAACACAGCCTTGCAAGTAAGAGCTGGCTGGTTAATAAGGGACTGAGACTGGCAGCGTTTCCCATTAGAGGAGCTGGCACTATAAGCAGTTAAAAGCTTGGGAACAGGCCCAGGGAAAAGGGTTGATGAAGAATGATAATCTTTTTGAATAACGGTGTTAAAGGAGCTAAATCAATTGTTCGGCCTTTCTCTATACGGAGAGGTCTTTCCTAAAGGTTTTGTCTGGGTGGCTCAGGAGTATAAGGAGCACAAGAAAGCTCATCACACGGAAGCGTCCCTGGGTTCCCAAGCTGGAAAGGTTGCCAGCCAAGTCAAGGTCAGGTTAGGAGAGACAAGGGCAGGGAAGAAAAGAGTAATTTCTAAGATTGGGTAGCACAGCATGGAAGTAAGCAGAACAGAGAAAGAAACAGGTAGAGAGGACCTATTCATCTCGCGTTGTTGGAAAGAAGTGTGTAGAGCTAAGAGAGTAGAAATGAAAGAAGTAACATTCATGGTCAGACAAACTGAAATGTTGAGATGAGTGGAAAGAGCAGAGATGTCCAGAAAATGGCTTTTCCTCCTGATTTGCAATAACAACCAAAAATTGGTGCATCCATTTGATTTAGAGAACAAAGATGCCTTGAAGTCTTATTTCTTTGGATATGTGTGAATAAAGTGATACCATAACTCATGGAAGGAATTCAAAACAGGTCCTGAAGAATTTATAATGTAAACAGGGGTGATGTTTGTGCTTTACAGCTGAACTATTAATTTATTTTTCATTTCCTTTCAAAAATGTTCAGTTTCTTCCTTAAATCATCATCATAAAATTCTCTGTAATGATCCTGGTCCCTGTTAATGTATCATGTCTGGAGGTCAGTCATAATATAGTCATATTAAGCATGGTTCTTCTGGTATTTCAAAAATAACCTGGTCATTTAAAATTTAAAACATATTGCACAGTCATTTGAATTTCAGATGTTGACGTTTCAGAGATATCTCTTGCATTATATGCTTTACATCCACTCTATAACTAAGCACCTTACAGTACTTTCCTCAGCTGATTGTCCTCCCAGCAACTGAGGCATGAACACCAAATTTTGCTTTTACATGACTAAAATTGCCTAATGTAATATCTGTACTAGCATTCAATACAAACATTCAAATGTTTGTCTTCTTATATGTGAAACAGAAAGTTTGAATAAAAGGCAGTATTGTGAAAAAGAAGAACTAAATAAACTGAAGGACTCTGGTGGAATTTGGTGCCTAAAACATGAAGACTCTGTTTTCTCTGCAAGCAAATGCACATGAGCTCAGATGACTCTTTGTATTACACTAAGCCTGTAATGGAGAATTTCTCCCCTAAAGAAGAGATAAGTTTATTAAATCATCTCATATTCTCTGCAGCTAGCTTTGGAGAAGCACAATCTTTTAGTTTAAGGCTTTGGAAAATGTTCTCTGGAAAATGTTCTCCTGAGACAACATGATAGGAAATGAGGGAGAAGCAAAAGGTCTTCTGAATTAAGTAAATCTGCTCCTCCAGCCCTTCTGGCTATGTTAATGAGAAAGCCTTCCCCCTAAGGAATATGCCATATTAACTGGCAATGTTTTCATACAAATACCTAAAATAAGAGCCAGAAATAGCATCTGGTTGTTCAAAAATGCATCTGTTCTCTTAATGGTACTTTCATATCAGTGGTTTTGGGTCACAGATGAAGCAATATGAAAATGAAAGTGGTTTTACTTCAGACTAATTTTACTCACCCTGATTTCAAGCTTTTTTGTCCATTGGTGAATCTCTTCAAAAAAATAGATTTGCTCAGGTCTGCTAAGTCCTGTAAAGGTATCCTTGGCCTGGTTTGTGCACTTGACCAGGTACCAACTTCTCCACAACAGACTGAAATGCAGAGTGCCTTGTCTATGAGTTTGTGCTCAGGACACAGCTTCATTAATTAAGACAGCAGTGGGGAGAAGAGGCTTTTTTCTGTAAAAGATGCACCTGCAGCACACTGGGTGACAGTCCCTCCAGGTTCTGAGAGGAGATATTGGTAGGAGAAGCCACACTCTCTAAGTGCACAGACCTCTGCAGCAGAGCATGGCAGCCAGGGCTACAGGATGGGTGACACAGAGCGAAGGAGTTGTCAGCAAATGTAGCCTTAAGAGAAAGAAAAGGCAAAGAAATCAACTGCTTCGTTTTAGTGCTGCTTTCTAGCAACAGTAGAAGTACTGTCAGCGTTATCAACAGAAAACTGTCAACCGCCACGGCGCCCAGGATACTGTGGGTTGCAAGAAGTTGGCACAACAGCCAAGGAATAAAAATAAGAAAGGACTAATGACAGAATATTATGAACTAAGTTTAAAACAGTATATAATTGGTAAAAAAGGAATTTAATTCTAACATACCTGCTTCAAACCTAGCAATCTGTGAATAATCTGAAGTGCACTCTGATTTTTGAAATGTTTGGCTTTTGAAGCACATTCTAGTATCTGCTGTTGCCTGCATTTACTAGAATCCCTTTTATCCATCAACAGTAGAGACATTTTGCTGCATTTTAAAAATCACTTTTTTAAAAATCACGGTGTGCACTTTCAAGAACTATTCTTTGCTGCTAAATCGTCTCCACCTTTTGTCATGACCCACTCACCCCTTTTTTGAACCAGTTGCAGGAGGAAATTTTAAAGTTGCTCTCCTAGGCTATTTATCTCAGAGTATTTTCTTGAATGACAATACTTAAATTTATCACAATAATATTAGCTGGAGTGAAGGTCCTCTGATTAAGGAATAAACACATTTGAAAGTGGGAAGGACATGTCATGACCATGTGGAGGAAATGTTCTTGTAACAGGGGTAGGAGCTCCCTCATGCTTTCCTCCATAAAAGCCAAGATGGGCCAGGCTATTAGCAGTATCTGAGCTGCATTACAGGAAAAGCTGCAAAACATTTCACCCCACTGTCATCACTGTAGCTAAAGGATCCCGAGAACTAGGAACTCCTTGCTGTCAGCACACACAAACCCCCCCACACACACCAGGTCTCTGCAGATGAAAAAATCGTTCTTTACAGGAAGTAGTGCATTAAATTAAAGGACAAAATCATTATTAGCTGGCCAAAAGAAGACTTCAACTGGAAATAGAGGCCAGAATGCAGCCAGCTTCTATTTCTGAGGAGGAAGTTAAGGAAAGAGAAGGTAAGTAACAGGCGGATGATACTCCAGGGAGGGAAGAAAACAACTGTGTGGAAACTCAAACATAGTTTATCCTGCAAAAAACTAAGTTAAAGGTAGAAAGATCATGCCTACAATAAACAGAGGACTGTACTAATTAGTTTTACTACTTAGTGGTGTAGACTGACCTCTGCATGTTTTTTTAATGGGATTTTGGCCCCTGTTTATATCACAGGGGCTTTCTAAAAAGATTGTTCTGACTCTTGGGTTTTGACTGTTCTTTTTACCAAAGATACACAGCAAGAGCAGTGCCTCTACTGTGTGGAATTTAACAGCCCATGCAATAGCTTCCGTAAGGAATAGTA
Source organism: Melanocharis versteri (assembly GCA_013397845.1). Lineage (NCBI taxonomy): Eukaryota > Metazoa > Chordata > Aves > Passeriformes > Melanocharitidae > Melanocharis > Melanocharis versteri. The sequence goes on from VZTG01001083.1 coordinate 884,818, forward strand.
GCATCTCTTCAGCAGACAACTGCTGTAGCAAAGCATAATGGTGAGAGTAAATAGCAGATCTTTGAAATACACTTTCAAATATACACTTCCATGGGAGCAAATTAACTGTAATATATGGAAGGCTGTAGCCACACTTCAGCCAGCATTTCTTCCTCTCTATTCCCTGGTCACCTCTTGCTGTCTACATTTCAAATGTATGTGCACATGTTCAAAACTTAGATCAAGATTCAGCGTGTCCTCAGCTGTCTTAAAATAAATTTGTGTATTATCTTTGGCATCTTTTATAGACAATTTGACAAGTAACCAAAACCACAATTACGACTTGAAACACAATTGCACCCACCCTCAAGGATAAGCAGGCAGCAGGAAACAACAGGGAGACATAATGCAAGTAGATTCTTTTTTAAGACACAAGGAAATGATAAATTGACAACTCATGAGGACAAGAGAAACCACTCACAAGGGACTGTATATCTTTCATGCTGAAGCACAATTTGCTTAAATCTACCCTTAGTTTTTCAGCCCATGACCTTTGGATCTGTATACAGATGCCTGTTGTTCAGTACCCTTTTGTTCTAGGAAAAATGTCTTTCCCAACTATAGTTCTCAGCTGGTTGCACAAGTTTCCTAATAAAGAAATGAGCTATTACACCAGTATGGCTTTAGGTCCCTTAGAAAGGTCACAAGTGTCTGTTCTGCTGTAGGGGAAATTGGAAGAGCCAGAGGAACACATGTCCATGCAGCATCTGATCTAAACAAAGGCTCTCAAAGGAGGCTGTTACAGAGACCAGTCCTCTTGCCTTAATTTACAGAGGGTGAGCTCTACCTACCCTGAAAACAACTAAAAAGAAATAGTAGGTGAGTTTTGACATTTAACTTATCACCTCACAAATTTGTCTCCACTAGACTGACTGAGTTCTTGGACATATTCTTGTCTGTTAGCACTCTCTGCATATATCTGACATAGGATGAAGTTCCACAGAGCTGTTTGTACATGTGGACAAAATAGCAAGATTAACAACAGCCACCTAAAAAATTTTATCAGGAGGTTCAGATGTGTTTGATGAGCTGTTAGTATTTAGATCACCAACACGTGTTACTTGTCAGATGAATAAAGAAAAGGATAGATAGAAGATAGATAGATTAGATAGATAGGTAGATAGATAATGTTCCATCATTATTAAGCTATTTTGCCCCTTCAGAAACAAAGTTAGCCACTCAATAAAGCAGTACAAAAGCCTCAGAGACAGAAGCTGAGAGGGAAGAAAAAATACATTTTTGGGAAGGACAAACAGAAGCAGCCCAGATAGTTATGCCATTACGATCAAAGCACAAAGGACAGTGACTATTTCCTACTAACAAATGGACATGTAGGGACAGCGGTTTGAAGGGGAATTAAAAACTTCACATCCTTGCAGAAACAAAAAAACCAGAAATAGTGTTGCCATCTACAGCACTGATGAGGTTCAAAACCTCAGTGATGCTAAAAAAATCTAAAGAATTAATGGTTCAACTGGGGTGGGGCACCAGAATCTTCTTACTACTAAAACTACAACTTTATTAACAGGGAATGTAATGAATTATTATACTAACGAAGACAGCTTTCATGTTAGTGCCAAAGACAGAACTGCAGTCCAAGGAAAGGTCCAAAATTTCTCAAAATGAAACCACAAAGCTGTGTCTTATATTTTATGCCTCATTTTGGCACAGTATTTTACTTGCCAAAATGCAAGGGGCTTGTTACTTCTGTTCATCTCTTTTACAGACAGGAGTTTCCCAATCTCTTTCTGCAGCCATTGGTTTTAAAAACATGAGAATTTTGCAGTTCAGGGTAAGCACAGTACAATTTTATGCACTCAGCCATGACAGCACTTGATTTAAAGCCAATAAAATGCTTACTGAAAGAAATCCCTAGCATATTTTGCAGACAAGTCATTACTTTGTCTGGCCTCTGAAAGCTCCACTGATCAAAAATTTGTATCTCTTACAGAGGAAAAATCAAACAATTACAGTAATTAATCAAGAAACAATAGTGGAATCTCCATTAAAGATGGTAATATATTCCCTTATAAAAGACACATCCAAGTCTGATTTATTAACAGAAGTGTCACACTAGCAAGAAATGAAGTATTTTTCTTTATCTTTCACTGAAAGTCTTATTACATCTACTTAAATCAAAGGCTATCAGAAAACAATAAATTCTTCACTTCCTTTTTGCTATGTTGATTAAAGTAAAAAGCTATTTCTCTACCTAGTCATGTCAGATTGAATCTAAGTGCTTACAACATCATTATCACCATGGCAGCTATATTCATTATGTTCTTCATTGCCTTCCCAGCCACTGTAACTGCTGTTTTGACAAATACTGTAATAAAAATTAAAATTGCTCAAAAAGCTCTCCATAGATGAATTTTCTTGTGTATAAATTTACCTTTTCCCCAGATAATTAAAATAGTGTTCTCCAAAGACATTCCTTTTCTTTCAAAAACCCTCTATTGATTTTATTTGTAAAAGCTGACAGCAAAACTAAAATATTTTAAACAGAAACAGATCAAAATCAGTTGTTTGGGTTTCTTTTTTCCACGAAGTAGAAAGCTATAAATGTTACTTGAGATGATAAATGGAACAAGGACATTTTGATAATGCGAAGGGAGATATCTTGGGGGCAAAGGTTGGTAACCACAGTCCTCTTCATCTCAGTAGTTGCATAACTAAAGATTTTGAAAGAGAGTAGAAAAAACAAACTTAATAATGCTGCCAAAAAAAAAAAAAAAGGCTGCTAAATTTGCAGAAAGCCAGAGTGAATAGTTACTAATTAGTCCCTTACCCAGCCAGAGATAAAATATCTATGTTTCAGGGAAACATGTTTCAGCTTCTTTTATTATTATTATAATTACAGTGAGTAATTGAGGATTCACAGACAGAGTGTGTTTGTAGGCAACAGAATGAATACACGCAGTGAGCCTCAGAGAGATGATGGGAAGGCAAAAATGATAAGCAGGCAGCTGGGAATATCGTGTATCTTACCCTGGAAGAATGTGTGACATGGTATGTTGCCGCTGGGTGATGACCAGCTATCTCATTAGATTTGTTTCGTTTAGGCACAACAGCAGTAAGATAATGTATTGTGTTTGCGTTCACATCTCTTCCCACTCCTAAGGATCTTAAAGAGACACATTCTTTTGGCACAAGTGGGGTTTCAATGTACAGGCCTATGCTCCCACTTCAGCAACCACTCCAGCTCCAAAGCTTGAAGTCAGTCTTGAGTCACTGGAAAGCTGCACTTAAAGACCTGGCAACTCAAATCCAACCGGACACTACTTCCTGAACAATACCTATTCCTCTTCCACTTGCCTGTGTGTTACTAGTGGGATCTTATCCCAGCTGGTTCCACGAGGGTAAAACCAAGCTTCCTCACCTTCCCAAACCATTGGGCAACAGGAGACAAGGAGATGTCTCCTGCTGAGAGAGAGATGGCTCCTTTCCATCTGAATAGACTCCCTGATTCAGCAAGAGTGTTTCCATATAAGCCCGCTCTTTCTTGTAGTCACACAAAGCCAAGCTCAGAGTAACAGTAATTCACAGTATCTTAATTTTTTGTGATCTTTTTACTTCCTGGTTTGAATCTTCTAGGCAAGTGACTTACAGGGGATAATCTTGTGGTGTCCTCTAGATTGTAAGGAACTCACGTGGCCAGCACGTCTCTGTGCAGTAGCTGCCCACATGCTCTCATACGTGGCATGACATCGGCCACAGATGCACGTCCACTCACCCTGCTTTATTATACTCCATTTTAGAGCTAGTTTTAGGTAGTACCTCAGCACATAAAACCAGAATTCATTGCTTACAACACCTGGTCAACATGTGAAAAAGGTTATAGCACTCTCCCACCCGCAACAGCAAGAAAGAAAAGAGCATGCTGAGGTAGAAACATGCTGTCTAAGAAAGGCAGACTTTCTTCCCCAAGTTGCCATCTACCTGTGCCTTACTGTATCATTCCAAGTGTCATATTACTGAGGGATCCATCATGTTTCCCTCCAGAACTTACAGCTTTTAAGTTTCTAATAGACATTCATCCTTAATTCTGTGCTCTTTTAAACTGTTTTTGCAGTATTTTAAAGCCAAGGAGTCTGTAAAGTTGTGGTGTGGATTCAGGAAAAGAATCCTAATGCTGTCTCTCCTGAGACTGGTGGAAAGGGTGGAAACAAACAGTCTTCTTTCGCCTGCAGCAACATTCTCACTCCTCCACCTAAAATTTTCATTTCCCCCAGTCAAGTTACTATATGTCAGTACTACCTGCTGCTGGATTCTGCCACAGATTATGACCTCAGACATCTCAGACCATATAGGATGAGCTCTTAATGATTTTCCTTCACTGGCAGATTTAGGATCCCTGTTCCTGTCCCTGTCTAATCTGATGACAGAGGCCAAGGAAGGAAGGAAGGCATGAAGGAAGGAAGGACAAATATTAGCTTGGGAAGGTTGTTTTCATTTTCAAGAAAAGATCTAAAACTTTGGCGTTCAAAAGTGGAGGATAAGAACAGTGTTCTAAATACAGACTGGCTGGAGAGGCAGGGCCTTGCTGCCAGTAGCCTGATAGCAGCTGTGGATAAACTCATGAGACTACTTGGCTCAATGAGTCAAACAAGACCAAGAGAACCTAGAAAAAAAAACTCCAATTTGCTCCATATAGGAGGAACTTGAAGTTGACAAAGGAAGGTTGGTAGCAACAGCCATTGCCCTGCAGTCAGCAGTGGTACGAACAAGAATGGTTCAGGGAACTGCATACTGAAAGAGTACGGAAAAAAGCAACTAAAGAGCTACATGCTGTAGCAGTAAAGTAGCCAGGAAAGAGTAAAACTATTTTTTACTGATGAGCTAATAACCTTTAAATTCCTTTAGTCCCCCTCAACTGTCAAGAAGTTTCACAAAAACACTTTAGCAACAATAGCCACTGTAAAAAGATGTGATAAAGAGCTTGGCAAGGACAGCACATGTTGCAAAAGAGAAGAAAGTGGAAAAATAAGTCAGCCTGTCTGCATGTGCTGGGATGCTACCAGCTGCTATGTAAGACACAGACTCCTTAATAAAGAGACAGCTTAGTTTTTAAAATATGAAGAGTTTTGAAGCTGTAAGTATATAATCTTCATTAAACCCATCATAACAGGGCTTTGAAAAGTAGAGAAAGAGAAAAGGGGTCTAGTTCATTTATGATGGCCCCGCTATCCTTCCATGACTGCTGTCATCCTGGTCAACTGATTACTTTCTCTACTTGTCCCTGAACTTCTTGAATCATCTTTGATAACTTCACCTTTCATCACAGTGCGTTCAGTCACTTGGATTGCTCAAGCAGATCAAAACTGCTTGAAGGAAACTTCCTCCTTTTCTTTCAGCTTTTCCAAGAATGCTAAGTCGGAATGAACTCCAGTGTCATGCCTTCAAAATAGCGTGGGTCACTGGAGACCTGTGAAATGCCTCTGTCACTGTTTTAGTCATGTTGCAGTGAAGTTGGATCCAGCTTTTTATCTCCTTATTTCTGCACCTGTATAATCCCTCACCTCCAGCTGCACAACCAAGGCTTTGAGAGGAACAGAAACTCTTCTTTCGTCTCAGAATGCCACAAAGAGCCAGTGAATTTGGCAAAGTTTTGCAGGGATGTGCTCTCAGCACCCTGCAATTTTTAGGCCTGCAGCAGCATAATTTGCCTTCGGAAATTATTCTTCCACAGAGTTGAAGGAAGAGAAAATGTGGAAAAATGTGCCATTAACTTTCCATTCAGATTTTGGCTTCTTCATTGCTTTTAAAGACGGAGCTTCATATTCTAAGTAACTTACAGATTTTTCACATATATTTTTAGTATATACTGTACTACTGTAGAATACAACTGTACTAGTTACCAAACACAGCAGTAAATTACGTTAAAACAGACACAGAAAGTGGTAGACATAAGATTGGTCCACCCCCTTCTTAGAGAAGGAGATGTTAAAACTTTTAGAGGTTTATATTTTGTGCTTACTCTTCCTTTATACAAAAATTTGTTATTACACATGGATGCTTTCTCATGAATGCAATAGACAGGAGAGAATAAAAATGTTTTATTGTTTATATGGAATATGCTTGCTCACTTCTGCTTTACAGAGACAACACTTAGCTGAAGTGAACTTGCACAAAACCTCACTAAGTGAAAGCGGAGAAGCAGGATGTATATTCCCGTTTTTACTCATAGTACTGTATCTTGTGTTCAGCTGGGACATTGGGAATAGTCAAGGACCTGTACTTCCACACTTGTCAAATGGAAAAAGCTGTCGCTTCTGGGGCAAGACAGTCAAATGCTCATACAGAACAGAAATAAATGGTACAATCTTTTTCCTGTGACCATTAAGAGAATTGAAGGTAATACAGTTCAGGAAATCTACATGACCAACTTTGGAACAAGGCGCAATTTAGCAAGTTTGGGTTAGGATACACTGGCAGAAGTCCACAGCATGAATTTCACCTAGCAGATATTCCTACAGCTGTTTAAAGTCTTACCACGTTCCACTGCAGCCACATTCCTTTTCAAAGTTGCCATTTGTAGAAAATTATCTCTATCACACCCTCTTGAGAGTTATTTAACAGGTATTAGCTGCCCACCGAAGCAGAATTTATTCAAAAGAAATAGATAGGTTTCAAGCTTTCACCCTGTTCCTAGTCTTTAAAGAAAGATTGATCTTTATTACATAATCCACCTCTCCAGAAAAGTCTCCTATCTCCCTACTTTGGAGCAACAAAGCATTGAAATATCAAGTGATGCCATATTTCAATTAATGTAAAAGGAGATAGCAAAATTATATGCCTGAATGAATACAAATATTTTACGTCCAGTCCTTTATAGCCAAAAAGTCTCAGAGTAATTTAAAAATTAAATCTTAACTGGCTTGTCATTATTGATTTTTCTGAGAAAAAGATAACATAAGACTATATTCCTTCAGTGGTAGCATCCTTTGAAATGCATTCGCAGAGAAACAGAACTTGCACCATTTGTGCTCCTGCAGAAGAGATGTCTTAGACACACACAGAGAACCTGCTGTATCTTCAGAAGGTTCATATATGTAACTTTCAAGGTGTAAGATAGTCAGTGGACGGAAATGTTTTGTTCCTTTTAATTACAGAAGAAAATAACTCAACATGGAAATGCGAGCCTCTATGTCTGACATTTTGATTGTCAATTCAATTGGTTATTGAGAATCCAATTGCTTATGGAAAATCCAGAGTTCAAGTCTGTAAGAAGAGATCCACAGTGTCTTTCTCTTTTGGCAGCTATTGTTCAGACATTTTTGTGACTGTTATGAGATAAATAGAGCTTCTAGTTATAAAAGTGTTTATCAAAAAACATGGAAAGGGACTTTTTACAAGAGCATATAGTGATAGGACAAGGGGGAATGGATTCAAAGTGAAAGATGATGGGTTTAGATTAGATATTAGGAAGAAATTCTTTACTGTGAGGGTGGTGAGGCACTGGAAGAGGTTGCCCAGAGAAGCTGTGGCTGACCCATTCCTGGAAGTGTTCAAGGCCAGGCTGTATAGGGCTTTGAGCAACCTGGTCTGGTGGAAGGCGTCCCTGCCCATGGAAGGGGGGTTGGAACTAGGTGATCTTGAAGATCTCTTCCAATCTCTACCTTTCTGTAATTCTATGATCCTGCTCCAATGAGCAATACACCATGATCTAAGCTGCAGACAAAAGCTGCAATCTGGGAGGAAAACTCTTCAGAGCAAATCAGGAAATAGCAGTAGGTACTTATCAGGAATTTTTCCCCTTTATCAAATCTATTCTGCCTACACTGTTTTTGAAACAATTGTAACTGACTCTAAAGGTTTCAGAAGCAAACCTGGGTTACAAAAATAAGATCAGCTTCAGTACATTACCAGAGGAGAAAAAAACCCATCTAGCATAGGGCAAGTCCAGTTTCCAGGCCAGTTAGACTTCTGGCACTGAATGGATGAAGATGAGCAATGGGATAAAGAGTTCATCTCAATGTTCTTGAGCTGTTGCTTGGTTGTAAGTGGGCAAAATTACTTGCCACAGTGTCTCACACTAAGAAAGAGGGGCAGCACTTCCCATTTCCCTTCTGCCCTGCATGAGGGAAATGCATGACTACGAGCTGACTGGAACACTGAACTAAAATTCACTCCTTTTTTTGACTTTGTCTTCTTGCAGTTGTGCAGCTGCTTTTATTCTCACTTGTTGTGGTTCGACACTGGCCCACCACCAGGCACCCAGGAGAGTCGCTTGCTCACCCTCCCCTACCACAGCTAGGCAAAAGGGGGGAAAAGAGGAAAAAAGGTTGATGAAGGCTTCATGGGATGAGGAGACCAGGAGAAATATTTCAAGCCTAAAACAGGCTCAACCTTAGTTGC
>VZTG01001084.1:0-84488 GCA_013397845.1 Melanocharis versteri
GAGCGGGGTGACTGGGGCGGACAAGCTGCTCGGTAAATAAACGCACGGGGGACGGGAGGGCGACACACGGCAGGAAAAAACATCACCTAAAGCACCTGTCCCCAGAAGTAGCAACCGGCGGGTTTCGGGCGGGAGGCTGGGAGCCCTCCCTGCCCTCCGTGAAGGGAGCGGGCAGCCCCAGGGACACAGTACAAAAATAACACCCAGGGAAAACAGTATTTCTGCAAGTGTCTGTGGACTTACACAGCAGTTTCAAGCACAGCCGCCCTGAGGAATGCAACAGGACCTTCCACACCGCCGTGAGGAAAAAGGAAGAGACAGGTAAGGCTTAGGCTTAATTGTAGATATTTACCTGATGGTTTTCTCTGATCTCCCAACGTCTTCAGTCATTTAAATTAATTCTGCTGCAAATATGCAAGCGAGTAATCCTCACCTAATCATAACCCTCCTAAAGTTTACCTCAGCAATACCAAAACTAGTTTAAAAAGACACTCTGCAAATTAATGTCACTTGGTTTCACGTTGAGAACGCTGCCTTGAGAGAGTAACATTTAAACCGAGTCGAAATTAACCAAATTTTAAATAACAAGAAGAATTTAAGTAATTAAAACAATTTTGCTTTGGGTCCAGCTTCTGATCAGGCAGCGTGGGGCTTTGTCCACCCAAGTCTGCAGCAGCCCCAGACAGCCCCTCAGCCTCCCATCCCAAACCCTCAGACAGACAGATTTCTTTTAAAACACACTAAACAACTGGAAACAAGACAAAGCAGTACCATCATTTCTAACTAGTTTACAGCAATTGTTTAATTGTTTCATATATGTAAAAACAAGAACTTGGCACCAACATATCTGTAATTTTTTTCATTAACACAAATGCATTAAAGACAATGATACGGAAATGCACAAAGGCATTTCAGTTAAGGCTTCTACAGATATTGCATGTTCTATAATTAAACATCTATTTTGTAAACTCGTTCTAAAACTTTCCAAGAAACTAAAAAAAAAGCTCAGTTAAACTCATATCCCACTGTGAGGCTTAATGGAACAAAAAGTATTTTGTAAAATAGATAATTAGCCATCAAACTGTTTATTGTGCTTTTTATATGGCAACGTCAAAACTCATTAATTTAAATATGGATATACTCAGACCCTCCTAAAAATATACACTGGAAAGGCAAGCCTGGCTTGAAATATTGATCACATCAAGTTCATTAATTCAATCCCTGCTCAACCATATAAAAACTACTGTATTTCACAATAAGAATGAATCTGGCTCTTGGCTGGCACCACTTTTTCCAAGGGACAGTTGGAAAGCCAATTCCTAGTATGAATGTCACAGATCAAACAATGATGTTATCCAAGTTTTTCCTGTACTGATGTGATGCCTTAGCACACTTTCGCTGAGCTCCGTATTTTATAGGCAAAATTATACTTCTGACCATACCAAGATGAACGAAAAGTCACACAGCCATGCCATTAAATAATCTCATCTTCAGGAGGTCACTGATTCCGCAAGGACACACACAACTTTAGGAGAAAGTGAGGTGACATGGGAACACCTCCTGTCTCATCCCTCTACTCCTGCAGCCAAATCATGGCAAGAACATCCAGCGCCCAGCTGAAGGAGACCAGCACCCTGAATCTCTCCATTTTAATGTACAATGCAGTGCCAGCCATAATTTAGCTCTAGTTTTACAAAAATGCAGATAGAAGAGCCATAACAATTTACAAAAGAGGTTAAGGGCTCCTTCCTACAGCAAACTGAATCCCTCAGAATGCAGCCAACAGCTGTGGAACATCTTCTAATTCTTGTAGATGTCTTTTCCCTCCCTGCCAAGATTACCACAGCATTTAAAAGATGTCATGAACACTGAATTTTTTAATAACTTAAATTTGCTAAATGGACACAAGAGAACACAAGTCCTCAACAGCCTTAGTTACTCACGTTCCCATGTTTGTTTTGAAGCAACTCAAGTAACAGCACAGAAAGTTAGCACAGAAAGCATTGAAAGCTCTTTGACATTTCCTTTCAAGTCTTATCTGGCTACTCTTAACTTCACTACTAAAAAGTTCAGTGATTATTCAGTGAACTTTGACAAGTGCACCCCTTCCACAACCACCCACAGACACACATATTAAATCAAACAAGGCAAAATCAACATATGTTAAGTGACATATACAAATAGATTCTGGGCTTTAGGTGATATTTTCTTGATAAATGGTTTTCAAACTAGACCTTGTTTGTGTCTACTAAGGAGATTGTTTCGTCCTGCAATATATCTGCATTTATTCACATCGGCAATGCTTTCATTTTGCCACTTTAATATAAAGGAAAAGGAATGTTGGTTCTCATCAGCAAAACCCACCACCTCCCACAATTACTACTAGGTCACTGCATGGAAGATGGGTTGCTGCAGAGTTTTTGGGTTGCTTTAATAAGCATTTTCTTGTAATTTTATGAAGAAGTTTCCCATTCTGTCCTAACACAGAACAACAATTTGGTGGAAAACACTCTCCATCAAAATAGGTAGAAGTAGAAACATTTTTAACATCTATGAAATCCAAGTTTGTTTAGAAAGAGCAGTGAACAAAACGATTGCTCTTGCCATACCAGGTAAGGAGAAATCAGAACACTATTCTTGTGAGTGGCTTTGGCATAGTTATGCTTCCGGACTGTTGAGAAATTACAGGACATGGATACATCCTGTTGGCAACAGAAAAACACCCTGTTTGATGAGAAGATGCATTTAACTGACTAAACTGTGGCAACATTAAAACTTCTTTGTCTTGTATCTACATCAACCTGTAAGAACTTGTTATCATCAAGATCTTTGTCAAAAGAACTAAATGAAGATTAAAAAACTGTCTTCTTTTATGGATTATTAAACAAAATCCCAGTCAATTTAATCATTCTAGAAAGTATTTTTTATGACAAATAAATGTAGATTCTTTTAAGCTTACTAAACTTGGTGGGGTTTATGTTTCTTAACTCTCTTTTGTTATAAATTTTCTTTAGACTACTTTTGTCATAAGATTTTTTTAATCTCTAGAAAATATTTAACCAAATCAGATAAGCTAACTGCTGTTTGCATTAGTAACAAAAGCAGGTTGTTGAAGACTGTACAGCAGTCAAAAAAGCACTGAACACCTGATCTGCATTCCTCTAGTGTCTTTGGCTATGTAGGTAGCAATATTTCCAAAATCACCTTGACTTCATGCACTAGGGATAATCTGCTTTGTAAAATAAAAACCGAAAGTATAAAAGTTTTCAATCACATTTGGAAACTGTAACATACATAAAAAGATCAACATTAAATATATACAATATAAAAATACATTTTTTCTTTATGAAAATTATAATACATAGCTATAATACACAACACGTTGAGCCATCAGTCACAGCTACAATATTTGCAGATTCTTGTTCCACACTTATGGCTGGACCCTGGGTAGGACATCTCCGTGAGGAAATTCCCCAATTTCAGAATGAAACATCCATTCTAAAAGAGAAAGGAATGAATTATGTTTTCTTTGAAAACTTTCACCTGAATACAATTCCATTATTCCTGAAAAGCACCCTGGCATTCCCCCAAGCCTGCTTTTCATTCCAATCAATCAACAACTCAGCAATGGCAAAGGCCACCAATGTTTTTAGAAAACTATTGCTGCTCCCTAAAATTGACAGAATTGGTGACAATGTTAGCAGTTGATCATGTGTAGCACCATCGTGCATTCAACATGGACACTGAAACACAATTCTGAATTAGACTGAGGGATTGTTGAAGTTTTGAGAGTGCCAGAGTCAGGAAGGAAGACTTCTGCTTAGACACTCATTCATTTTTAGATGTCTCTGCTCTGTGTTTCACAGTGTTAAGGTAGCAGCACCAGAACCTGGCTTAGAAAGAACCACTCATGAATGATACTTGCTCACAGCTGTCCCCACGGCAGCTCGGGCCTGGGAAACAGCCCGAGGTCAGCAGTGAAGAGCTCCCTGTGGAGAAACTGACTGTGCACACCAAGCATCTGATGGAGCAGCCCTTGTGGGGCTCTGTGCTGCTGAGGGTAGAGTTTTCTCCTGTCTGGGTTCTACCTATACTGCGCCTCAGCACAGGAGCGCTTTCTGTCGTGCTGCCTGCACATCCACCACATCGCCCAGGCAGTGTTTGCCAGCAGCTTGTCATCATGGTAAAGTCACAGTACATGCAATAATGTGGTTTATCCTCTCAAGCTTGAGAGCCACATGATTTGCTGCCCCATCCTTAACAGACTGAACTTTCTCTACTATTTGGAATAAATCCTAATGAATCTCTCTCCAGAAATTTCTGAAGTGGTTTTCCAGTCTTAGTAGGCACATGTAAATATCAAAAAATTTAATCAAAATCTGAGTAAAATTCTGCCACTGGATTCCTTGAGTAAGTCTTAATTATTTAAAACATTTATTTTAAATATGATTTAAGCATCTATTATAAATTTTACCATTAAGGACTGTAAAGGCTGCCACTTAGTTGTTTGGGGTTTTTAACTTATTAAATGAGTTATTAGAAATAAACATAGTAATTGGAGCCAGCTGAAATACGGACACCCGTACATTAAAATTATAAAGTAATTTGAAGAGGCATGTTGAATCCTCAGCCTCCCAAACACAGATTTGTGCTTCAATTCATGGTGTTCTTAGCACACCCATTGACTTTTAAATTGAAACTTGGGATTTTTAAGTGCATCATACCTTCAAGTGACAGGCTGCATGCACTTGAAAAGAACGCTGAGTTAGGACACACCTTTTGGATTGCGGGTGGAACACAGAAGGAAGAAGGCCTAGTTTCTAGCCAAGTTGCTTCTATGAGAAGAACTTGCTCGCCCCCTCCTCCAGCCTGGACCAGCCCAAGCAGTCCTCATTTGAAGTCCTGTTCTGCAAGCACAAATCTGACTTTTCAAAGCTAGGGAGTTCCCAAAACTACTGCAATGTCCTACTGAAAATAATACTGAACTTGTGATGCATTAAGCACTTGCAGAAGGAACATTAATAACATTAGGGAATTTTCTAAGACACAAATAGAATAAATACATTTCAAATATTTAAAATACTGTTAAAGTATTTTAAATTATTTTTCTCTTAATTGAAAAGAGACATTCTGTAATGTTTCAAAATTCAGGTTGCTTCAGACAGGACAAATAAAGCTTTTGTTTTTAAATTAATGTTTACAAATCCAAACAGAGACACCAGCATCCGAAGAAGTATTTGATATGGGAGGTTGCTAGGAGATACTTGTTTTTCCTCAGTCACAAAATTTCTCAGGACTAGTCTTGAACACCAAATGCAGAGCACAGCAGATTAAAAAAAACTTAAATAAACAATCTTTTGCCTATTAATGTTTCCTACCTTCACTGTGGTCTAGCTCTGGCCGCGAAGATAAGAAGATCCAACTTGTCCCAACTAGAACAGACACTACGAGATTCACCACAACCCACGAATAAACAATTTCTGCCTCTGTACCTGCAGTCCTGGGAAAGATACATCAAACTATCAGTCATCACTGGTGCACAGAAGTTACAATAATAATTTCAACAGAGTATCATCAAAACAAGTTTGCTAAGCCAGATGTGCAAAGAGAGCTACTTGTACCAGCACGATGGTCTCACATTGCCAAGGCCTGGTAAAGAGAACAATTACCAAAGACCACAGAAACCCTAAACCTCCGGCCCCTCCCCCAAAAACTATCTGCCCAAACCAGCAAATTTTCACATAAATTCTTTTGTTCTACTTCTCCTGGTTTACTTTAAAGACTCGTGCTACCAGAATTTGAGTCCATTAATAGGTACTTCAGAAAGTAACAGTTTTGGATGGGATCACCTAACATGAAATGATGGTTTATATTTAAATGCCAGCTGTGTCTGCTAAGCCTATGCATCCTGTGGCAGACTCCTCCAAAAACAGTGTTGACTGTCTACAGAATGTCCTGCCCTTGAACCCAAAATGGTTACCACAGTAAGGTCCCACTCTCAAGCAAAAGAGATTCTTAAGGTTCCTGACAGATGACATTTCCAGCACCATTCCAACTCTTATTTGAGGTATAATGGATTTGCAACCAACATGACCAAACTCATTCTTGAGTTTTTTTTTTCAGCAAAAATATCAAATATTCAAGACAAGCTCAAACAAAGGCAGGTTCAGAAATAAAATCCTTCATCAATACCTTCTTACATATCTTGTACCACCTCTTCAATCTGCCAGTTTGTCAGAGGTCCCTAAGTGAGCTATGTTATAATTTACAGAAGTGATTTCTCATTTCCTACCAGATACTGCCATTTTCCGAAGGTGGTGTGTAAAGGTTGATTCTGTCACATGTCATCTGCTGGCTTAAGGACAAGATAAGAGCAGCAAAGTACACTGGAAGAAATGGAATTAGTAGTGTCAGATGTAAACTCAAAAAATGCTCATCATGACATGGTACTAATCACTATATTTTCTGTCCTTTCACTCCACTGCCTCCAATCATAGTCTGCTTTAATTCATTCTCTCTTCTTTAACATTCCCCCAACCCATCAAAATCTGGTTTCTGCACTTTTGCAATCCATGAGCTACATCAAAGGTTGCATCTTGTGATGCTCTTTTTTTGTTAGGTTTGTGTTCTATATTCAGAAATGGAAAAGAACTATCTCACTAACAGCCCCACTAATGCTACTATTGCAAATGCTTTAAAAAATATGGAACAAAGTGTTTATGGCCTTTGCTACTATCAACTACTGAGCAAGTAATTTATTTTAAAGCAGAAAATAACCTGGGAGGAAGATTTCACTAAAAAGAGTATGGAGGAGTTTTCCATTCACCATATTTTTTGGACAACTTCCTACCCACTTCAAAATACTTACAGAAAGAAGCTAGTGCTGCTGGGTCTAGGGTAAGAAAGCCCCTCAGAGCAACTGATGCTTTTGCCAAATCAATCCTGATAACAAGATCAAGAGTCATTAATACAGCCCAGTAAGACAATGATATTGTTCCTCCAACAGTATTCTATTGTTCTTTCACTTTTTGCACGGTATTTTTTCTGCCTCTGTAACAGTGCCTTAATATACAACTACATCCTACACACATGGCAATGGTCCCCATCATGCCAATCCCGAAACAAAGGAGGATGTTCCATGAAGCTTTCACCCGGCAGACCTTTCTGAAACAGGGAGAACATGGGGACATCTGTCCCCTCTAATCCTTGCCATTCAGTTCAGTGTCCACGCTAATGTACTGCTTACATCGCTTACAGAAGCTAATATGAGTAACTTGGGACTCCTCCCTGCCATCCTTCCAGGAAAAAAGTCACCTTTCTTCTCATAGCACCAACTCCTCCCCTGGCTTATCCTACCTGTAACTAAAAGAAATATTTGTAACATCCATGAATCTAGTCTAGTTAATGATCTTTTCTGAGCTTCTTTCTTTTCATTCCCACTTTTAATCTGTAATGCAGAAACTCCAGCTAAACCAGGAAAACTGTTCACACAGCAATGTTTCAAACCTGACTAGGGAATGGCTTCATATGAAAAGTGAACCTGATAGAAACATTTGTTGTTCTCCGCCCCTCTTCACAGTCCCACCTCCAAAAAAACAGGTCAGCTCCTACATTTGTTTCGCCTCCTGATCACACAAACAGCAGCAGTACATTGAAGCAGGGTGCAAGCACCGGACAGCAATGAGTACCAAAGGTCTGGATGCACAAGTACACCCCTTCTCTATTTAGTCAGCCATATGAAAAATCATTTTTAAGCATATCAATTAAATAATCAACAGCAAATCAAAATGTGCCATAGAAAGGAGAAAGGAACACCATATACACAAATTATATATATACAGCTTTCAAATACAAATATGTTTTACCTGTCAAAGGCTGAGACTGTACTGATAGACAGCAAAAAATAGAACAAACTTTGGGCTGGGTATGCTATTGTCTTATACTGTTCAAGCAGGTTAGAAACCATGGAAAGCTCATTTCCTGCCAAAATGTAGATAACCACGATGTTCCACACAGCATAACCAGCAAGGAATCCATGGGTGAAGAGGCCCAACACCCTGAATGGAGGAAAGAACATTAGACCAGTTTAAACATCTTGAATTAGCCTTAGGTAGAGAAGGCCTATGAATCCATCTTTCAACCCTGCTTTTCAAAGCCTTTCAGAGATTGTTTCTGAGTGCTTTTTGTGGTCCACTTTAAAAAATTCTAAGCAAGAGTTCTGTTTCCTCCCTTCACAGACTCCACCAGAACCTGAGCGCTTAAAGAAAACAAAGATGTTTTGCCTTCCCTTCATTACAGCCACAGGAATCAAATACTTTCACTTGTAGCTGCCTGTAGTTTCCCAAGACCACTGCCCCTTACACTTACACAATGCTGTAACTTGTCCCCAAGGCAATCTTTTCATTATCTTCATTGCTAAGGAAAAGCTTCAGCAGGAAGCACAGGCTTCCAGCTAAAATACACCACAGAAGAAAATGGCTATTACCTTCCCATTCCCTATCATAACACAACCGCATATTAAAAAAATAATGGTTATGCTTTCATGTGCAAGCTTATCCCCCCCATCCAATTTCACTCCTCCCTCTTTCTCACCAACCAGGATTTTTCTTTGAGAACTGTCTGAATTCAGGTATTTTTATTCTGGTGATATACATGATGGGTCAGTCATTTTCTAACCCATTTCTGAAGGTGAATAAATGTTTTGGTTATCAGCTCAATCTCTTGCTATTAAGATTTTGTTTGAATCTTTGCAATATGGCTTTCTTACTTATTCCTTTTATAAGCTGCATTTCACATGTGATGTCTAAACTAGAAATACATAATCTTGACAAATACCAAAAGCTAGAGGACTGATAAACTTTATACGTGTTGTATCCTGAACCACCATTTATTGGCAATATCCAAAATAAATTAAAATACGCAACTATAGAGGAAAGGCACTAATTTTCAGAGAGGAAAAAAACCCTAAAACCCAAACCAAACCCCTGATTTATGTTTATTTACATCAGAACATCTATCTTTCACCTGAAACTTCGGTGCACTGAGAGGGCAACATCTCTAGTAGTCCATGAAGCCTTCACGTCCAGAAGTACATTGATATTTTCAGTGGTTTTAATCAATTCTGCACGGTCAGCTGCCTGGAAACGCCCTGAAAGGATAAGGAAATCAGTTTTAGAGAGCTCTGTCTCCTTTCATCATCATTTCTACATTAATGCTTATCAGTGTTAAAAAGCTGTAAGCATCAGAATTTTCTTTAGAAAATTTCTTCTCCCCTCTTCCAGCCCTTTGTCAGCTTACGCTGACACAGGATGCCTCCGGTCAGAGTGATGCATCCTAGTGGGTCAGGCTACAGAGTTAACAATGTGCAAAGCACTTTGGGGGAACTACTCCGTGTTCCCTGGGACAAAAAAAACCCAAACAAAACAACAGATAACCCCAAATGTCCTGCAAAAAACTTCACTTGAAAGACTTTTTGTAAGTAATAATTTTTTCTCAAGGTACTGTGACAATATTAAGTCAAAAAAGCTCACTCTGGTACTTTGAAACCTTTTTCACGCCCATCATGGAATTTAAAAATTCAACTAAATATACCAGCACAGCAATACCAGCATTCACCATTGAAAAATTATCATGTGTATTTATTTCCAAATAATTTTTGTTTTGGAAAACTTTTTTTAAAATGTATTCTTCCCAATACTACAGTATTTGGATTTAAGTTACAATAATGCTTCCTCTAACTGCAAGACTGTTCTTAAATTACTTAAAGCACAAAATGAACTCACGATTTTTTTCAACAAACACTTTGCTAACAGGCTGACTAATTCCAGTGGGAGCAGCAAACACGGGCTGCTGATCTGGGCTCTTTCTGTGCTCATCTTCAATGATGTCTTCCTCCTCCACTTCCAGCTCATTGGAGCTCACTTCCGCTGGCCGAGGTTTCCTGTTGGCACAGAACACACAATGGCACAGAGAAAGAATATGAAGTAACGTGTAAAATCCAAAGGTTCCTATGAACATTTAACATGTCTAACCTGACTGATAAGAACCAAGCATGCTATGACCTGTATAATATTACCCTATTTATAATTTTAAGGACTAAAGCTCCCATGGAGTTAGTTGACTAAAACTGTAACACTAATTCCATATCAAGAGATTAACAATTAGAACATATTAGAACAATTGGGGGAAAAAATGCTAACTCTCATAAAATTAAGATAGTAAGAATGATAGAAAGCAATTCCAAATTCTAATTTTTTTCATGTCTGTGACTGAACTATTAGTCTCATGAAAATGTATTCAGAGCTGTAATGCATCCCGGTATGCACAGCACAAAGAAGTGAAAAAAGTTAGATCCTAACCCTGGAAAGAACTGCACACAGGCTGAATGGTATTGTGGGCTTCAAGATTTTACATTTTTGTCAAATGACAATGTAAAATACTCCTCAGCCACATTCACTGTCATAGTTATTCCAAATTATGAGCTATACTAGTTTTGTCTCACTTTGTTCTTTTTCTCTGTTTGCGGATCACCGTTTCTTCAGCTTCAGTGACATCCATGCCATTTCCATTCTGAAATAGGGATGCCACATTTTGCTGGGTAAAAGAGGTCTCAGAATCTGAAGATTAAAAAAAACCAACCCAACATGAAAGTTTCAGAGCTTTCATAAAAATAAAAATACATTCACCTAAATATATAAATAGTTATTATATAAAAAGAGTGGCAAAAAAGTAATGATCATCTGAGCTTTGAATGATGTAAAGTATTACATAATTTGCAAAACTGTATGGCCATTATTTTTATGGAGGTTTGTACCCCATTAAATGTGAAACCAGAAAGCGAAACTCTAAGCTACCACTCACCCAGAGATTACTTTCAGCTGTTTTAAGTAAAGAAGCACATGAAATGTTTTAAACCTAAATACACGTTGTCCAATCATATTTCTGTGTTCCCAGGTTTTACTTACTGCTCTTTCCCATCTACAGCTATCTCACATACCAGTAGGTACTTTCTTCTTCTTGCGTTTCCTCTGAGGAGGGGCATCGGGAGGCTCAGGAGTCAGGGGCTCGCTGCTTTCAGACTGCCGACGAACCGCTGCTTGCACAATGCCATCTAAAAAGCACAGGAAAAGATCCAGCAGCCTGAATTCAGAGCCACTGAGAAACAGGCAAGAGAAAGCTGCCATTTACTACATTGTTGCCCAGCTGAGCAACAACTGAGATGAAAATGCACTGGCTAGGAAATATAAGAATTGGGAATCAGTGATGAGAAGTAGAAATATACAAAGGTATTTCACTGTAACAGTTTCATGCTCAGGAGGGAATTTAAATATCCAAGAAGTAGCACAAGTCCCATTTGGGCACACAGCAGAGGACTGCCTGAAAAGAATGCACCACAGGAAAGAACTACACCTCTGTATTTCTCTTTTCTATGCGCAAAGATTATAATGCAAGAGCCAAGAAAAAATTAACAGTTTATTACAATGTGATCCACACAGATATGTGCTACGGCAAAATGGCATCACATCAAAGGAAAATCTAAATGCTAAACATACAGCACAAGAACAAAGAAGAAGCAGAAAAAAACACTGAAGGCTATTTACTCCAGTCTGAGAGATAAATTATTATACTTTGGAGGAACTGTATTTCTGTGAAAGGTTAACATGAATTCAGTATTATAGCACAGTAGCATCAATTTGTATGATCAGATGCAGAAAGACAAAATTACTTCCTCATTTTACATCACACCTGGTTTTTTATAGCTCTTTCAAGGACTGCAATTTTTATGGTAACAACTGAATCTTTGTTCCCACTTCAAGCTCAGGTTTGCGCTAAAATGCAAAATTAACCAGCAAAGTAGTGGCAAAAGTCAAGGTGTACTTTGCACCATCTTTCAGCTCACTGAAAACAACAGTAAACAAAACTTAATCCTTAGGATATCCTGCTAGCAACAGCTCTACTTGTTGCATTTAAAGGTCTGTCAGTGAGGCCTCACTTTTAAGCAAATAAAGGAGGCTTACTTATCAAACTTTTACACAGACCCAAGTCAACTGGTTACAGAAATCCACTAGATTCTAATAACACGTTTTGCTTTATCAAAATAGATCAGACTTACAATCTTGCTTAAAACAATATGTTTGTTCTGCAGATCTTCTTCTTGTAAAAACACAAAGCTCTGATGCTAATCATCTTTTAGAGTCAACTCTTCAGTGATAATGGAGTGATTAACTTGTGACTTTATTTGGCCAAGGACTGAAATTTAGCCAGATTGCTAAATGAGTTTTATCTTAGTTCATTCAAAAATTCAAGTGCTTAACACATTCAACATAAGCAGCTTACAGCTGTAAATGTCTATTTATTGAATTATGCAAAGAAGTTAGAAAGGAAAAAATAGCAGGAATAAAATAACAGTTTTCAGTCTTGGAAGGACCTTACCTAACGGAGTCTTTCCTTTGGATTTCCTTTTTTTGGGACGACTGAGTGGAATTTCATCTGCATAACATAAAACAGAAGTATGGGTGCACAGCAAGGAGAAACCTCCACTCCCTTTTTTTAACAGCCATCCTATTCCAAGTTAAGAAATAGATTCTTTTTTTACAAATTATGACATCCTTTGTCTTTTAGAGGTAAGATGACAATTCACCAGATGACACAAGGAGGAGTACAGAAGATGGTAGGAAAACAGGGTAAGAAATCAGGGTAAGAAGTCTTATGTGCAGCAAAGGCTCAATACACGCATGTGTGTTAAGTGATAAGCTGAAATACTCTGAACATGCTATGAAAAATAAACTTATTGTTTAAAGCACAGTGGCAACATTTCAGTTACCTTCATGGAAGTAGCCAACAGTAAAGACAGCAAAGAAAAACAACAGCTCTAATGCTGGCAGCACAGGTATCCAGTTTAAATAACCAGCCTGCATTTAGGAAAAGTATAAGACTCTGTCTTTAAAGAGAGAATGAGTGGCACTAAAAGGAACTACCAATGTTTGTAGTCCTCTTTAATAACTCACCTTGGCTTCCACTTCATATTGAAGAAGAAAAGTTGTTGATGAGCAGTGTAAAAAGATGAAAAGAAAGTTTATTTTGAATCAATTACAATTCACAACCATGAAATTCACACTGCTGCTTTTATGGTTCATTTTCTTATCCCCACCTCTCCTTACGAGCAGTTGTGTACAACAGGGTTAAGGGTACGAAGCAATCAGCAAGATTCAACACTTTGTTGGTGACTATGCACAGTTTCTTGATTGGCTAGCTCTGGATCAGATTAAAAGCTTTAATCACCTGGCTAATTAAAACTTGTCTTACTGCCTGATATATAACAAACCAACAAAAGTTATGAAACATTGAGCCCATACATCACTAAAAAGACACTATCTGTTGACAACCATAAACATCACATTTACTTGCAGGTACTTTGAAGGAATTCTAAAGTACCATGTCATAAAAACTAAATAATTGCTTTTCCTTCCACACTGAAAAAAAGCCCAATTCTTTCCCTATACTACATCGAATTAATAAATCCCTGTATCTCTATTAAAGAATATCTAGCCTAATTCCAGAAATTCCTGTTTTAAAGGATTTGTGATTCAAATAAACTAAAGAACACAAAGTAAAAGAAAGAGGGAGGAAGAAGAGATTAAAAAGGACAACAATTAAACTATACTAGACATTAAAACTGGAATATTTGTCTAAAACTTTTTACAGGGTTTATCTCTCATGAGTATTAAAACTGAGGTAATATGGTAAAATTTCTTGGCTTCTATAAAACTTTAAAATGCTTTTTATTCCTTGTAAAGCATTTTGGGACAATAAATTCGCAAGAGAACCAATTTTACTACTCAGATGTTTACCAAACTTATTTCTCTTAATGTTAATACTTTCAAAATCTGCAGTACAGCATCATGATCAGTTCCACAGAATGCAATGATTTTACCTTGGCACTGGAGGAAGGGCACGAGGTGGGCACTGAAAGACAAGAGAGAGACAAAAGTCAACTTCTGTCAGTATGAAACCACCTCTCAGAAAACAGCTTCAGATCAGAACATCCAAGGTATGTTTTGCTTCATATGCCTCCTAAATGGCTAAACATTCCTGAGAGAGATGTTACATAAAAGCAGGATGTAAAAGATGCTGGAATAACATGCATTTACCAGAGTTCTGATGGGCACTGCAGTAGGAACATACAGCTAACCTCTCTGTGTGAGGCACAGCTTGCATTTCAGCTTCAATAATTTTCACTTTTCATGTAAGGTACCACTTTCATTAGAAAGCTTATTAGTCATTCTATTTAATTATCAAAATATTGCAATAACTTATGCATTCAATATAATTGTACAGTATACATCATGAACTGAGTGTTTTCTATTAACAAAGATGTAAATTCAGAACAATAATAAAAACAGTAAAAGGAAATAAGCTCGCTTATGAAAATATTTTTATATATTATAAGTTATTATTTTTCCATATAATTCTGAAAATATTTACCAGCAGGTCAAGCACCTAAAATCTAAAAATATCGCCTGATAATAACCTGAAACTGAGCTTGTACCTTTCTCTCATCTAGAAAAAGGAATTAACTTTCAGATTTTATACTACACAATTATATTGAAAGAATATACACAAAGAAGTATTTCCCATGCTCAGAAAATTCAGGTACCAGAAATAAAAAAAGCAGTACGACTTGTAAGACTCAAGGATCCACAAACTTACCACTTGTTTCTTTCCCATATCATTTGAAGTCGTTCCCTGAAAGAGGCACTGTGAACTGGTCTATGCTCCCTCACGCTGCTCACATTGAACCTCAGCTAATTCTGAACTAAAAATAAACTGCAGGCAGCCAGGATTACCTAGATGTGAACCCTCCTGCCCCTGGGTCAGGACCCAGAACTACTCCCATTTGAAACAAGGGCAGGTTGTTCCATGACAGCAAATGTTACTTGCACTAAAAAACCCATAACTCTGCACGCTGGCATAGGTTCCTATAAGCAAATTTTACATTGGTTTGTTTACCCAAAGCAAATGAGATGCCTTATGCAAGGAAGGGTCTGTGGGATTAGACCTCAAATCTCTCGCTTGGATTTTGGCCATGCTGAAGATTCACAGGAAGTGCCATTTATACAAGTAAAGAACTGCACACCCTAAGTGGCACCCAGCAAACTGGTGGGGACTGCTCACACTATATAGGTACACCATAAGGGAAAAAAATATTGGTAAAGGTCAGATGCCTATTATTATTGTTTCCAACATTCTTGTGGATATAAATATTACATGTTTACGATACTTGGTATTTAAAAAACCTAAAAGCCCCATAAAAACAAACAAAAGCCACAAACCTTTTATACAGCATTCACTGCCTATGCAGTAGTAACTCTGTAGTACCTCTCTATTTTATTACCTTCTACAAAACAACTGGAAACTGCATTGATTTCTGTATCATTTATTCCTTGCAACAAAGGAAACCCCATGCTAGCAGCCAGTGGTGAATACTCATCTATCCATCTGTGTGAAAGTCCCTAGCTCTGCCACAGAGGTATCAGCTTCGGTCTATTTGTAGTTTCACTGAGTCTGAAGTAACTCACTCCAAACTTCATAGAAAGGGTGAGTTTGGGGACAGGTTCCCACGGACGTTTTGTTACGGACAGAAGAGCCGCTGAGTGCTCTAACGTGCCCCCAGAACGGTGCCCTCGAATGCGAGAGACTCCCACAAACCACGCAGCCGCTGCCTCAGTCAAACTGTGTTCGCACACCTGAGCCAGGCCACAAGACGGTGGGACGCACCTGGAAACTCAGGGGGAAAAACGAACTACCCAACTCCCCGGCTGTCCATTCCAGGATGCTGAGAAGAAAAGGTTTAAACGTCCAGGATGTTTAAAAACACTGAAGCGGCCTCTACAGGTCTGTTAAAGCTTTGCAGATTTTTTTTTGAGAGGTTTATATGAAAAAACTAAATGAGGAAATGCTTGCTTGCCTCCGCAGCAAAGACGGGCAGAAACGGGTGCCCCTGGGGCCGGTTACACCCCCCCTCCCGCGGGATGCAGCAGGGCGGGGGCCGCGCCCGCCCAGCTCCGGCTCTGCGGGGAGGAGCCGCTGCTCCTTCCGCCCCGCGCCGCGGCTGCGCCCCCCCGGCGCCGGGAGGTCCGGGCTCCTGCTCCCTTCTGCCTCCGTCTCCTCGCCGGCAGCGCAGTCGATGGAGCTAGCCCAGCCCTGCAGCCCCGAGCGGGCATCCTCGTCTCTCTGGCCGCAGACAAGCAAAAGCCAGGGGAAGAGGGTTCTAGACTAGTTCAGCTTGTAGCCAGGGTTACAGTCTGCTAAATGAAGTTCTATACCGTAATCGGAAAAAACAAACCAAAACAAAACTCCAAAAAACACACCAAAAAACGTAGGAAATAACACATGGGAAAAAGGCAAAGAGAAAGAGTTGACAAATGCTGGACTAGGCAGAAGTGGGGAAGCTGGTCACGGACCAGCAGCACAGAGCTGGGTGGTGTCTCACCCTCCGCCAATACTTACCCACATCAATGACATGTTGGGGCTTTGCACTCTCCCATTTTACCTCTAAACAGGGAATACAAGCCCTGGCTCTAGAACAAGCAGGCACCCTGGTGGCTGTAATATTTGACTTTAAATAACCTCTTTCTAGACTGCTTAACTTGCTTTTGTTGATTTTCCTCCAAGATGAGGTCGGCCAACAAAATAACCATCTGTGTATCTCAAGGGGCAAGACCCCAGTTGTACCTCAGCTGCAAATTCGAGGTGAACAGAGTGAGGAACTTGCCACAAGCACTGCACCCTTTGATGAAGAGAGCATGCTACCACAACCAAACCAACAAGAGAAAGGGTTTCTGACAATTTTCCTCTTTGGTAAGTCCATGTTCTGTCAGTTTGTACTCACTCGATGAAAGAGCAGAAAAGATACATTACATGTATTATGAAGATAACTGGGTTTTGGAGTAATTCATTTTATACCAACACCACTCCTATCTTAAAAAGTAAAAAAAATAGCAACAAACCAATACCTTCATAAATAACACCACTCACAGACAGCATGCAAAAAAAGCACATTCTCACTTAATATGATTTGTAAAGCTTCCAGAATGCAGAGGCATCACAGTACCAGAACAAGCATAATAAAAAANAGCGCTCAGGCGGGCCAAGCTCCCGCCGCCCTCCAAGCCCGCAGCCGGGCTCCCCGCGCTGCAGCCCCACGGCGCCGCTCCCGCCCCCGCCCGCTCCAGCCCCACCGCCCCCTCACCGCGCCGGGGCCCGCCCGNCATCAATGACATGTTGGGGCTTTGCACTCTCCCATTTTACCTCTAAACAGGGAATACAAGCCCTGGCTCTAGAACAAGCAGGCACCCTGGTGGCTGTAATATTTGACTTTAAATAACCTCTTTCTAGACTGCTTAACTTGCTTTTGTTGATTTTCCTCCAAGATGAGGTCGGCCAACAAAATAACCATCTGTGTATCTCAAGGGGCAAGACCCCAGTTGTACCTCAGCTGCAAATTCGAGGTGAACAGAGTGAGGAACTTGCCACAAGCACTGCACCCTTTGATGAAGAGAGCATGCTACCACAACCAAACCAACAAGAGAAAGGGTTTCTGACAATTTTCCTCTTTGGTAAGTCCATGTTCTGTCAGTTTGTACTCACTCGATGAAAGAGCAGAAAAGATACATTACATGTATTATGAAGATAACTGGGTTTTGGAGTAATTCATTTTATACCAACACCACTCCTATCTTAAAAAGTAAAAAAAATAGCAACAAACCAATACCTTCATAAATAACACCACTCACAGACAGCATGCAAAAAAAGCACATTCTCACTTAATATGATTTGTAAAGCTTCCAGAATGCAGAGGCATCACAGGTACCAGAACAACATAATAAAAAAGAAAGGACCTTTCTGAACTTATGTGTAAGTAAATAACACAGATACCTGCAACAAAATAGATTTTTCTTTATTCTTGTAATTGAGTGCTCACAGTGTTTCCTTTTTTTTTTTTTGTACAAAAGTGGATGCAACTGTAACATAAAAAGCTCAAAAGCTACACAGAACATAGTATGATTATATCTCCTGTAGCAGCTTCTTTCCTAATCCTCTTCCAAATCCCTCACATACAAAGATAAATTCTTGCAATCCTGACATTAGGATTATTCTTGAAGTAAAACATAAGCTGTAATCTTTCTGAAGCTGCCTGCTGCTCAGAATTAGGGCTGAGTGTCTGAGCATATCCATACTGCAGGGACCCACTGGGGCTCATCCTGTGCACGATGTACTGCAGACAGCAACTGCGCAGATGCTTCTTGTAAATTGTCATTCACAATCACGTGATCAAAGAACTGACCAAACTGAGCTTCCATTTTCTTAGCAGATTCTTCCATCTCCTGTAAATCTTCTTCCTGTGAGACAGAGTAAGTCTATAAAACTTCAGAGTTGTGTAGAGAAACGTACCTGCACAGCATCTGTGGAACACCTTGGGCCACATAAACAAGAGGTGAATAGATAATGTCAGTCTACTTTATTTCATTTACAGTTTGCTATAATAAAATACGTCTGCTACAGTCAGTTCTAGGTCTCAAAAACGGAGCTGCCTGCCATATGCTTCCCAAGGAAGTACTTTGTGTCTCGGTATGCTCCATTTGCCCTAAAAAGTTATTCTAACGATGGGTGCTGGCAGAGAATGTTAGGGACTGCAACGCAAATCTACTAATGCTTGTGTTCTTATTCCAAATTTTAGTTTATTTTCCCAGTGCCCATGTTACTTTCTGTCATAGCAATCATGACTCATTTCCACATAGTTATAGACTGAGGTCTCCAAAATTACAAGATGCTAAATTTGATTATGATTTGCATGGGAACAATTGTGAAAAAGTGCTGTGTATGTCCTAAATATAAGGCATGCATTTCCTGCAAGCAGGACCTGTGTTTTATCTACAGAACTTAGTATAGGATTGATACTGTCATTAAGCATACATGAAAAAAATAATTCATTCTTATAACTGTGAAAAAATAATTTATTAAATTACTGAACAAAGCACATTCCAAGTATTTCAATGCAAACAGTAAATATATGTGTTGACTTGAATATTGACACAAGGCAGCTAATTAAAACACAAACATGCAAACCAGCTTCTCCTTTAAAGACATTTTGAAGCAAAATGCCTCAGCCCCCTAGATATGAATTACAACTCTTATGCTTCAAAGCCCATCTAGAGGGGGGAAGAAATCCCAACAAAATCTACAGAAAAAGGTAAGAATAATAAGCTATGATCCTAAAGACACAGTAATATTTTTTGAGAGTTAACGGTGTAGCATAGTAGAATGCATTATGTTCTAGTAACAGAATCTCAGATTAATAAACTCAATGTCTTTTATTCCCAAATCTCACCTTGAACTTCATGTTCACATAATAATCTGTAATGATCCTGGCATTTTTACGAGTGTGCCTCATGCAACCTATGCTGGGTGGCTTGATGAATATAATGTAGGGCTTTAACTCATGGGTCCGGGCTATTTGTATACCCTGCAAAGGAAGAGTGAAATGAAGTATTTCAAGTGTATTCATCCCAGTTTTACTCCCATAAAAAGCCAGTTGTTTACAACATGCCCTTATCCCCAGGCCTAGGAGACACCTTTTTCAGGAATACTTACTTGGAAAAGATCTCACTAATAATCCCTGGACCAGACATTGTTAAGCAACTGTAGCACACAATCACTTAATTCTGCTTGGTAACCTTATTAGGAGATGCTTTCAATACCAGTGAATGATGGAACAGTGTCATTAACAGATCTCTACAATCAACCACATTAGAGATGCATTTGAAACCTGTTCTTTTTTAACTGTTAGGGAGCTACTTTTGGAACAAGTACCTCTTTATCGTTCCATGCTGGAAGAAAGTATCCTGCTTTCAGAACTCCTTTATGTGTAACATGTCCTATTGCTAATAAGTATTTTTACATCACTGCAGAGCAGTGGAGAGAATTAAAAAAAAAAAAAAAAAAGAAGAGCAAAAGAAAATCATAGCATGTAAACTTGGTCAAACCACCAGATCTAAAATAAAGTATGCAACTCAGCAGTAGTTCTGCTACCTCACTGGTCTTACTTCATACCCTTTCCAAAACTTGTCCTTTAAATTCACAGCCTAAAAAAATTATAGTGGCACATCTGTCCAAGTGGCATGATTACACACCTCAAGCCCCAACATCCCTCTTTTTCCCTTTTGCTTAAAAACGTAACAGAAGAAACCCAAGGACAGTTTTAGATGTGAAGACTAAGGTGTGACCTAATCTGCCTCTTACAGCAGTTTCAGTTTTTGAGTAGTACCCCACAAATCTTAATTTCTATTTTAAGCAGCACAAGCCAGCCTAAGGCTCGGACACACTGGCTCTGCATAATTAGAGGGAAATATCCATGAATTACTGAATTATGGTGTCGCTCTTTACATTCGGTTAGAGGAGGTGTTGAAACAGCATAGTCCAAACAGCTCCTAAGTACTAAATATGCAAGTAATTCAGAGAAGGTTAGCAAGGTTTTGCTAGACACAGCTCTAAATATCTTAGATAATTACAAGCTCAGGCTTTTATTAGCCTTATCTTCATCAGCAAATTCAGTGCAAAAATAGAAGGAAAAGAAAAGTGAATAGCATCTAAATGAAGAAGCAGGTTACTAACAGCTGTAACTTCTGGAGAGGAATACAGGCACAAAGGCACACTAAAATTTTCAGCTTTTGCTTGATTACTTTAACTGTTGCTGCTTCTACCAAAGGGTGTTCTGAGATTGCTAATAGAAGGACAGAACTCTCAACTAATAGGGCTTGGAGGAGGAAGAAATCCCATGCAACAGGTCTCCATGTGAAAGACTAATCCTTACTTTAAGTAAGCATGAAAACTCATTTCCATACCATCCAAACTGATAATGCAGCTGCTGGCTTGGTAAAAAATGCACTGTCTCAACATACTTGTCACTGCAGTACCACCACCACCCCCTAAGACACATGAAAAGAATAATCTATTATAAATAAGCACCATGATGTAAAGTGAAAAACAAGACAAAGCAACTAACACAGTTCAGTGGCTCGAGAATGTAGAGAAAATTATTTTTCCTTCCAGAAGATTCCCTGCCCCTTTACCACTCACCTGTGGTTCCAAATCTATTACACAGATCTTCCCTGCATCAAGGACTGTTCGCACTGCATCAATACTGGTACCATACAGGTACCCTTTGTATTCCCCATATTCCAGCATTCTGCAACAGTGGTGAGGAAGAAGGAAAATGAAAAAGCATTTGAGTTTCAAAAAGGTTCCATTTAAAGGTGAAATCTTCAATTATATTCCAGTGATCAGGACTGAATGATCATAAAATGCAGTGAACACTGATGAACCTTCACCTTTGCTCTTCCCTGCTACACTGGGCACAAAATCAAAACCATTACAGTTCAACGTCTCCAAACCATGCATTTTTTACTCATTATGGTTTTATGAATTTTGTGTTTAGGGGTTGTGATTTTACTTGTCAATGCTTGTCAATTACATACTACAAATTACTTCATAAATCTAAAGATCTCAAAGCACTTGGCACAGCTCAATGAGTGTAGCTTCTGTGGTGCTGAGCTGGTCTGTCTTAGATTATTGATGCATAGAAAGGAGCAGACACTTTTGAATATTTAGCCTTTACAGTTCAACTACTCATGTGTCATTACTGCAGAGATCCTGCAATGGAGCTGTAGGTCAGGAACGGGTGTGATTCACTGCTAAGTTTTCAAAAGGAGTCTGGTTTCCAGGAAAGTTAAACTTGTAACTAACAAGCACATCTAATGAGCTCAGGACTAGAGAGTCCACTTCATTTTAGAAGGATTCTGAGATTAATTGTGGAGGAGATATTTGCAACTGCACGAACACAGTCTTTAAAGAAACAGTCTCAAGTAGTTTGACCCAAATTTACACCACACATACACAGTAAGAGTGGAGGAGCCCAGACTTGGGACCTAACTACAAAACTGTATTTTCTTGGATCATGTTGCATTTTAGGTAATAAAAATGTAATTCATCTCTCCTACTCACCTGTGGCTATACACCATGTTTTCAAAAGTTTCCTTTGATATATAGTGATATTCACGACCATTCATTTCATAACTTTTCTGAACACGAGTGGTGTCTGAAGGAAGATATAATGCACAGAAAACCATCAGCTGCAACTAAATTATTGTAACTTTATAAGTGAAAATGAGAACTTCATGAAGAACTATCAATCAGTATTTTCATAAATAATAACATGAGTTATTTCCATTTGTTAATCCAGAGCAAAAGCCCCTTATACTGTAATGGTTTGCCAGTGGCAAGTCACTGAAAGTTGTCAAAGCACGTATTTCTTGGAATGGAAGAGTAGTTTAATCCAAATAGTTGTGATACAAAGCAATCAGGAACTGCCTTGGAACTGGTTGCACAACTATTTTTACTCCTCAGAGGCAAATTTTTTAAAGTTAATTCAGAAAAATCCCACAAGCTTCCCACACTTGCACCTTCTCCATATCTGAGATCTTAAGCACAAAGTCCTGAATTTTCAGCTAGCTTCAGATCCATAAGTTCCTGTTCGGTTATCTAAATTAAAAGAACCAAATAAGCACAGGTAGAAATAATTTCAGTTGTTACGTCAGAAGTTAAGCTGCATAAGGCTCATCTGAGACTAGAAGGCTAATAAGGAAAGCTGCAAAGCCTATTATGCACCAACTTCTGTTGTCTTCATTCTCATATCTGAGCACTTAAATCCTAAGAACTTAAAATATCTCCAAGAAATGTTCTTTTTTTTTTAATCTAGGAAAAGCAAACATCAAGATTAAACCAAATCATGCATAT
Source organism: Melanocharis versteri (assembly GCA_013397845.1). Classification (NCBI taxonomy): domain Eukaryota; kingdom Metazoa; phylum Chordata; class Aves; order Passeriformes; family Melanocharitidae; genus Melanocharis; species Melanocharis versteri. The sequence goes on from VZTG01001084.1 coordinate 22,855, forward strand.
AACTTTCACCTCCATAAAGCTTTAATGGTTTCAGAAGCTGGAACTTGAACATACCTTTGTCTGATTTGTCAAAATGAGATAGATAGTATTTTAAACTATCCCTTATGAAAGTAAAGAGTACTGGCCTTCAGTAGAGCTGAAAAAACAGCCATAGAGCAAAGAGTGTATGAATACAGACAGGCAAGAGGAAGGTACGTGGCATTTCCTATTCATGTTTGAATTGGGGTAGTGGGGGAAAGAGGAAAAGCATTACATACGAGGTGTGGCACTTTGAAACTCTCGTGGGTTACTTGTGATAAGCCTTCGCCGTAGCTCATTCACACCAACTCCTGCGGGACCTGGAAAGTTGGAAGAGCAGCCGATATTACTGACAGGGTACAAATCACTCCCCAGCAATATGGCCATACCCAGAAGGCAACTCAGCAGTACTATTTTAAAAGAAAAAACTTAGCAAATACTTCCAGACTTAGAAAGGACAGTGGATTTGCCTCTACTCAGTTTGCTTTATCAGGACCAGTAGATAGATGTAGAACAGTACAGAACAGCAGTTTCCCTTCAGCCACTACAATTAAAGTCTCCTTGAAAGCCCGCAGCCCGCTTAATACAGTATGTCCTATAACAGGCATTATTAAAGGCATCTTTCCATACTGTCCATGACTGAGATTGTTCTAGTCTGGAGTTAAATATTCTTCTTATTATTGCCATATCTATGCATTTAACACTGGTTGTAGAAATGCCTCCATGTAAAGATGTTTTCTATTAATTTACAAATGTTTTCTCATCATTTTCAGTCCCAACTGAATATAATACGGAACCACTTCCCTAATAAAACCCATTATCAACCAGCATTCATAATTGTACAGCTTCTTCTAAGGACTTTATTATTAGTGGTTTTAAACACTCACTATCTCAAGCAAAGAAGATGATAACTACATTAAACTTTAACCTCAATAATGGGGTCAAACTACAATAATTCTTGAAATGTTGTTTTGAGAGCTGCCTACACAGTCAGCAACTACTGCAATCAGCAGCAGGAAACCCCAGTGGATCAGATCATGCGTGACTGTTTCCTCCCCTCTGGCAGAAGAGGTGAAATTTGCCTGTGAAGGTCGTTAACCTCTTACCCACGAGGATAATTAGTCTGTGCCGGTCGGTTGGGTGCCGCTGGTACCTGACCACCTCTTCATAGGGCGCTGCCAGGGCGCTGTAGCAGCTGCTGGGGCAGCGGCTGTAGCAGGACTGCTGGTTGAGCCGGGCCTTCCTGCGACACAGCCGCATGCTCCTGCGGAATCCAGCTGCAGGGGGCAAAGGCACAGTACTGGAAAATACACCTGACATGCAGGCAACCAGTTCCTTAGCCCAGAGGGCCTCTTTCTATGCCACACAACATACTACCTTTTCTGAGCTTTTTGCAAGGTAAAGGTTAGTGAATTTCATTGTTGCACTTGGTATGACAGCTCGGTAGAATCTCTGAGCATTAAATGACAGCTACAGAGTAGGTAAAATCCCACTGAAAGTCACCGGAAAATTAGCCCAGAATTAAAGACATCCGAAAGGTCCCCAAAACAAGCTAAAGGAGAAGTTTCTGATTACCTCAGGCATCCCTAGGGAACAGGTCAACTTTTTTTGATAGTGTAGGTGGTTCGTCCTCATGAGGCAAGTCTGGGACATTTACTTCAGCCTCCAGAATCTGTATTTTAAAGGTCACTACGGTTTAATAACTGTAGGGGTAGGTTTTTTGCTCCACCTGACCATCCAACTCTGAAAACTTCATATATAGGTGTACTTTTCTAATGAAAGCCCTCATGATTATTCTCAGTGGATGACAGACGTTACTTTTGAGCAAAATTAATCATGAAGTCAAGTTTAAATAGCAGTGACCAAGTCTCTATAGAAACCTAACAGGATGAAAGATTTACATGGAGAGACTGAGCATTATTAGGAGGAAAGACACTTCCTGAAGTTTGGAAAACAGAGTAAGCTGTACTCCATTTAGTAAGTCTTTAGGTGATATAAAGAACAAAGGATTTTATTTAACTTCAGATAAGCACATCATCTAGATCAAACCCCAAACATTTTACTTATCTTTAGTCATTGCATACCAATAAAGACTCGTTGGCCAAATTCACCAAATTCTTCCTCTTCTAGAATACAAAAAACATATTCATGAAATAAAAAAGAACAGAGAAAGCTTAAAAGCTAGATGGCTAACAATTATTGCTGATCCCAAGGAAAAAAGGAGTTTCAGTAAATATGTGGAAGTATGATGCCAAATATAATTTTAAAAGCATGGTAGTCCATAATATGAAATATTAAAATATTTCACATGACCAATGACCAATTCAAAAGGGTCATTGTAAGAAAAAATAAACTTAGTAAGTCTTGGTATGTTCTAAATTAAATTTGAAGCTTAACATTCTATTTGTTTCCTTCCTAAGATATCTAAATACCAGATAATGTTTTGAAATTGAAATTAATGAAAAAAACCTCCACATAACTTAAGCTTTTCAGGTGAAATCTATCTTAAAAGAACTCTTTAGTTAAAACAATAACTAATAAGTCAGAGGCTCAAAATAAGAAACAAAAAATTTGTAATTCAGTTTCTGCCACATAGCAGCATGTTTGGAAAATGCAACTTGTGTCTGCTCAGATCTTTCAGGCAAAATGAAGACATGATTTTATTATTACTTTTTCTTCATTGGATTAGTGATATTTGTGCTCCAACGTGTGAGCCTAACCTGTTTCCTCTGATTCTTTTTGTCCTCATTCTCATGCTGTTCCTTGTGAAGGCTTCACTATTCAGGTGAGACTTCTAAAACTCTGCATGTATTTTTTTTTAAATTAAATCCCTTGTATAAGGCTCAAACATACCAATTTCCCAATAAATCAACATTCAGAATGTTTAGAAATTATTTGAGAAAGGTGATTTGAAAACAAATAACCAAGGAAAAAATGGTGCCAGTGTTCAGCTTTCTTTTCAAAAAGGACTCCTTATTTTCCCCTGATCATGCATGAAGTTATCCAAGCTATGCATTCCCTTTATTTAGGCCTTGTTAAAGCAAAAAAGAGATACAGAAGACATAGGCATGTCTTTAGAAGCAGTATTTCTTCCAAGGAAAAACATCATTTTCATTTGCAAAGCTTTGAAATGCTTTTAGCACTAAACTCTTTGATTTACAGTTATCTCATAAGCGTGGAAGTATTGAAACAAAATTAGATGCATGTTAATTGCCCTTTCACATCTATACACTCTTCATTATTTGTACCTTTACAATACGGTTTCATTCCTACATTCCTATACATACTAACAACTAGTTTATGGCACAAAATTGCTCATTCAGGGCAATGTTCAGAGTAGTGTTCAGCTGACACATGCCCATATGATTTCTATCTTCAGGTCTCTTGAGTCATCATTCAAACATGTTTAAATATTTCTGCTTTATCTACCCTCTCCTCTATGGTATGGAGTGCAGCGTAGAATCCTACAGGGAACAAGCAATTCAGCTACCAGGTATTGCAAGAAGAGTGGTAGTTCCTGCTAAAGCATAAACACAGATAAATTCTATTAGATTACTGCTTACAGGAGACAGGGAGAAAAAAGTTAGTGTTACCTTCTTTAAGCTCCTCTGCACATTCAGATAGAGACAGACATAAAACAATTAGTTTTGAGAAGACAGTCTCTATACTATGATCTATACCAACCAGCATTGTCCAACACATTTAGGGAATGTAGAAAACAGGTACTGCAGACATTAAATCTAAAATATGCTCCTTTGAGCATGAATACTCAGTTCCCAAAGAATGCAAGACTCAACTGCAGCATCTATGTCAGTATTGTACTGCGAAACACATCTGCAACTACGGGTTAAAGTGGAATGTAGGATAGCAAATATTTGCACCTTTATTCCTCTGGCTGTGTGGATACAGCAGAGAGCTGACTCAGCTCTGAGCAGTGAGCAGGATTCACCACAGTAATCCCCAAGTGCAGCTATCAGAAACATCCTAGCCTGAAAACAAAGGCTGCCCTGCAGACCTGCTGGTTCTGCCTTAAAAGCCTTGGGCATTGCTTGAGAGGTGGAAGAGAAAAAACCACCTGCGATAAGAGAAGAAGGTGCAGAAAGAAGAACTGGCAGAAGAACTGGTAAGTAGAGACCTTGTGGAGAAGAGCAAATGTGAGGTAGAATGACACTCTTCTCCACAAGATTACCAAATACCTCAAATGAGAAGTTCAGTGGTAGTTTTATTTTAGAGGAGACATGATTTATTTTAGAAGATTTAAGTTTTGCAGAACTCTCAACATGATGTAAATAAGCAGCTGCTTCCTAAATGAAATAAAAAAAAATCCCCATATCAACTTAGTTAAAAAGAAAGTACTGATTAATTGTAATTTTTATGCATAAACAATGAATTTTATAAGCATTTTTCTTTCCTGTATGCTGGCCATGCCCACAATCAGGAATCCAGAAGCAGCTTTCCTCTTTACCACATCAACTCCTACAGGCACTGGGGATTCAGGCCTCCATATTACCAAAGGCAATCCAATTATCTGCTGACATCAGTGCAGCCCCTGCTGTCACAGCTTGCACGGGTACAACTGATGAGGGTTGGATAAACAGATCTGCTACTGGTGCATGAGAAGAAACATTCACACTCGTGGGATAAGAGGACAGAAACCTTACTACTAAGGAATCAGAGAACAAGAGGAAGACTTAAAGCTACAGGATTTTACATAACAGCTTTTCAAGCCAGAATGAAGCTAAAGTGGCATTTTGGTTTTTGCCACCTGCTTGTTTGTAAGACACTTGCTTGTCTCTGCACACCCTTCTCACAGCAGAACAATAGCAAGGAATTTAGAGTTAGCTCAGAGGAACTTACCTGACTCAAATGTTTCTTCATCTTGTTTAGTAATCCAGATAGCAAAGATATTAAAATAAATTCAAAATTTAATTCTTTTTCTTCTAATGAATTTCAGAATCAGAAATCAGTTTTCCAGCTTCTGTCAGTCTGTCTCACATATATTTTCCCCAGCTCCCTCTACCCTGAGGTGGCAAAATACCGCTCACCATACCTGAATTATACTTCATCTCTTTTCACACAGTCCTACAGGATCACATCCCTCCATAAGTGCTTCTGAACTACCTTGGAGAAGGAAGAATGAGCTGCACTGCTTTAGGTAGCAACTCAAGCTACCGATCCTCACACTTAGGGTTCACAAGTAAAAACCTATTCTGGCTCCTTGTTCTCCCAAGATCAGTTTCTTGACAATGAATTGTGTGGGTTCTCCAAGACCACAAAAATCTGTGGTATTAAATATGCAATAGGCAAAAAACTATGGGAACATTACAGCCACAGTCCAACACCTGAATCAAAGAGGTTGTATCTCATTCAAGCAGATATTTTTGGTGCTGGTCAAAACACTTAGTAGCCTTCTTTTAGGCATCAACTTGACTATAAGCACTGCACACCAGAACTGCAAACAGCTCATTTTAATACACTGATACTAGATGGGGTTTCCAGGGTATGAAAAATAGAAATTCCTACTATTAATTTCACTAGGAGAATGAGTGGTTTTATCTAGGAGATGAGGCTTTTAACTAGCTACTGCCTTGAAGCAAATAAAATAATCTCAAGTGAATTCAGTTACCTGTTTCCACACACTTTTCGTCAATCTGCATGTCGTCCTCTACAGATCAACACAAGGGAAAAAAAATAATCTGAATCAGAAAAACACTGAGGAGGAAAAACAACCTTACAGATCTTACAAGACTGAACTCAGACATCAGAAACAAGATAAGTGAAGCTCAGATCGCCTTTAGACATCTTTAAGGATTTTAACTGTTAACTCCAATTTAGTGATGTTCCTTGTCTACAGTGAGCAAAAACTCTTCTTAAGTGAGTGCTCTGAAGGGCTTGTGGCAGAGAGGCAAATGCATCTAACTTGAATTCTTCTCTTGAAATGATGGAAGGTTTAACATGGCTGTCAATCTGTTTATCCAGTAGATATCTATTTATTATTACCATGAGGGAATATAATTTTCTGTCCTATAGCTTTTAAATATCTTTCCAACATGCTACACTCAAGGAAAGTGTTTTGCCTTTTATTTTTAGTATTACTTTAACAAGGAAGAAAAGAAAAAGATGGATTCAGCTCTCTCTCAGTCCCCAGACCACATCAGTTTATGTTCCTGAAATGTGATCACATGAGCTTGGGCAATCTCATGGGCTCACAATACAGCACTGTTTGTGTTTGGTTCTTGCACACCCCTCCAGATAGGCCCAGCAGGAGCTATCTTCCAGTTACAGGGCAATTGTCAGAGTATCTGTCAATCACATTCTGCCCATATGTATCCTTTAAAGAAAAACTCTCTTGGAGCTGCTCCAGGAGAGAAAGAAGGAGAAGAAAAGAGAAAAAGGAAATGTTGTCTTTCTTTCCTCAAAGAACCCATCCAAATAGTCACTTTCCTGACAGATAATGCACAGCTAAGGTTTCCACTTTAAGACAAGGTATGCATCTACTACTTCAGGTGAAAAAAGGCTGAATTTCAATGATGTTAAGGACACAAAATGCCAAGAACTTGGGCTTCTTCTGCATGTATTTATCAAAATGCCTCATTTCTGACAACTTTTTAAAAAGCCTGTAAAACCATGTGCTATATTGGTTCCAGGTACGGAAATGCAATGCTGTCCAGATGTGATTTCCTACCTTCTTCCACAGTGCTTACTGCTCACAGCATATCCATTGAAGCAGTTAAAATGCAATAAAATTATGGTGAAAGAGAGCCTCAGCTCTAGCAAACAAAGCAATCAGTGCAAGAAGAATCCTAGGGAATGAAACACATTCCCTCTGGGATTTATCATGAGAGAAAAATTTTATACTTGCATAAAGAACCATAGAAGAAAATGGGGACAGAGGAAACAGAAAGAACATTCTTTTTCTGGGAATAATTGCATATTTACAGAAAATTATGTTTGGCAGAGGATAATATTTCTGGATTGTTACCATGAATAAATTAAAGGGCAGCATAGCTTATCTTAGACCTCAGAAAAAGAAGTTCTATTATTGTCTCAATAGCTTTGATGACAAAGAAACATTCTAAACATTTTATGGCACTTTTCAGTGCAGAGCTGGTATCTGTGTCCCTGGAAAGCCAGGCCAGTACAATTGTCACCTCAAGACTTACAGCCAAGTCTCCTAGAGAGAACTGGCTGGCCTAGTGAGTTCCTAGATCTTAGAGACTTCAGAAGAAGTTGAATTCACAGCTTCTCTTATGGTTAGATCGCAAGTACATTGGAGACAACTACCTCCACCATCAGTACTCCAGGTACAATTATCATTAAGTATTTGTTTTTCTGGAGATAGCTAACACACTTCTAAAGTTACAATATGGCTCCATAAACAAAGTCTTTGAATTAAGCTGGATTGTGTAAGCTTCTATTTCAGTATCCCTGAAAAAGAGAAGATCTTTCTTTCCTGCTGTATCACTCAAGTAACTTTTCACTCACACATTGATGATTTGAGACAGAGATGGGGCTGGAAAGGCTGAGACCACCAGAATTCTCGCTGCTTCCTACATAGAAATAGATTTATCACAGTTAAAGAAAAAAACAGTCCACAAGCACATTATGCTCCAGTCAGATTCACTGCTTATATGTAAGATGAAGCACTACTGAACTGAGAGAAGACAGCAAGAACTGAAACATTACCAATGTTTTAGACACTGCAAAGTCCTGAAAGAAAACTAACATGCTATCAGAACTATTCAAATTTCCAAATCAGCGGCCCAGAAGTATTAAGAGTTTATATAAAAGTACAGGAAGATAAGCCATACTGTGGTACAGACTCCTGGAAGTAGAAGCATGCTACTGCTAGGGGTAGTAGTACTACTGCCTCCATTACTACACAGAGCCTCTTGCTTGCAGCCTGAGTCACAACCCAGTTTGATTTCACCTTGCATTATACAGACTCCAGGTAGGTTTATATTTATTACAAAGTGAAGTTTATCATCTGCTATTGCATGGCCTTGTGTTATCCTGGGGGTACCACAGGACATGTGGTTAAAGGATCAAATTGAGGAGTTTGCTACTGCAGTGTAAGAACTCTGATTCCAAATGCATGTAGTGTAAAAATAATGGTCTACTTATGCAGAAAATAATAGGCAAGAGAGCCTTGTTATTTCTTGAGTGTTTGGGGTTTTTTCTCCTTTCTTTTAATCTGGTCTACTCAGTTTTGACCAAAGCTGAAGAGGTCACTCATGTATCACAGGACATCTTTAAAAAAAATACGATGCTTTTAGTATCCCACTCTTCCCTTTACTTTTTTTTTTCATCACAGATAATGGTCCTTTAATACTCAGAGCCCTCAATTTCCACACATCTTTCAGCTGCTACACTCCACCAGATGTCTTAGCAACCAACATGGAGACTGGACAAGTGCTGCAAATTTCCTAATGGCAATTTGAGATTATACAGGTGCTTTCAAAAGCTTGACTCTCACACAGGTGCTCTTAAGGGAAAAAGAGCAAGAAGTCGGAGGTCAGAAAGAGGTAAGATGTTTGTCAGATGTCACTTTGAATCATACTGCAACAAAACTTATGAAAATTTTAAATAATGAAGTGTGAATAACTGGCTAATTTTGGAACCAGAAATCAGGGAAATGATGGTTTCTTTACCTTTTAAGAAGATGATTTGAGGGTATGAGTCCAGCACAGGCACTCAGATCTGAAACTTTCCTGGCCTGCCACCAGAGAGCATCATTCTGGTCCACAATCTGGAGTATTTCACCCCTCTTAAAAGGCAAACCTGCATCAGCACATGGTATGGTAGGATCTTGCAAGGGCCAGTAATCTGCCATTGCTCGCACATAAAGCTGGTAAAGAAAATATACAAGAGTAAGTGGAAGCCAAGTTTAGAACAGATACAACACAAGCTTTACAATCACAGGGCCAGATATTTCTGCAATTTCAGTCAATTAATGATGAAGTCAAATTTTAAAAACCAGATCAAGCCTTAAACCCTCTCTGTTAATTAAATGAGAAAAAAACACCATTTGTCTCATACATTATGAGAAGAACTGACCTTCAACCTGTAGATCACTCTGAAAGTGCCTTTATTACACAGTTGCATTTCTACTTACTGTCTTTACTCCTTCAGCAACAACATACTGATGTCAGCTGAGAGGCAGCCATAAGGGTGAGGTAACAGTTTAGGGATGGCAATAAACGCCCAGACAACACCATGTCTTTGTATCACACGATTAGGTACTACTGCTACCAATCGGGAAAAAGAAAAAGAATGTTTCTTACTGTTGTTTGGTTGCTGACAGGCCGATCAGAAACTGGAATTAATTTGAACATAATTGTCCCCTGAGACAGGGCCTAAATGATTTGGAAAGAATTAAAATATCGTTGGTATTCAACACAAGTAGTCAAACGTAGGCAAAACAAGCTTGACACAGCATGGCTTTGAGGCTACTGTAATGTCTGTGTTACACACAGAATTCAGGTAGACAGAGTCAATGTGACAATACTGTATGGTTTCCAAAAGGAAACTCAAGAATGAAACATCAAAGTTTTGGTAAATATTTTTAATTTATGTAACCTATGTTTCATTGTAAGTATATGTAATTTCAACATTAATTCATACCAAACTTTTCTACTGAAATCTTATTTAAATTAGCAGCAGGGTCTGGTTAGATGGGTGATATACAGGGGGAGGAACATAGTTTAATAATTAAGCATTCCAATAGAGTTTGTATTTCTTATACCTAGAAATGGTACAACCAGGGTAATAGCACATAGACTTGGTATGATTACACACAGAAATACCTCACTGGCACTTAACACTTTGCAGTCAAGAACCCTGAAAAACTGTGGGCAAAATGACAAATAACAGGGACATCTCAACAGATTTCTTCATGAGAATTTTGACAACAGTAATTACACTGCCCTTTTCTTGCAAGGTAAGGTGTGTAGCTTACAACCTCATTCACTCTGCTTTAGTGCATTTTGTAACATGGACTCTTATTAGAATAGCAGCTTTCCACTACTTTCTTGTGGAATATTAACTGAGTGGCACTTCTAGAAAAAATTACGAATCAGTGAAGTCTGAATAAATTAGTATTTTTCCCAGAAGCTGCAAGTGGAATGGTCACAATTAAGTTAGTTTCTGTCCAGTTAGATTTAAGTCTGGTTTCATATATTCTGATTTCATGAACAGTTGTGAACTTCATTCACAGTAAGGGAACTACCTGAATTTTCTGTTAAAAATTTCAAGCTTTCTCATGTACAAGAGTGTGTAAGAGTGAGCATACAAATAATCTTAAGGTACAAAGTAGAAAACATATTTTAAAAATATTAAATACCAGAATATTAATGACTTGCTCAGGCTCAAGTCCCTCAACAGGAACTCCATTTACTTCCACCAGTTTGTCTCCAGCATACAGCAACCCTACCATGAAAACAAGTATGAAAACAGCAACAAGAGTTTTATCACAGCATGATTTATCTTAAATAGTCAAGGCAGGGTCACACAGAAATACCACAGGTTTGTAAGTCAGCATTAAAATTGTCCCACACCAGGTATGGAGGAAGGCATTTTGGATTCAGGCTGCATTGCCCCTGGATGGGACTGCAGACTGCTGTGGGTCACAAGGAGGTTGCATGCTTCAGCTTTCTTATTTCTTTCCACTCCCCCATAGGACATCTTTACAATTTACTGACGATTTGCCTTAAAATTAGCATAAACATTTTAATATTGCTCCATTTCCCAAAGTGACTTATGAACCTATTCTATATTAATAGACTGTGAGACTTGGAATCGGACCCCTAAAAACTCCAGGTGCAGTGGGAGGTCCTGGGACTCCTCTCTGTCCTTTACAGTAAAGTCTTCACAATATTGTTTTCTTTTCTGTGTTCCTTTAACTCAATTTAAATATTAGTCAAACTAGGAATTTAATCAGCTATTTTCTGCAAGTTGGGTTCTCTATACAAAGGCCAGGAAATACTAAAAGGAACTATTTTATAATGATTACAGTTGAAGTTTACTTCTGATGTTTTACATTTTAGTTACATTACATTTCCTAAGGGACATGGAACACATTCGATTCTAGGATGACAAAGTAGTAACATTTCCAAGGAAACTCCTGGCAAGATTGCTTAGCTACTAGTGCTAAGCAAAGTGTTTAGGAGACTAGTGCCAAAAGGTATTATTATGTATTCCTTAAAGCCCGTTACCTTCTAGAATCACCAACTATTCATGTTTACCATTTCTCCATTAGGGAATGTGCTGCATTTAATACTACACTGTAATTTGGGATATCTAGGTATTGGTGCCAAGAATACATAATCAAAACTGGATTTGTACCTCAACTCAGTTTAAAACAGCAAATTCATCTGAAAATTTGTGAAGCCAGAATCAAAGTCACTGCAATGCATCACTGTTTACAGTGCTGTCCCATATATACATCATCTTGCTCTATAATGGAAGATTAATTGTAGAAGCTAAGATATTATCTTACTTCAAATATCTTATTTCAAGTTCAGTTTTATGTATCACTTTGTTTCAAATTCCACATACCACTTCTGTCTGCCAGCCCACCATGGATCACACGGGCAACCGTTATGTCACCTGTTATCTCATGGCGTTTAATGGTGGCACCCTGGCAGATAAGAACAAAGAAAAAACATTGATCACCGAAGGAACGCAATAAGTTTCCTTTCATATCACAAGTCTGATCTTCACACTGACACAAAGGCATTGAGGGATGCAGCCTTTTTACCACAACATGGATATAGCAATAACCACAGGATCACAGAATACGCTGAATTGGAAGGGACCACAAGGATCACTGAGTCCAACTGCTGGCCCTGCACAGCACCATCCCCAAGAGTCACACCCTGTGCCTGAGAGCATTGTCCAAATGCTTCCTGAGCTCTGGCAGGCTTGGTGCTGGGACCACTGCCCTAGGGAGCCTGTTCCAGTGCCCAGCCACCCTCTGGGTGAAGAGCTTCTCCCTGATACCCAACCTAAACCTCCCCTGACACAACTTCAGGCCGTTCCCTCAGGTCCTGTCACTTGTCTACACAAAGAGATCAGTGCCTGCCCCTCCCCTTCCCCTCACAAGGAAGTTGTGACTGCAATGAGGTCTCCCGTCAGTGTCCTCTTCTCCAGGCTGAACAGACCAAGTGACCTCAGCCGCTCCTCATACGGCTTCCCCTCAGGGGCCTTCACTATTTTCATGGCCCTCCTTTGGACACTCTCTAACAGCTCAATGTCTTTCTTGTAGCACCCAAAACTGCCCCCAGCACGTGAGGTGAGGCCACCCCAGTGCAGAGCAGAGTGGGACAATCCCCTCCCTTGCCTGGCTGGTGATGCTGTGCCTGATGCCCCCCAGGACACAGATGGCCCTCCTGGCTGCCAGAGCACTGCTGACTCATGTTCAACTTGCCACTGACCTGGACCCCCAGGTCCCTTTTCTTGCCACTGCTTTCCAGCATCTCATTCTCCAGTCTGTCCATACATCCAGGGTTGCCCCATCCCAGGTGCAGAATTCGGCACTTTCCCTTGTGGAACTTCACATGGCTGGTGATTGCCCAGCCCTCTCCTTTGTCGAGGTGTCTCTGCAGGGCCTCCTTGCCCTCAAGGGAGTCAACAGCTCCTCCCCATTTTGTATCATCTACGAACTTGCTCAGTACCCTTTCCAGTCCTGTGTCCAGGTCATTTATGGAGACGTTGAAGAGCACAGGGCAGAGGATGGAGCCCTGCAGAACCTCACTAGTGACAGGTCCCCAGTCTGATGTCACACCCCACTCTCTATAACCCTTTTCACCTGACCCATGAACCAGTCGCTCACCCACTGCATGACGTGTTTATCCAGCTGTGTCCACATTTTGTCCAGAAGGATACTCTGAGAGACAGTATCGAAAGCTTTACTGAATTCCAAAAGGATTACATAAACTGGCTTCCCTTGATCAGCCATGTGGGTTATCTTGTCATAAAAAGAAATCAGGTTTGATAAGCAGGACTCCTCCCTCATGAAGCCATGCTGGCTGTGACCAATGACTGCGTTGACTGCGTTGTCCCTCAGGTGTTTTTCAATAACTCCTAGGATAATCTTCTCCATAACTTTACCAGGCACTGCAGTGAGACTGACAGGCCTGTAGTTTCCAGGGCCATAATGTATTAGTACTAAGTCCTTCAATGTCTTCAACTTCCATCATACTAAAATAACTTCATTGATTGACAGTAAGAAATCTTTTCTATCTCCAGTATTACAGCTATCTTTTCTTAAAATAGATTAGCTAAGCTATACAATGTTTGCTGCTTATAAGTACAAATGACTTCTAAAGAACTTTCAAAGTCTCCTCCCTTCCTTTCTCTTTTGGCCATGAGAATAACTCTCAATCCAGTTTGATTTTATCTCATATAATGAAAATGCATTTGCCAAATGTTCAAACCCTGAGCAGACAAGGCACTGAACAACCTACTCTAGTTATGCCCACACTGTGCAGGGCTAGATGGTCTCCTCAGGTCCTTTCCAACCTCAAAAATTCTTGTGACTCTGTAAAATCTGGACAAGAATGCACACAATCCCCATGGCATTCCTGGGAAGAAACCAATATGCATCTGATGCATTATCAGTTCTTGTCTAAATTAAAATAATTTTACAGACACAAGGAAGGTCGCTCACCAGAGGCTGGTTGTTTTTCACTAAGCAGACAATCCTCATAGCTTCTTCATTTTCAGGTATGTTGTCTGGCAGTGGTGGAAGGGTTGGTTCAAAATCTTTCTGGGCCACAGTATCATGAGCAGATAGCAAGGCCTGTTACAAATGAGAACAAGCAAACCAACCAACCCATAAGCAAAGATCATACAATAGCAGGGCTTTAAATAGCAACTGGCCAGAAAACAGAAATCACTGAACGTATTCCTGTGTGAACACAGATCCTTTGCACATATTGACATTTTCTTCTTTCCACCAGGAAAATCAAACTGCGGAAGTTTTAAGAACAGTTCCTCTGTTTCTTGTGGAAAACTTATAAAAGATGAAATATTTCTATTTGGAGCTCTTGGGTTAAGAATGCAGGTTTTGCAATTTCAAGGAAAATTTGGTTTTATATGGCATTCACTGTCCATAATTTAAAACTTTGTAAGAAACATCTTTCAAACACAGCCTTAAGTAAAATGCAGCCCACTGCAGGTACTTCAGATAAACAGTCCACATTTGATCTCACAATCACATTAGTTCATCATTAGTTAACTATGCCTCTTCTGGCTCCTTTACCAGTTCTTGTGAACAACTGCCCCTCCATTTCCATTCCCACTGCAGAGAGCTCCCTGAGCAAACTTTTTCTTTCCTTATGCAGGACTTGCCTTTAAGTGTGGAGAACGCAGTAGCCGTCTTAGCTCTTTGATCTCTCCTGACTGAGGGGCTTCACGCAGTAACTCTACCACCTGAGAAATGTAAGAGAGAAAGCACAGAGATGGATTCTAGAGGACAATTAGTTTAGAAAGCTCTACATTGAATGTAAAGGAATATGGTACAGAGACAGTGTTAAGCTCCCCCACATTATACGACTCAGAGGATGTCCATATGGTTTGCTCTAGAACTGGACAATATGACCACAGCTGCACAACACTCAGCCAGGCTTAATTTAGTTCAGGCACAGTGCCATGTGCTCTAAATTAGTTTTTTCTCCCATCTCTCAACCAATTTCATCACTAGTCACAGTTTCTCTACTTTGTCATTAACTCTCCCACTAATAAAAAGATTAAGAATTCAGCTATTATGATTAGAAAAATCTAAAAAGCTTTTCAATATCCTCATGTCAGGCTGCTTGATTGTAGCCATAACACTGAACCACACAGTTACATGGAAGAAAAAGACATGGTCAGTGATTAAACAATTAACATTTGTGTTCATTACGCTGGCCAGGACTTGCGTAGTCCAGCAACCACAGCTGTGCCCATTTCTCATGCCCCCCCCGCCCCCAACCACAGGAAGGGCTGTTGAGTAGTTTTACAAATGTGCAAGGAGAGTTTCAAGTTTATATAGTGTACTTAGACCTGAGACACAGAATAAATACCAGAGCACTTAACTGCAGCAGAGTCCATTCATTTGGTGTGAGTAAGAAAAGCAATAAACTGTGCATATACAGTCTCACCTCACGACTCAACGTGCGTGCCTGCAGCGTGACAGGAGCTGGTCTTTTTCCAAGATAATGTTGGAGGCATTCATAAATCTGTTGCATGCCATGACAGACAAAACAAGGCAATGATGACATTGACCAGGTCACATGATCATATAGATACATACATGACAGGCAATGGACAACACTGTATTTCTGGAAACTTCTCAGTCCAACTAGAGCCCCAGAGTCTGAAATCTAAATTCTTAATATCTAATGCATCTGGAATTGAGTCTTGAACTCAATGCCTTTCCATATTATCAGGTAGCTAGCCAGTAATACTGTAGTTTTGAATTTTCCTAGAAGCAAAGCTGTCTACACAGGTCAATAGCCTGACAGAGTCAATTTTCTGATGCGTAGCCTGTTTCCTTTCACTAGTTGAAGGCATAATTAGCAAAGTAAATTCAACTTAAAACAAATTGCTGCATTTAAAATGTCCTTATGGGCATTCTTATCCAGTAAAAGCTCTTCTTTAAAATTCAAAGATTTTGAAAATCCTTCTTAGAGAAAAGCAGAATTTGTACAGAATTTGTCTCAGAAATAAAATTCTTCTCAGACAGAATCACCAGTCAAAACTCTGTTCTCTAACGATGTAAGATCTTCAATAACACATCAGATGAGTGGGATGCAAAATAAAAAAATACAATGTCACAAGCCAAGAAGTGGGATGCATAGTCATACAGAAATTTAAGAACAGAGAAGACAGCTGAGCAATGCTGTGTACAGTCTCTGTCCCCTGGCCTTAATACAGACAGGTAAAGTAGCAGAGCTTTAATGTCTAGGACATTATGGAAGATAATACTTTATTTTCCTTTAGAGCAAAAGTGGTTTTGTTTACTGTGACTGCTGATGTTAGGACTGACATCAGGACTATCAGTACTTATTGTAAATAAGCATTTACTGTCCTGCTATGGCGAAATCAAGTTTCCCCAGAGATTGTTCTCTAGGTGACCTCTGCTTTCCCAGCTGTGTGTTCCCTTACCTTTAGCAGTGCTTGCAGCCAGCGAGATCTGAGCAGGTCATAGAGCATGCCAACGCCATTGACATCTCTCTTACAGAGCAAACTGAGTTCTTGCAGCACTAGAGTCAGAACATGAGACACACCTGAGCCCAAGAAACAGAAAAGCGCAAGACACTTCAGTACAAAAAGAAGACCAACCAAAGCCAAACAGTGACCCAGACTTTTGAAATGCACCTTTCCTCAATTTGTAATTCTAAGAAATGCACAGACATTTCCTGTCTGCTTTGCTTTTTTCCCTGCAATCAACTCTGGTCCATAAGAATCATTTGGCCGTGTTATTAGCCAGCAGGGTTAGGTCAATAGTAGCAATTTGTAACTGACCTGTGAGAAAATCATACAGGCAATCTCACATGTATCAGTCTGGGTTCAAGCTCATACCTCCTACTGAGAAGAGGTGAAACAACAGAAAACTCCTTGGCTTTGTAAGCCAGAAACAAGTGCCAGGTATTCTCCTCTGATGCTCTCTTAAGTTAACTGCATACCACCACTGAACATCAAGAATCATTCCAATTATTAAGTAGTAATATTTCAGACACATTCATCCCTCTCATAACTCAACGGAAGAAGAGTCACAGAAATCAAGGAATAAAACTTTTTTAGAAGAGAAAGAAAACTGCAAAACAGATGCAAACATTACCATTATCTTTACTGCTGACTGTTGGCACCTCCATCTTCTCCTTTATTCAAGGAGATTCCACCCACTTTGAATACTGCATTCACACCACGTTGGTTTCACAAAGGTAGATGCTGAACTAGGGAAAAGAACACCCTCATATCAGAATACTGTCAGGTATTTTACATTGATAAGAAAGCAGAATTTAAAACAAAGGGAGGGGGGCAATAATCTGTATTTAAAGTGCACCACGGGTGTCAAAACTAAATTAAATACATGAGTTCCACCTGTAAATTCAGCTACCTAGTAGCATCCAAGATGCAGACAGACAAACCTCAACTGCAATATGACATTTTAATGTCTTTATGGAATTTTCATTTGCTTGCTTCATTAAGCCATCTAAAACAGAAAGCTCTTGGGTCCATCTTCTGTCTCTCCAGCTTCTTAAGTGTACTACCATGGAAAGTCTTAATTTTTTCTAAAGACTTAAATCTTGTTTTATTTCAATATAGCTTGGAAAATAATCATATTCAAGGACAAATTACATTTAATTCCTCTTGATATTGACACAATATTAAAACTGAAAGACTGGAGTTTCTACTGAATTTTCATTGAGCAAAGACATGATTTTGAAAAAAAGGGATCCCTGTCTCTATCACTATTAGAGTTTAAGGTCTTTGAAGGATTTGTTCCACAGCGATTTCATTATTTTTCTCTATTTCCTCACAGTGAATTAAAACACAAAAACGCCAAGCCCAGATAAGAAACTCCACTCCTTACCTTGCTGGTATCATCATCTCTCTCAGGCAATTTATAACAGGTTGTCACTTTTAGAGATGGAATCAAAGAAGTTATTTGCTAATCCAAAGATGTGTTGCTGATTTATTTAAGAATAAAAAGCAGCATATACTACCTTAGTTTTTTTTATTTTAAAATCAGCATTTTTAAGCAATGCAGGAAGACAACACCTACTAATTAATATGAACCAATGTCACATGACCTTTCCACATATAAAATATAAGCCTTCTAAAATTTTCGTTCAAATTCCTTCCCTCCCTTAAAATTCTGTGATAACCTATCACTAACCTGTAATGTTCTCTTAAACTAAAACTCGAAGAAGTTCTTCAATCTGCTGTTCATGGCAAACAATGCAGTACAGGATTGCTGCAGAGAATTCTCTAAACTCTTCTCCTCAAAGAAGTATGGAAATTCCCCAGGGAACACCACACACTGCATTTATACCCCAAAGCATCAAGTATCTATGTATGAAAGCTCTTAAGTAATTCAAAATCTTCATTACATCCTAGCTGATTTAACTTCAAATCACACTTGATACAAGTTTAAAGATATTGTCATGATTACCAGTATTGTAGATTACTCTTAAAGAATGAAATATTTCAACTGGCCACTCACGAGATGACTTAGATTACAAGTAAAAAACCTCACATCAAATGTCTGAGACCTCAGCCAATAGTGAACCCCAGTGTGAGACCGTGCATGCTTTACCAAATTCTGTTAAATACACAGGCGTTTATCCCCTGGATTAATGAAGTAAAAAGGCAGCCATTTTCCTCTAGATTGCTCTGTAGACAGGAGACAGCAAAGGTACGAGCAGGAAAAGTATTATCTTGATCTGCTTACAAAAGCAGAAGGCATTACTGTCACTTTTACAGCACTTAATACTTATTTTTAGAACATGCTTCCTCTCTCCCCTGTTAAATCACAAAACTGCTTTCAAATGGCAGTGGAAATTAAGGGAGAAAAAAATCAGAAATTATGAGATTATGACTCAAACATTTTATTACTGAGTCTGGGCAATTAATTTCAAGTTACTTCTACAGGATACTCAATGGTACATCTTATTGAAATTCTAATCTGAAGACTGCTTTTAAAATTATGATTTCTTTTTTCAAAGACTCACAAAAATATAGTTTGATCCTCCCCCAGTACAGCTGGGGTTTGAGCTGCAATTATTTAATATTTTTCAATGGTCTCAGTTCTTTTCCTTTAAGAATTTGCCTTCCCTGTTTTTAAGCTTAGTTGATCTCCCTAATGATGGATTTAACAAAGCAGGACATATAAATCTAGTCATGAAAACCTGTTTCTTAATTGAGACAAAGCACTTGGAAACCAAGAACAACATTTCCGGTATTGCTAAAATATTTCAGATTCTGCTAAAACACAAACAGTATCGTTACGCCTTTAAAATACTCAAGGGATTAATTTTTTCCCCATAGAGCATTGCAGCCTCTGGTATTCGTAGAGCTTCCACAGAGAACAGATGTGGGAGCAACTTGAGCGTGTTTAGAAATTTTAGACATAGTTTATCTTGAAGGTTAACCTCAGATTTCCCAACAATCTGAGAAAGCTACTGAAGGGTGATTGCTTGCCTTGTTGTGTGAAACCCTCAGCTATAGCTGTCAGACTTCTAGGAATAATAATAAACATGCACTAACCCTTCCATCCATTGCTGTCATCTTAAACTACAGAGTTGATGCTCACACTAACAGAAGCAGCATTTAAACATCAAAATCTGGCAAGTTCTTAACACCACAGCTCACCTCAGTCATAAATTAGTAGTCGTTTCATATTTACACACAGCAAAAGGAAAGCAGCTTCCAGCTGTGAAGCCTGGTTTCAGGAGCTGTCAGTAGCAATAGATGCTGAAAAAGTCATTACCAGAAGAGAGGAAGAGTTGCTTCTTTAGAAAGAGACCTACTGGATTGCTTGCTTAAGGGCAAAGGTCAGAGTTCAAACAAACTTAGAATTACTACTGTGCCTTTATTTCCTAAGACTTGTATCTATGCAGACTGTAAGGCCAGAGCTCAGGGTCTCCTCATCCAGGGATCTAAATAAATTAGATGGAAATTCTTGCTAAAAGGCTTACCTGACTAATCTCCCAGGCAGTATATGGGCCTTCCCATTCACGTGTATTGCAAGCAATTACAGATGCTCAGGAATAGAAGACATTTGTCTTTGCCTGTTGTTAGAGACAGAACTGGATATCCACACTGTGTGCCAGAATTTGAGTCAAAATGAGTCAGTCACCTCACGTCTACAAACATCAGTTATCCCAGATTTGGGCTACAGGGCTTCCTTCAGCAGCAGAGTTTGAAATTCCTTGACCCTATTTGTCAGACAGACCAGAAAGTCTTATTGATACACAGCTAGAGCTGCAAGGGAACCTAACCCCTGTTTTTAGTAAAGTTTCAGAATTGTCTTTAAGTGGACAATTCTTCATCTTGTCAAGCCTCTGAAGGGGACAATGCCAGATAACCTGACATCCAGGACATCAGCCCCCTGCTCTTACACACTGCTTTGGTTAATATGTTTGACTTGAGCACTTTTTACAAGGAGAACTACTCCTATCTTTAAATTCACTCAAATTAATGATTTGGCATATTGAAGGCTGCAAATTAGCTTGAGGGCAGGAAACACTCTGAGAAAGCTTTCATTGCAAATAAGCCACTCTAAATCAGCAAACTGAGTAGGCAAAAAATGGCAGGGAGAGATATTCAGCAACTCAACCCAATGCCCTGTTCAGGACTTTTTTGTTCTGCATTAAATAAGCTTAATTAGGCCAGTGTCATCACTGAAGTCTGTCAGTTTCCTTTTCAAGTCAGTGTAAAGAACCACCTTGCTTTTTGTATACTTTTTGAGACTTTAAAGTGTTTTAGCTGAAACAGCAACCCTAAATATTAGTGGAATAAACTGACATATTTCAAGCCTTTGAAACCATTTTTCCTTATCTCAATCCAAGCACCACTTAATGCAAGTCAGAGGCAGTAGATTTGGAAAAAAAAAAAAAAGACTTGAAAAATGTTACATGTTCACACCAGGTATTCTGTGAGATTTCACAGAATCACACCTGCGTACGTGAGGTAATTTATGCTGTTACTCTTTGCACTCAGATCTATTCAGTGGTGGTTCATTCTGCCTCCCTCTAAAGCACAACCTTAGAGCTGCAGCAGTGGTGTGAGCACCTTGTTTACATGGGGTAAACACCGCTAGAACATCGCTGCCCAAAAGAGCAGCACTCAGAACACTTGGATGCAGCACAGTGCCGTCATAAGGGGCAGCCAGCTTCACTTCCAGCTGTTTATTGCCAACAGCTTGGGCTTACTGAAAAGAAACCAACCAACCAACCCCCCCCTAAAAATACAACCAACCACCATATTGATACTAAATCAACTTAGGAGTACATGGCTAGGTAGTTCAAAGGAAGGATTTGTTTTACAGCCCCTATCAGTCACACATTTTTCTACATTATCTCTCAACATACTGTAACAGGTAGTTTCCTAACCTACTCCTAAAAACAAGTACAGTTTTGTGAAGATTAGGAGTGAGGAAAAAATTCCCTTTTCAAGCTCCTACTCCCCTCTAATATTTAGCTAACGGGAATTAAACAGGTATCAGAAGTTTAAGTAGCTTTGCTATAGCTATGAGAGGAAACTATTTTCACACTTACATGGGCGAAATGCATCCCTGCAGTACAATGGCTTCAGTACAGTGCAAATTTTCTTACCTGCAAACTCCACAGAATACGCCATGTTCCGATCATGCAGAATTTCCAGAGGGAAAGAGTATTTGTTAAATGTTAATACAGCAAGTAACCTCACTGTCCCGGCTAATCTATGGACATCCTCTCCTTTCTAATCCGCAGAAACCTAACCTTAGAAGTACTCATTACCAGGGAGAAGAGAACAAATCCCCTTAACCCTTTTCTTGCACAAAAAAACTACTTTACATCGTCTCTCACTCAAATAGTTTCTTATTCTCATCAACTTCCCCAGTCAGTAGGGCGCTCATCACTTGGGGTCTGTCGACAGCTACTGTGCCTGTGACTGCAGTGAGAATCTGTAACACTGGAGCATTGATCTGTGGCTGGTTACAGGATTTCTGCTGCAGCACAGGACATATCAGGCTTTCCATTTAAGAAAAAAAAAAAAAGAGAAAAAAAGTAATTACCCTGAAGCAATCCAGCTGGAATAGTCCTGCAGGTTAACTCATTTCTTTGTTAGTTACAGCAATACACAAATCAAAGCTGGTCTGTGCTGATTTCCTAACGCATCACAGCCCAGATTGGCTGTAAAGTGGAATCTGTGTCAGAAGCACATTTAATCCTGGGATTCTCTTCAGCTAATAACTGAGCTATATATCAGAAGGACCAAAAATAATCCAGCCCAGACTGTCTGCTTCCCTTAATCAGCCAAGCTAAATTCATATGTGATACCACTACTTTTTCTAAGAGGTTGAATGTATATATACATACCTCTCTCTGTGTTTGTATAATGTAAAGGCAGGTGTTTCCTTTGGGTTTTGTAGTTCTCAACTTCGCACCATTCACAGTAAATGAAGTTACATCATTAAAGTTGCTACATATTTGTAGATACACCTTGTTCTTGAAAGGCAGGAAGATTACAGAAAAACTTCCCATGTCTAGTTACATTTTTGGTTTAAGGCACAGAATCAATGTAGGACTTAGGTCATATGAAACCAAGTAATATTAAAATCCTTTCTTCTGAAATATCCAAACACAACAAATGCTAATTCAAAACAGTTGCAGGGGAAAAAAACAATCCCAAATCTGTTTTTCATGGTTACACTCCCACAAAAGGCAAAATAAATCCTGAATTCAGATCTGCAGATGAAAATTATTGCCATTGATTCACTCAGCTGCTCAGCATAGCCCCTTTTCAAAGGGCAGTTCTGTTCCTACAGGCTTCAGTTAATTTTTTTTTTTTACATTGAGTTCAAAGAGGTGATTGCATGGAAAGGCTGCATCTAGTGCAAGGTGAAGTGTTTGAATTCTACCTTATCCTCCATTATGCTCTTCACCCCAAGTTGTGTGTCTTCCCCCTTCTCAAGTTAGCTTTTTACAGCTTCCCTTTTATTCATATTATTGCTTATCTCTCCTTGAATTTTTCAGTGTAACTTAAAAAATAAGATTAAGCCAACACTAAATTGTTTACAAACATGAAATCCACTCTCTATATTCTCTTATCACTATAGTCTGTTGCAAGTTTAACAATAGTTTTAAACATCATTTCAGAGTTACTCTTTCCCCTTCTCTGATAAAACTAAAAATAATTTTGAAAAGACCAATCACTTTTACTTTATTATGAAAACTGCTACATTACAGTTGTTGTTCAACACAATACTATTTTGGCATATGGGTTCTTTCCATTTAGATGCCAATATACAAGCCATGATCATTACTTCAAAATATGATAAGCATTATCTATGGCAGTCTAACAAACTTAAGCCATTATAACATTCTGTAATCTATTTTTCCCCTCCCTTTTTTATTTTTTTTGAGTCGGTTCTGGCACCTACAATACCCTAGTTATCCACCCGTGTTACTGGTATAAATAAGGTTAGCCATAAACCACAGAACACACACACACTCTCAGATTCCCCAGGGAAATGACTTGTTCTCTGCAGCCTCCGAGGTGAACTGCTCCAGCAGGCGTGATCAGGATCACGCTAAGGGACCGCAGGGAGCTTTCCCAAAGTGGGAACACCTTGTAATTAGTGCCAAGAGACAGCCCAGTGTCTCCTGCTCCAAGCGGGAAGCATGGAAGCACTGAAGCTCTGCCTCAGAGGCAGCTCTGGCACAGGCAGAACCAGGAGCAATGGCAGCAATTCCAAACCCGCCGGAGCAGCCACCCCAACGCAGCCTGTGGGGCGAACTGCTCTGGAGCTTCCCTGCAGCAGGAAGAGCGTGGCACTGGTGCCAGGAGTTCGCCGCTGGGGCAGCGGCTCTGCACGCTGAGCCCTGCTTCCCAGGAAGGGGCCGGACAGCGCTTGCTGCTGAGGAGGAGAGTGAGAGAGGAGCCTGGGGGGCACCTGGTGTTAACCAAGGTCAACCCCCCACATCTGTTCAAGAGCACCCTTCACCCTTCTCACCTCCTGTCACAAGGGCTGCCAGAGACAGCATTTGTCCTCAGGGTAAGCAAACTGAACATTGCACAGCATTTCATTCAGTGCCAAAATCTGAAGTGGTCAGTGCCTTTTATTTATTTCATAAACAGAAAGAACAGTAAATGCCTGTATATTTACAATTCCAGTAAACAGGGAAGTCCATAACAGTGTGATTATTTCCACAACAGCACATGAATACTGCATTCAGCAATGCTGTGTTCAACACAGATGCCTCAAAACCGTTAGAGCCAAACACACTATAGGTACCCATTATAAATACTAACATATTTCTATTTTCTTAAATAAACAAACATAAAGCTTAATTCAGGAAGACCAAATGGTTCTGTGGTGCAATTCATTCCCTTTAAACGTTTCTGCTGACAAACCAGGAATAATAAAAACAAACCCACTGCTTTGGAAGCCATGCGGTCCAGAGTGTCACATGTGTTCTATGTAGATGCCATGCCTTTGTGCAGCATGGTTAATTTAAAAGGAGTAAATAATCTTTCTGTTAGAATAGGAAAGTATTTCTTCTTGGTAGGTACTCGACAAACCAAGTCTTTAACTTCATCACCACTTCACAGAATGCCTCTGGCTGCAGTTTTTGAATCTTAGAACTGAGAGTTCAGAAGAAACAACTGAGTATTTTCATCTATAGCAGCAGAACTATAACCAAGTGTTTTCTAAGGGCCATTTCAGAGAAGTGGTTATTACTGAAGTTCCACTGAGTAGATTATCCCAGAGAGGCAGGTTGTAAATGATGGTCTAGGTAAGCTTTTCGTGTTGAATCTGGTAGTAACACGCCTGAATTAAAACAAAGTTCAAATTAGCACAAGTGCCAGTTCACAGCAAAGCATCACACACAAAAAGGTTGATTTTTTTTCTATGCAAGAAAACAAAGGACAAGGCTCTCTACAAGCAGTGATGCTACAGGGGCATTCAACACATGAGAACCTTCTGATATGTCAGCTAGCAAAATGAGCAACAGGAGACTCTAAGTTACAAATCACATCCAACTCCTAATCAAGCAAAATAGCATCATTTGGGACTAAATACTTTCAACAGCTCCCAGCTATGCCAAGATGAAAATATACTTTTGCTTACAAATATCTCTTTGCCCTTCGACAGAAGGACTCAAAAAAAAAGAAAATATTTTTTTACAGGACAAGGATGCAGGGATGAAGCATTTCAAAAGCACTCAGACTGAAAAGCAAAGGCTTCCATCACCCTGATCTGCTGCTTAGAGTCATTCACTTCTTAATGCTGGTTCAAATATGCACTGAATCAAGTCAGCCAGGATTAGAAACTTAATGTAAATGTCTCAGACAACACTTACACTCATGGCAAATTAGATTCTACTTCTGCTTCCACCATGTAGGTTCTTTAGTGCATTTGAACCAATGCAAACCTTCCTTTTCT
Source organism: Melanocharis versteri (assembly GCA_013397845.1). Lineage (NCBI taxonomy): Eukaryota > Metazoa > Chordata > Aves > Passeriformes > Melanocharitidae > Melanocharis > Melanocharis versteri. The sequence continues at coordinate 48,017 of VZTG01001084.1, forward strand.
GCAACATTACGAAACTAATAGGTCTTAAAAAAAATCCTCTGAACCCAACTATTTTGTTTGCGCAGACAGAAAATACAATCATGATAACCTAACACTTCAGTTCAAGATTTTCACTGAAGTTTCAGATTAACAGCCTCCCTCCAAAACAACACCACAAAAAAACTCCACACAGCTGAATTGTCCCAAGATCCACTCGATGAACAGTTCTGAGGTACCAAAACAACGTATTTCCATTATGAATGTCTTAGTGTACAGCAGGATATTCTTCCAAATACACTCTCTTCCTTTTCCCATACTTTAAAAGATAAGAATACTTAATAAAATGTGGAGAGTGACGAAGTGATTTTTTTTTACCCTAAAACTGCATTCTTTGAAAGTCTTGATGTAATGTTTGACTTTAATGGAATGGCTAATCTCCAAGGAAGCACTTCATTTCAATTTTTATAGGGAGAATAAGGCTTCTTAAGTTGCAGGGGAATGACAAGCTCCAGGTGAGCATTCAGAACAGTTCAACAGTGACCAGTATTACCTTTGAGTAATACACATTTGCACACTGCACCATTTTTCTTAGCAGTACCTGCCATTAGGAGGTTATCCAAAGCTCTACATTAAATTTCCTTGCCTATCCTAGTAAAAAATTTCAATTAAAAAAGTGAAAGAAGTTATATCCTAATGTTCATATAATTGTCCTAAGCTGATCCTCATTGCTAAAAGCTGATTATTTCCAAAGAAAGTCTTTAATAACTGAGTAATTTTCATACCTTCAAGGTAGTGAACATGATGCCTTGCTCCCCATGCTGGAGATAGGGATCCATCAGGTCTTCGATTAAGTGCACCTCAGACCCCAAATTCCTTATCCTGTCACATGTGAGAGTGGGAAAGTGAACATAGGAACAAAAGTTGCCAGTACAATGTTCCTTAATTCTGAGTTCGGGGCCTTTTCACAATAAACTGTTCATTACTTTTTCGGGCCAAAGCAAACAGTCAAATCAGAAAATTTATAGTTACAAAAAGCCAGTAACAAATCCTGTAAGAAGCAGCAGGAGTGTTTAACACAGAAGTACCTCTACTGCCTATGCTCATCTTATGACTGATGCCACTCTTAGTGCCTACCTGGCTCGTAGCACCACATAGAGAAAAACAGGAAATAAGTCATCCATGGACCACAGAAAATCTTCCTGAAGGGTCTCAAGAACACTCTGGGAGATCTCTTCAAAAGTCTGCTGAATCACCTTCAACTTGTCAGCTGGGGTAAATGTGGTACTATTTGGAGAGCAAAAGCAAACCAGGATAACAGTAAGCAGTTAGAGATCTGCATCTAAATGAGGAAGGGTTTGCTGGCCAGCACGGCCCTCCCCGTGCCCATGGAGGTCAGTCAGACACTCACACTGCAGCAGCCAGGGCTGCCAAGGCTGCACAGTACCCAGGTCACAATCACCACATCAAAGCATACTACTGCAAGTGAGACTCTCTTCACACTTTTATGGTGTTTTAATTTAGTGGTAAAAGGGGAAAAATTCCTTTCTAAAATATTTTTAATTTCTTCAATTCTTGCATAACAGACACAGAAAAACCTCCCATGCACAGGTCACTTTACCACAGCTGTTTGGAAATTCACATGTGTATTTGATAGACATCCTTATGCCTTTGATTAAATGGTGTCCCACAGACTTCTTTCAGTTGTGTTTATGAGGCAGCACTTCATTCCCCGGCAGGAGAAATTGCATTTTTACTCAGAACTGGAAAACGTCTTAGTGACTTCTCTTACAAAGGTGAACAAAAAAGGGTGACATGTAAAGGATCCCAGTCAAGTAAACCAGATACTGCTATAGCAGGAACAGTAAAACACTGACAGACAAATTGCAGAGAATTACCTGATTTGCTGTAAACATTCAACAGCAGAGGCAAAGCAGGCGTCTTTCGTATTTGATGATACCTGTGTAATCATGGTAAGATTTATCAGGCAGGTTCAGCACCCCCACTGTTAAGTGTTGAGCCTCTTTCAACAAGACATGGATTAAGAATGTAAACTATACATTTTTTCTAATCAGCAAGTATATGATGATATAATCCTCTTAATTAAGCTGCTTGGAATTTTCCTTGCTAGATTTTTATTCTCACACTTTCATAACTGGAGACCAAGCAAAGGTCTCTTGGATTCATTAGCAAGTCAGACAGTAAGTGACAATGCTGGACTGATGGCCACTGTAAGAAATCACAGAATGACTGGGGTTGGAAGGGACCTCTTTGGATCATCTAGTCCAATGCCCCTGCTAAGTCATTACCGTAGCATTTGAGTAGTAGGTGAACTTCAAGGAAATATAATAACATAGCATATCTTAAGCAAAAAGCCTGGCCAAAAATTCTTTGATCACTTCTTGATGATTTCAGCTTCTTGAAAGAAGCACTGGGCAAAACATGTAAACAAGGCTCAATGAACATACCTTTCTACTCTCTCCAAGGATGGATACAGTTCCTGGCCAAAATTTCCTGCAAGAAACCCAACATAGTCCACTGAGAAAACACAGTCTTAAAGTATTTTTCACATTACAGGAATGAAGTAATCGTGTTCTGAGACATAACAGCCCTTCCTACAGGATCAACCAGACCTCCCACAAGTACCCAGAAAACTGTCTAATTTGAAATGTCTCACTCTGGTTTTGTAGCGACATCAGTCTTTACCTCCTTCCCATCCCTTCCACCTCCCCCTTTTGGAAGAGGGAAGGTTTGATTCACTCCCTCAACCCTTCTAATTAGCTTGAAGACATGTTTAGATGCATTGAAATCAGAGAAAATACTTTAGAAAACTGGGGCTTTGTTTTAGTTGCTTTATCTAATCACATGCCATAACCTTTTCCAGTTTCTGTTTTATTGTTGTAGCATACTCACGCTTGCACTCCAAGAAAACTGAGAAGAGCCATATCAGTCTGTTTGTTTAGGCGTAAAACACATTCCCAGTAAATATCCTCCTCGCGCTCGTTGTCCAAGGCATACAACATAAACAGAGGGGGATAGAGGCGTGGCAGTAAGACAGGGAGCAGCAAGCCAAAACTGGTTACCACATAGCTGCAACAAAAAAATATAGGGGGTGGTTTGCAGAGGAAGACATAAAAAACCTAATTATCTATAAAAATTGAATGAAAACCATTGGAACAAATATTTCATGTGGCACAAGCCTATTCTATGAGGGATGAGAGTAAAAAATTAAGTAAAATCCATCAAATAGCAACTCTGATAAGAAAAGATTATAAATTACCTCCAGTGCTCTCACCCCAAATACTTTTCTGAAGCCTAGGCCCAAGCCTTAACTTGCTTACCCGTAACAGACAAAAGCAAATTTTGTCTTAAGTAAAGAACCATTGCATGGAACAAGCATGAAATGCTTATTACAACCATAACATGGAAGTTTGCTTATCAGAATCTGTCATCAGAACCAAAGGGAAAAAAACCACTGCTTGTATCAATCAGTTGAATATGCGTTAATCTTTCTTCCCTCACCCAAGAAAAAAATATGTAACAAACAAAATAAAGGCTTTGTTAGTTTTTATTTGTTTTTCCTTTATGTACCCTGGCTCAGGAGATTCTGATCTGGAATCAGATTTCCCACTGCAAAATGATCGCCTTCCTTTTGTCTCCGTTGCCAGAAATGGAATTGTGCTGCCCTCTTCCGGGAGATCAGGAAACAAGAACCTAAACGGCAACACATATAACAGTATTTGAGGCCACTTCAACACATTTCCACAAATCTCAGCACTAAGGCAAGACCGGAGAGAAAGAAGTCAGCAGAAATAATACGTGGTGGGCTAAGACAGCACAGCTAACACACATACAGTATCAGTTCTCTGCAAGAAAACTTAGGAAGCAAACCATTCCAAGGCCAAGGACCCCTTTCCTACATTAACATCACTTCCCTCCAGACAAAGCTTCTAGTTGTTAGTAATTTGGAGTATTTCTGCTTTCAGATTGGCAGGACACAATTAAAACTGTAATTATTCTCAAGAATCTAAGCCAGCTCTTCATAGGAAGATTGTTCATCCACGTTGGTAAGAACTTTAATGCCATATTGGTAAGAACTTTATGGAATACACTGGGATTCCCCATCCACACTAGTGTCCTATACCCTTTGAGCACTGTCTTTGCACAGCACCGATATCCAGAGACACTAAATTGTAAATCCATATTCCAGATGCACTGCTTACAGCCACATTTTGAAGTACAATGTAGGATGTGACACAACAGGTGTGAGGAGTTTAGTTTTTCCATTTTTGACAAAATATTCAAGACTCCTTAAAAAGATTACGAAAATACAAGCAAGCCCCAAAATTAAGTAACAATGCCAGCACCTTTGAACTGTACAGCACTAGACAGCTTCAGTACATGAGACAGCTGTAATGAATTCAGCAGTAGTTTGACTTGGAAATGAGTCTCGTTACCTGACCAGCTGGAAGATGCGCTTGAGGTAGGACTTGATCTCCCTTACAGCCTCCTGCAGCAATCTTCGATTTGCTCCTACTCCAACATAGGTCATTCTGTAGACAGCCACCAGTGTTTCCACCAGCTTGCCCAAGGGATGGAGAGGAGTATCACAAGCCTGAGACAAAGGATATTAATTGGCCAGTCAGATAGGTCAAGGGCAGACAAGTTAAAAAAAATGGAATTCAAGAGACATGGGTCAGAGATCCAACAACAGGCTTTGAAAAAATATTACCAGTATCTCAAAAATGAGCTACATTTAACAAATTGCCACATGGATTATAAAATTTCTGTGCCAGCTAAACACAATTCATAGGAGTCAAGACAATACAAGAACTTGTGCTACTACTTGGACGAGTCATCTGTCCAGTACTCTTAAAATTAACATGCAATAATTAGCAAGTATTTCGAGATGCTTTGCTGGGATCCAATGTAAAAGAATGAAAACAGTAACTAAACAGAAACTCACTTTAAGAGAGCATTTATTAGGTATTCAATGATTTTAGTCTTAGTTGTGGACTTCAATATATTAAGAAGTGATGAGCAAACATGAACTATTACAAGAGTGCAAATATAGAAGTAATTAGGAAAGCTGTTACAAAGTGAGCTTGATGTCATGCCTTGCCATGCCTTACTATGTGAGCATTTCAGTCACAATACCTTTATCAAATATTTTTTTATATTTTCATATTTTTCCAGGGTGAAGGCACCAACGTGTTGTGGAATGAACTCCAAACTTTCCAGTGTCTGAGTATGTGAGCGGCTCAGTAATTCCGGGCTGCAGTTTAAAAAGACAAAGACGTTGTAGAGGTTGAGACATACAATAGGTAAAAAACCCCTGAGATTAACAACTGAACCAGTCCTAAACAACAGTACATCCCTGAAAGGGTTTGTAGTGCAGAGTAGTAAGGTTATGATTTCTCTTGGGATTTGCTGTTTTAACTAAAACTTTACAGTCAGAGTTTCTAGTTTGGAGCAGAGTGCAATTCCAGTTTCCTTCTCCATCCCTGTTTTGCTTGCTGACACACTCTCTAGGAGCCAACCTGTCTTTGTGCTGCCGTCGGTTGGTGGTCAGAGCCACTGCAATGTTGTCCCAAGCCTTCCATCTGTCCCCCTGGCCAGGGCTCTCACAACCAAGCTGGTTCCAGCATTCTTCAAATACTGCCTTCCATTTCTCATCAGGAGGCACTGCCAGGATCCCAAGTTTCCGCCTAATAAAATGACCAGTGGGTCTGTTAAAATCAAATAGCAATGAAACAACACATTCAGCTTGAAAACCACCCATGGCTAACATCAGTCTAATCTCTCACACTGTTCTACCAAAAGCTGACAGATTTAACAGTCTCTACTGTGAGCCAAGTTTTATCACTGAGAATAAAGCTAGAGCCTCCTATTAATATCTACATGAGAAAACAGCAATGAACCTTATTAGTTTTACTCTTTCTTGCAGCCTTCCAGGAAATGGTACAACAAAGGACTGGTGCTTATCTTCACACTGGCCTTCATTGAGGAGTCCCAGGACACATTCATGTAGCAAGGACACAGCACAGGTAAGTCCCAAGTGTCTCACTCTCCTGGAGTGTACATCTAACATAGATATCCACAAAAATACCAAGGATGGGTACACAGCTTCTGACCCTAAAGTAGTAGCTACAGATAATGTAGCATGACGTATTAGGGATGTGCTGATAGAGAGCAAAACCAGCTCAGGCATCCTTTCACTGCCAGACAATGCTCAGGGATCATCTATAGCCAGAAGAAAACCAAGAGCTTTTCTTATATATATAGATAAAGATATCTCAGACATATAATGAAATTTAGGGCTTTGAAAAGCTTTCTCAAAGCAAATAATTGCTGTCACGGTTAACAGTTCTATCTTGATTTAAATCAAGGGTCAGAAATTGTCAGACCTTTCATTAATATTTCTTCCAGCACATTTGAGATGAGAGCTAGCAACACAGGTATTTCCCCATGCTGCCAGTTTCACAAAGCAGAAGAAGTAGGCTCTAAACCTTTTCAGAAATTATACCAGAAGATTTTCTACTTGAAGACAGTCAGAAAAGGGTCAGATGAAACCCTTATTTCACAAGCAATCCTCAAAAATATGCACATACATTTATTCATAGACTCCCTACTGGGGTAAAAAGCAGACAGCTGCGAAGGCTGCAAGTGTTCAGTTCAGCAGGGAGGCCCTGCTTAACTTGCATGCTGTTGTAGGTGTCAGCACTGTCAAAAGAAATTACCAGTGAAAGCTTCAAGAAGCCTACTGAGAAGTAATCTACGTAAAAATATTAGAGCCGTGTTTCCCATTTTAATCTGAAATTTGAGAGCATTCTTCCAAGATACTGAATCCCATACAGCAATTGCTAAACCAGTACATGGTGCTACCACATACCAACAACTCACCATCGACTCTTTAAATTTACTTAGGTTTCTTCTAGGCAAAGATGTATCAGTCATAACTTAAACATGTTTTGGTTTTATTCCCCCAGTAATAATTAAGCAAATTGCCCCAATGCATCTGCTATACAGAGGGGTTTATGGATACTTTTCAAAGTGATCTTTGCCAAGGCACTAAAATGCTCTTCTGCAATTCAGCAACCTTCTATCTTCTTATACACTGTTTGGAAGAGGTGGAGGATCTAGTCAATTCAGTCCAAATATATCCCCACTGGCATTATTAAATGACACACTCAATTCATTAAGTTGCTAACAAAGTAACTGGCAGAAGGCAGCGAGGTCTGTGATTAACTTAACTGCTCTACCGTAACTTAGTCTTTCTCAGGAGCTCCAAAGTCAGCAGCAGCTGTGAATTCAGGTTCTAACAGTCAGTTTCAACATAAAAAAAAAAATGGAGACTGCTACAGCACAGTAGCAGCATGTCAGCTGTCCTGTAATTTCATGATACTATTTGCATATTCAAGTAGTAATTAGAGGAAGAATAACTATAAAAATATGTTTATCTTACTTCATTTCCTGAGCAGCAAGAAAGAGGAAAAATGTTTTCAAAACCTCACTGTTTCTTAGGAAGAAGTATTTTTAACTGGCCTTTGAAAAAATACTTCTGTTCCTAAGTATTACTGACCCATATGAGAAATTATTTCTTATTCAACACTCACAGTGCTTTAGGCTTGTCCTTCTCATTCTCATATAAAGTAGGTTTGAAGTAGGTTCCTGTGATTTTTATTCCAGATCCCCACTCTCCACTGAAGAGACCTTCAATATAATCTCCATTTGGCAAGGTCAGTGTTCCCTTGAGAAAAGATAATAAAATATTTTACTAAAATCCACTGGGAACCAAATTACAACCTTTTCATTTTCTTGGATGGTAACAGTTTACAAGGGACAATTGTAATACTGACCTTTCCACTCAGAGTCCAGTTATCCGAAAATTCCCCCTCATAGACTGTATCATCCTCAGAAAGCAGAATTCCAGTACCCTACAAAAAGAATCAAAGAATACAAAGCAGTAATTATAACAGAAGGCCAGACCAAAGATCTAAAGATACAGTTTAGAAAAACCTGTTACTAATTCTTAGCAAATAGTAATTTTTAAGCTGTTTCTGAAGTAGTCCTCGGTAAAACAGAGCAGGGATTACAAAGACAATTCTAAAAGCCTGGACAATAGCAGATGAGAAGAACAGAAGGTTTACACAGCCTAACACACACTCATCTGCCTCAGAAAGCTGCCACACTTAGAGGAAAAGTCCCTAAGCCCAGGGTCTGGTGTCCAACTCACCATCATTTTGTTGGTGCTGAAGGCTCCTTCGTAATACAGTCCAAACTGAGTCACCACAACACCATTGCCTTGGCAAAGATCATCTTGCCACATTCCCATGTACTTTTCTCCTCTGAAGAGCAATGAAGTAGAAAAAACAGAGTCTAAATAGTACATTTATAGTCTTTCTTTGGCTTTACAGCCACATTTGACCACTACAGAAACCATCAGAAGAGAGTCATAGAGCACTTGCTTTGGGTCTGTCAGTTTAGTTTCACCAGCTCCACGGAAATACAGACTCTTTTAGATACAAATAAGTTAGACTGAACTTTCTTTCACAATGCACATTTCTAATTGGCCATATCCAAGCAAGCTGATGAGCTGAAACAGCGCTGGAGCCCTGTTAAGCCCAGTGCACGGCCCAAGGAACCTGAGCAGTAGATTTTTGTTTTGCCAAAGTTTTTTATTTCTTTTACCTAAAGTCAGATGACTCAAATTGAGAGAATAATAAATAAAAAGAAACTAAGCTGTCCTTCTTGGGGAATAGGAGGGAGACCTAGTAAGTCATACATGACATTTTTTAAATATTAGAGTGCAAAAATTGAAAGGAAACACATCACATTGTAGAAAGTTTCTGTTTAACAGCCTAACCTATAAAGGTCATGGTATCAAAACATTTAATTAGACAATTAAAGACTGTTCACAAATAAACATCAGCCTCTTTCAGGCTCTTTAAATGCATTTTTTCCTGTATATAAGCGCACAGAAGTCAGGCTAGAGTTGTTTGAAACTTAATGCAAGTCCCAAATATTTTGAAACAACCTATTTTTCCAGTTGTTCTGAAAGAGAACATGATGTTTTCACCACGCAATTAATAAGCCATTAACTTGTCAAGACCTTTTTTTCTGCTTTTAGAGGGAAACTAGTGATTGATTTGATACAATTCTGCTTTTTACCAAGCATTTTCCTTGAAATGTACCCAGGAAAAACGATGGTTACAGAAAAGAGAGTAAGCCCAACCATTAAACTGAGCTCAGGGGTCTCTCCCAGCTGCCTGGCCCCATAAGGTGGCAGGAAGCTGGTCTGATTCATCCTGCCAACTACAGAGGCCTCTGTAGGGTGAAGGCCCCTTGGAGAGAGATTCCGCATGCTCAGTTACCGGCATGGAAACTCCAAGTCCCACTTGCTCAAATAATTGCTTTGCAACAATGACAGCAGGCAAGAAAGAGTGTCTGCAGCTATTCCTTATTTGTCTGGGCTGCAGAGTAACTGCACAAAACGAATCCTGAGGACACAAAGATACACACATTACCTCCCCAAGACCAGAGACAAAACTGCATCAGGGCAGCTCACTCATGTTTGAGTAGCTCTGGAGTAAAAAGCAAATGCCACACTCCTCCTTCACCATGAACTGCCGCTGCCTTCACAAATTCTGGAGCTGAGAGGATTTGCCAGAAAAGCTGGTACCTCTTTAGTTTGTCCTAGGTAAATAAATGACTAAAGAAAGTATGCAGAGACATCTTGGCACTACGGTGTAAGAACAACCACCACCACTGAGCAAGACTAGATGCAAAACTGACATCAGGAAATGCCTAGAGATGTCACAACAGCTCTGTTTCAGAAAAACATCTCCCCTTCACTCTCCAGGCTTTTGCCTGCTCAGCTTTTGAAGTGGGCATTTGGTTAAACCAACAAGAGTTCCTTGGGCTTTCACCAAAAGCTCTTTCCAGAAAAACAACCAATAAATTGGTTACTGGAAGACAGACTATACTGATGTGTGCTAAGGGTTCATTTAATGCACATATTTAGTGTAAGTTTGTTTCTGAGACCACCATTTCAGTAATCTGCCCTGAGAGAAAGCATCTTCCCTCCACTGCACTGGCAGATTAAGCCAACGGAAAACCTGAACAGGAGTTTAAATTCATAAGCACCATTATCTGCCACTGAACAACCCAGTCTTATAGGCCTGAGATAAAAGAATACTCCTCACATGAATTCATAACACTTCCAGCACATGCACAACACAACACCTCAATAAGACACCATATTCAGAGCTAGTTTTCAGGCAGGAGTAGGACAGAAAAGCAAGGCAGAAAAAAACAGTGCAATCCCTCCACAATTCACTCCAGAAGCAGCACCAAAAAGCAGTTCCTAGACCCAATTCTTTATAACATCAACCCAGAAAGCCCAGCAATAAAGAAGAAAAAAAGAGACATGCACTATTACTGGTACTAACAAATCACATCCTCTTTTTGCAATTGCATGTCATACCCGAGTTTTAAGGATTTGTGGAAGCATTACCTTGTGATATCATCAAAAACTCCATAACCACTCTTCTTGTCCATTATCCACTGTCCAATGAACATACTGGGAGAAGAAGAGGTCAGCTTCCCACTGCGCAGCAGCCCGTGCCCGTGCCGCATGTTATCCTGAAAACACCCTTCATACACCTCGCCGGTAGCGTAGCTGCAACAGCAACAACAGCAAAAGAACAAGTAAGAGTCCTGTCTTCTGCTCTGTTGGGGGGCTGGTTTGGGAGGTTTTGGTTGGTTTTGTCTTGGTGGGTGCTTCCCCCAAACAGATCAACCCTCTCTCATTCCTTCTAGGAATTGCATTACAACCACACCAAGCAGCAACAACAGCTGAAGTCTGTTAGGGATAAAAGTGATCCTTTAACACAAGTCTTTGGATGCTTTCTTGTTTTAAAGCCATTCTCTGCCCAACAAGCAAGGCCATTAGAGGATAAAGAATCCTCTCTTACTGCAAAGTGGCAGCAATATTAGAACAGACATTAATTACAGACCACTGCAGAAGCTGCATTGTGAGCAAAGCAGAAAATGAGCCATGCTAACTACGACCACAAGTCTGCAATGTAACAAAGCTACACACAGAGGCTTGGTCAGAGCATCAGCCCTGCTCTCCCTTCTGCAATGACAGCAGCACAAGTGCCATGTGTTACCTGTACACTCCATGCCCACACATTTTGCCTTCCTTCCAGTATCCCACATAATGGTCCTCTTTATTCAGTGCTTTGTTAGGCACTCTGTATTCACCATACCTGCCAGTGCAGAGATGGAACACAAGCAGCTGTAACACCAATGCATTTCATTAACAGAGCAGATACACACCACAGAGCCATTCTAAAATCAGAATGCTCGCTCTCATTTTTGTGCATCTCTAACTACAGCAGTCACAGATGACATTTTTTTTAAAGAAAGCAAGTATTCCAGCATCACTAGATCAATTTAGTCCATACTGCTCTCTCCTGTTTGATTGTGACATGTTGTAAATACTCCTCTCGCCACCACACTGCAGCATTTTTCTCAGGCCATGAGTATTTTCGAATCTTAAGACTTCTACCTTTATTATTTTTTTCAGCTCTTGATAACTCAAATACACTCTATTCCAAGGAAAGATGAGGATATGTATTGCTACAGAAAAGATTTTTTCAAAAGATGCTAGCTTCCAATCATGCTCAGTGACAAGGAATTACTCACAATTTCAGTATGCCTGAAAAGAATGAGATACACAACTGTATTTATTGATTTTAATCTCCTGAGGAGATCAAAATCCCGTTCTGAAGGTTCTCCTGAGAGCGCGTCCACTCAACAAGACACTACTCTTAAGTGCTGAGACTATAACATACATGCTGAAATACAAGTATACACATTTGATAATTTCAGCAATTACAGCTAAATACTAATCCATTTATTTCTGGTTGGAACTTGTCTGCAGTATTTCCATCCGCAACAACCCTAAAATCTCCAGGATTAGTTACACTTAGTTACAAATGACCAAAGCTCTAATCTGGTTTTATAGTTTGACATTATACCAATAGCCAAGAGGAATTTTAAAAAGCAGTCTGCAGTCAGACCCCATTTCAATTTCCCCTCCAACCCAATATTTTGCAAATACATCTGGAAGCCAATAGGAATACTCATATATTTTTATCCTGCCCAGTACAGACATGTCTGCTTACAAGATGCATATAAAAATGCCTTTGGAAATAAGTTCATCTCTCAGCCTCAACAGTGCTCTAAGCAGATTCTTAGCAATGAAATCCACAGATTAATTCAAAGCTCTGTAATACATTAAGTTACTTTTATTTCTTTCACCAGATAACCTGATAATGTCTAGAACTTCTGTTCAGCCTATTTCAGTCTCCTCTGTACTAGTTATCTTCATCCTCAAGATCACATACTCTCATTAGTTTTCACCCAAACCCTGAAGTCTCAATTCAAGATTTTGTCTCTTTGCTAAATTACTAAACCTTTGCTCTACCAGAAATATAGCAAAGAAAACACTAGAGAAGGTACATCACTATGTTGTAAGAAAGGTCAGTAAGATTCACTGCAAAACCTTTAATTAAAAAGTATTTCTTGCCCAGCTCCATAAGTAGTGAGAATATCTTACCCATCCTCCAGCCCAGTCCGGAAAGTCCCAGAGTACATTCGTCCATCTGCCCATTTTAGGATCCCTCTGGAAAAAAATACAAACCCATGCAAATATATAAGATAATCAGTTCACTTTGCACTTTCCAAATACCTTCTGTGAGTGAGCCTACTTATTGTTACAGCCACCACTTCATTTTGGTTTCAACAGCTCCATTCCAATGCTTTTACCTGCCATGGGGTTTTCCTGAAAGCCACCTCCCATCATAAACAGCATCCTTGAATCGAGGGTCCTTGTAGAAGGTGTATTTGGCACTGCGAGAAATGGGAGGTTCCTGTCTTGGCACATTCCCACCAGCTCCATACAGAATCATGTCAGAAGTCCCTCTAAGGGCCTGATCCACTGCTTGGCTTATTGCCCTCAGCCACTTGGTCTGAAACAGAAAGTGGTCCATCACAGAATTTAGCCAACACCTGTCTTTGCACCGACTCTCACCTTTACAGCAAGCACAGCCCTGTGCCTGGCACTGCTCAGCACAGTGCTGTGCACTGCAGCACTGCTGCCCTCAGGCACCGTGTACAGCCAGCCTGCACACCCCGCTGCAGAAACACTTCATTCTTGGGGAATACTCAGGCAACCCTTCTCCCTGTTTGGTTTCACAGTAGGGGAAAAAGCCTCATTCATATTACTGAAGCCTTGTCAAATTTGTAGACATGCCCACCTTCTCCTGTGGTGTTGAAGAAACAAGAACAAACTGTTCTTCTGGTGTTGTAATCTTCAACCCGTTCCTACACGGGGGAAAAGTATTTTAATCTGTGAAATTCCATCCTGAAAACCCAAGGTTTCTTAGAGCATCAATATTGTATCTTCTCTTCCCTACCCCAGCTAACATTCCTTTTAAGTTACCAATAAAAAGAAGCAGCAGCAAAGAAGACTTGCTTCCCTCTCGACCACCTAATTCTTTCTGATGTTAAAACAACTTTTTTTAAGACATAGAAATACAATATTTTCTGAAACAAGAAAAAACGGTAGTCATGGCTGCAATCACTATATTCCACTCCAAATTCACAGTAATTGGTTAGAAAATGCTCATCTTCTCTCCCAAAATAACATACATATTTCAGCATCACAAGCAAGAATACTCACACATTACCAGCTTCTTCTGAAAGAGCTTCCACCCACAGTGTGGACAAGGGAAAGATATGGTGTGTTGAGAACTGTAGGAAAGGAGAAGGAAACACCAGTTACTGATCCATTAACCCTGCCCCATTTTTCTTCTGAATGGTTTCTTTTTTCCCTTTCTTTAAAGACCAAGAAAAACTGAGCATTAGGGACTCTTTCTATCACCCTGCTCCAAGAAACAGCCAACAGAAACCATGCCAGCCACAGGGCAACACAATCAAATGTTAAAAAGACACATTAATTTCAGATTTATTTTTACACTGCAAAAACTTTACTATATGAAAAACATGCGATGTTGCTTGAAGCAGAGAAAAGCTTTTGTCCCTGGCTGCAAGCTGGCTCACCTGAGCATGTACCAGAGCATCGTTGAAGAGGATGAACCAGTTGACAGAGAACCTTCCCGCGTGCTGCAGGGACAAGCCCCGGTTGCTGCTCTCACAGATCAAACGCCGCTCTGGCTTCCGCAAGGAGTCCTACAGGTGGGGTCAACAGCAAAATGACACAATCTCACTGCTCTCTGACCATGACTTAAGGTCGGTGCTTTAGTCTTTCATAGGAAAGGCCCAATCTTTCTGAAGTAAAGAGTACTACAGCAACACCAGTTGGAAAAAACAGCAAGTGCAACTGGGACAGCAGCATCAGTAACAGACACAGGCACAAAGAGCAAGAGATTCAAGCTGCTAATGGACTGGCAATTGTCACTATACCGTCATTTTCCCAGGAAAGGTCTTCCAGAAGCCAAGGGTGTATTCTGCTTCTTTCATTTTTCTGCTAAGATGGACAGCAAGGCTCTCGTAACATGAACTAGAATCCTGCAGCTTCTGGTATTCTGGAGATGCCTGTAGGGCACAAGGTAAGACAGAGCTGAGGGTGTTTCTGAATGCTTGTACCAACACCACCAACCAAGCTGCAATACAACTGCTCATTTTATTAAATCAGCACTAAGTGCATGACAGTTGGTCTGGGTAATAAACAGAGCAGAGTTATTTTCTTGGTTAGATGTTCTGTTAGTGTGCTGAGAGTTTTTAAAAATCACAAGAACGTCCCTGAATGTTACAAGGAGAATGATTAATACACAATTACATGATCTACTTTCTTGCAGCTTAACAAGCTATACCAGAAGTAGTGCTCATAATTGCAGGAACAATATTCTAAATTACTATATTGGGCTAAATGTACAAGTAGTTACTGTTCCTGCTTAGTCATCTTTTATTTCAAAACAAAGCAATTATATACATCTAAATGGGTGGTAAAAGTCTACCTAATATATATGTAGTGTTTTTAGTAGAGTATTACAGCCAAGAGTAGCTACAGCACTGATGCCAGATGAAACTAAGAAGCAACAGGCAAACATCAAAACAGTATATTTGCAATTAAGCACTCAGGCACACAAACAAGCTCTGGCAGGGTAACAAGTTTCTACCTGTCACGTGATCTGTGCAGGTGGTGTAAGACTGTGCAAATAAATCTACAAGATCTTCCCTGCAGCAAATAGAAGGCTGAGGTAGCTCCTCTGAGGAATACGCTATTTCTAATTACCTGGCGTTTGCCTCACACAGTTACTTCCAAGCTGTAAGTTTCATATGTTTATTTATTGAACTACAGACAGAAAAGTCATCCTACCACTTCAAAACACGTGGCAAGCTTTAGCAAAGTTCTGGCATAATTATGAAGTCGTCCGAACGGCATGAAAAACAGAGCATTCAAAACTTCCACTAGCTGGAGGTTTTCCTCATTCTTCTCGGACAGTTTCTGTAACAGCTCCTGGTTTTTACTCAAGAAGTCTCTAAATGATGGGACCATTGGGAAACAGAGGGACAAGAGAAGAGAAAAGACAGTAAGACATCAGTGGTGTATTATGTAAATGAGCCCAGATCGCCCCTTTGTGGATTATCATAAACCAATGAAAATCATAAGGGCAAATGCATGCTGCTTATTCATCTATTCACAATTTAGTTTGAGAAATTCAGCAGTAAACACATGTAGCTAAAACTGCAACCAACACAAGACTTGTTTTTTACTTCTAATTTCACATGCCCAGTCATCAAACTGGCTGAACGAAGTTGACTATGTTGCTCACTTGGAGTGTAGCCAATTGCCTTTTCCTCTTTACCACTTGATTCATAAACAACAAACAGGTGGAAAGACTTCCCCACTTATACAAGAAGGCCTGAAAGAATCTTAACTTTGCTCTAGAGCACTTCCCTAAATATACTGAAATTATTTTTTCCCCCTGCTGTTGTTCAAGGCAACTGAGCAGTTCTTCCCCTAACTACAAAAATTACATCCTACCTCAGAGAAAGGCAGGAAATCTGTTCAATCCTCAGTCTGATTTCCAAGAGGGAGAACTAATCTAGTTCAGAGAAGAAGAGGGAAATTATTCTGAAGACAGCACATTAGCACACAAACCCAGGATTTCTTCATTAAAAGGAAAGCACACCTATTTTTCCCTCTCCTTCGCCGTATGCGTGTGCTCACTGGTGCTGGCACGAATGACATGTGCATTGAAACACATCCAGCTGGGAAGCATTTAATCCACAAGCTGCAAGAATCAGGTGGGGCTGAGAGAGCAGGCCCCAGGGAAAGCAAAACAGATCAGAGTTCACAGCAGGCTCCCTAAGAATGCTACACCATTAGTGACATGCCATCTCACACAAAATACTGTACCTCGTCCAGGTCTGCTAGTGGTATTTAAGTACTCTGTTATTGAACAAGCCTTAGGAATAAAATCTTCTTTAGAAAGAAGACTGTTTTTCTTAATTTTAAATTTATGCCCCTGGACAGCTTGCTATTTTTAATTTTGAGATCCTCACATGGAGGTTTCTCTGTTGAAAAGCATCAAACAGTAACAGACAACACCCAGTACAGCTTGTCTACTCTTTTAGAGGACATGCTCAAAAACCTGCCAGCTATAGAGACTTCCATTGAAGCTGGCACTTTTTCTAAAGTCAGGACTACATCTAATGCATTCATGCTGCAGAACATCCATAAAAGATGGGCTGACACCAGTATCCCTCAGGGAAGGACTGGGGGGAAATTCATCATTAGCAACAAAGATATTCTTAACTTCCCTTTGCAAGGAGCAGGAGAAAACTTGGACATCTCTTCCCTGAAGTGTTATTCACCTAATGAGACCCTGGTTGCAGTAGGAGAAGCTGTGACACCCAACAGTGACAACTGATGTGATGAATTCAGCATGGGTGATTTCAGAATGAATTATAAACAAGCTTATACTTGAACCAAGATTTCCCCCAAGTCACTTTAAAAACCCTGACCAATGAAAAAAGATTCTCAGTGTCTCTCTGCAGGGAGATTCTGTATTTAGTCTTTGGCACTGGTCCTCGAGCACAGAATATTCTTTGTCCTAGGTACCTGCGTTTCCAAGAACTTCCAGCACCATAATTTACACTGCATTCAAAGTGCTCCATAAATGTTAATGGAATTACTCCCAGATTACAGAATTTGTAAAGGAAAGGCAGCAATTCTATAGACAAATTAAAAATTACCCTAAGTGCAACAACTTCTTCAAAGCACTAGAGTGAGAGATCCACCATCATTACTTTATTTCCTAGACAAAAATACTATTGAAATGAGAAAAAAAGCTTTCTGATCTAGAAACCTCAACTGTACTGTCTCAGGCCTTAAGATACAATTCCTTCCTCAGATTTACAGGATCTGTGCATGAAACAGACCAAAGAAACCTCAAGAGGCAAAGACGACACACATGCAGAAATGTTATTTTTGCATCATTTTAAAGCACTTCCATAAACTTAAAGAATTCAAATGAAAGTGAATTCACATTTTCTACTGTAACTAACCCTCTTCTGTATTTTCTTGACAGCAACATTTGAAAGAATAAACACCAACACTGAATAATAATGAACATTTAACCTCATTTAATTAAAGCTTTCAAAAAATCATTATCTGTACTCTATGTTTCTTTGAAGGAATTTCCAATAACAAGCTTTTTTCCTCCTTTCCCCACCTTCAAGATGAACTAACTGAACTCAGCAGCATTTTAACCTAAATTTTTATCACAGTTAAGAGGAGATAACTTTCTCTTCATCTGAAGGAAAAGGAATTAGTGTACTCAAGTATGCTGAGACCAAGTCTCTGCCTGGTCATTACTACACACATGCACTCTCCATTCTTTACAGTTCTTTGTTAATTGATAAACATGTCCAAAAATGGTAAAGGTTTGCTTACATTGCTGGCTTTGCAAGGAGCATAAATCCTCCCATTACGAGGAAGTTTGTTACTGAAGTACAATACCTAATATAAGGAAGAAAAAGATCTTCAGTTACAAAATGAAAACACCCCTGAAAGTAGCAACTGTTGTAATGTCCAAGAGTTTATAATGACATCTGTAATATCTTTTGCTATACAAGTTATATAGTACTTGAGCAACACCCAGTGCTACTGAACACTTGGCATTCACCTTCCACATGGAGCACTGGACAGGCATTACTACACATTTCTGCTGCCATTAGCACAGTGCAGAGGGCTTTAACTTTATTTTCGTTTCTCTCAGATTTGGGCATGTACAGAATAGACCACCTCTTTCAACCATTTAGTACTGCTAGCTTCTAATTATAGTCAAGATGGAAATTTCAAGATAGGAATTTTCTCTTTTCCTGCTATTCAACATTCTACCTATGACTTCTCCCCATCACCATTAAAAAAGAAAAACAAAAACACCTTTCTCCAAGGGAAGAGGTCTCTGCCTAGCCCATTTAACAGATTATACTTATGTTGCCGGACTGATGCTTGAAAGATGCTCGTGGCATAACACTGAGGTTCTGGCGCCATACGCATAAAAACATGTAAGCAGTAGGGAGCAAAGGGGGAGAGCAGAAGACAAGCATTAACAAGAATAGAGATTAGGTACTTCAGTCTTTGAGGAAGAAGAAATTAAAACCTTCTATTCTGAGTAATGAGAACCAATTTTGAAAACCCAGGTTACAAGAAAAATTCAAGTTGAAGACTAAGTAAGAAAATGAGAGTATCTAGAATTATGAACAAGCTATACGATAAACGGAGATGAAAGCTTCTTTTAGGGTGATACAGCGTAAGTTCACCACTGACCCAGCAAAAATATTATCTGTTGTGCTCATGGTCAAAAAACCTGCAACTAGTTGTCCATTCAAAATGCTACTGCATAACAAAGTTGATAACTACTGCATAACTACTGAAGTTGATAATCTTGAAATTCTGTTTCCTTAGATATTTTCAGATTATCTTGTAACCAAGGCTACTTTCAGATACAACATTTTTAGACTCTCTGTTAAGCCATCATTTTTCACAAAAACCTGTAGGTATTAAGTATGATGAGACTTCTGTCACATTTAACTAAAATTGTCCAGAAACTACAAGTTACTGACAGGAAAGACAGAAAACAGGTTGATTGCACAGACCTTCTCCCCCAAAAGCATTAAACCAATAAAAACAATAACCAGGAAAATCCAGACTTAATTCTGAGTATTAAGCAGCTCCAGCTTTTGGGTGACAGGTGCAATGCCAGCTGTTTATCAGGTATGAGAACAGAAGAATTTTCTTCTGGAAGACTATCTTTAGTCAGTGACTATTGAAAAACCATTTTGCAACCACAATAAACCCCCAAAGGCAGCTTTAATTAGCAGCCTAGCCATGGTAAGTCTATCACATTATACTACAAGATCCTTAATAAGTAATGGATATTTAGGCTTATAGGCAGCAACCAAAGAAGAGTCTGTACCCAGAGTTCTACACAAGGGAAGCTGATGCTGTCCATGTCCTCCACCAGTGAAGACTTGGAAATACATCTCACTACAAAAGGAATCCGTTTGTGTAAAACTCTCCATACATTTCTAAATCACAATGCAACAGTTATGTAGCTTTCCTTATAACCTACTTTCCCTTAACTCAGGGCTTGTTGCAGTCAGTAGATTAAGCCTGCAGAGACTCAAGATGAGA
The DNA here is from genome assembly GCA_013397845.1 of Melanocharis versteri. Lineage (NCBI taxonomy): Eukaryota > Metazoa > Chordata > Aves > Passeriformes > Melanocharitidae > Melanocharis > Melanocharis versteri. The sequence continues at coordinate 67,734 of VZTG01001084.1, forward strand.
GGGAATTGGATACTTGCTCAGTGTAACTATCCAAAAAGAGACTGGAATGCTTCAGGATGGCCAAGCTCCTGGCTTCTTTTACTCCATGAAGAAAGCTACTTAAAGAAGCTCCATGTTGACCAATGAGATAGCACAGCTTGCTGAACCTGCTTGCCATTTCCTGCAACAACTGGATTGTATTTGCATTGCCCAAATTATCTGTAACAGACCAAAAAGCAATTTAGCTTACCTTATGAAAGAGCAGCACCCATTAACAGAGAATCACAACACAATGATTAGATGTTTTAGCTGTGATTTAGCTGTTTAAATGTCTTATCAGCAGTTTCACCTCATGGCTACATTATCCAGAATCAGAAATTCAACAGTTTTAGACTAAATACAGCTCAAATAATGAAGGTATTTCAGGTGAAGCCATCAGGAAAGTGCAAATACTAACAGAATGCACACTATCAAAATGCAACTGTCTTTCACCTCTTTGTCCAAACATGGGAGAAAGCAAGACCTTAGCTTTATCTTGAAAATATATAATTACTTTTAAATGTTGCATAACAGAAATTTGTTGTGGAATGTAGGGGAAACAATATCAAGGAAAACATTAAAAGAAGGTCTTACCTAAACCTAAAAGAGGTCTAAGAACCTGAGATTTGATCTCGCTCAGTTTGAAATAAAACCTTCTCTCAGTAGCAGCCAACTCATGCAAACTGGCAATATATCCCATTACGTTTTTGTCTACTAAGGCCAGACAGTTGTCACCACCAGCTATCACATTGCTTATGTACCCTATCTGAAAGATGAAAAAGAGAAAAGAAAAAAGAGCAGCTTTAATATTTTTCTTTCTACACTTCAATTTAAAAATAGAGTAATGCAAATAAAGCATATAGAGCACTAAGTGACAGTAAGCATTAATTACCTTCAGTGACAAACAACCCATTCAATATTGGCTTAATACAAGAATGACAAAGCTTGAAGATACATTTACAGCCACTGCTGTTCGTTTTCTGACTCTTACAGAGCCCAAAGACAATAAACAGACCACCTTTTAAGGCGGCTCATACAACCATTCCATGTTCAAGAGACAGTGACCTTAAGTTCAGTCACTTTAGAACTGCAATATGCTTATACCAACAATGTTATTAAATAGCATTATTACATCAACTGTTTCTCCTATTAAGTATGAAGAGAGAAGAACAAGCCTTTATTAGAACTATGACTGTGCTCTGGACAGGTCCTTTCTGGACCTGGAATATGCCGATTTATTGATAAGAGTCCAGTTTATTGATACTGCAATATTACTAACAGTAGGTACTTGCTTTCCACAGTAGTTCAAAGCAAAATTCTTCCCTAAGGTCAGCACAAGTGCCACTGATGCATTGTGGTTCCTCACTAATTTTGGCTCACATGCAATGCCACAGAGTAATTCAGAGTTTGAGCTCTACTTTTATTTCCTTGGTTGCTAAATAGAGGATTCCTTCGAAACATTGAGCCAAAGTTGTTCAACAAGCAACCTATGGGCCAATTCTCATATGCAAGAGCCTACCAGTCACCCTTGAAGAGAAGAGAACAGTTAGCAACAATCTTACAGAAGGAATACAGTTGTGTGTGTGTGTCTGCATGCACAGACACAGACCCAGCGTCTAAATCTCTGGCCCTCCTCAAAACACTTCCCAAACTGCTATTCTGCTCAATTTAGGGAAGTAGCAGTGATACCCAGAGGAGCTAAGGCAGAGACACTCTCTACCCTCACCATTTCCTTTCTGTTACCTTAAACTCATGTTGGTCTGAAACCATACACAAACAACTTGTAAGAGGACAAGCAGTCAGAGTACACACCCCTACGTCCTGCCAACATCAAGGCACATATGAGATTCAGCTTCATGAAGAAAATTGTGTAGGGGCACCTCCTGTCTCCCATTAACATCAAATGCACATTTTTTCTCAGATCCCCTGTTGCGCTCATGTGAAAGGGAGGGGTAGGGAAGGAGATGGTGCAGAACTCACAGGGACCTTCTGCCCAGCCACAAACAAGAGGCAGAACATTTGAACAGAGTAACAGAATAGAGCAGCCAGCGACCTCAGCCAGTTGAGAGACAAGAAAGTGAAGAGCAACAGCAGTGAAGACTGAACACAAAGACTAGTGAAACAGAGCACAAAGAAGAGTGCATTTCTGCAGCATACACAGGCAGAAGGAAACAGATTAAACACACCGGAAACACCTCCTTGCCCCTCAAACAGAAGGGAAGGCCAAGAAACAGGCAGGGGACAGAACAATACTAACTGGGCCTCCTCTCTGCCCTCCACCCACTGTGCTCCTCCATGGACTACAAGGAGCCAATCATGTGGCTTGACACCCTTAAAGCTCATCGTGCCACCAGCACTGTGCTATTTCCTGAGAGCATCAGCATGATCTGTACGGACTTACAGGAAATAACACTCACCTTACTACAGGCTAGTAACAAAACTGGACTCTTAGTACAGCTATTTTCATTCAAATTGTTTTCTGTTGATGTCTCCTGGCCACAGTAATATAATCCAGGCTGGAAGTCTTTCTCATCTGCTAAGAAGAGAGAATAATCTAGTCCTGCTGCTGTAGTCCAAATACCATCACCGCACACCTAAAATTCAGGAGGAAGGAAGACATTAAAAATCATCACCCAAAGCTGGAAGGAGAAAAGCACTTAACTCTTCTAGTCACACGTGTACATAACACACCTGCCAAGATAAACTATTGCAATAACTGGCCAATTTTTCAACTTCAGTGTCTCATGACAAACTCCTTGCACATATACTGAAAACTCTTTCTTTCCAGTTTTCTTTCTAATGGCTGATTTTTTTGCCTTTCAGTTACAAATCGGTTTTATTTTTAAAAGGGCATCAAGTGATTAAAGTCGGAACACTATTCTCCCCTCTACATTTAATTGGGAAATCTATATAAACCTGGGAGACAGTTAATCTGCTGTACATCAGTTGGCATAAGGCCCAAGCAGGAAAATTGTGCAGCTAGTTTTCCATTAAGATGAGCACCAGAAAACATGGGAAAGGCTGTGGTCTAATCAAAAAATTGTTATTTTGCTATTCACTCAATGTGATGAAAAGTTCAAAACAAAGAGGAAACCCACTACCAAAACTCTGCAGAGCTCTGGAAATACAGAAACAAATAACAAATGTGGTCGTGGTCCAACCAAGCTAAAAACGCGAGAAACAACTGTGCAGAATAAAAACAGAGTTCCAAAGTATTTAGAAGTTTCAGCACTGCAACATCAATATTGGAGAACCCAAATATAAGGTAAAAGTGAAATCTGGTAAGAAGATACAACCAGTCACATTCCTCAGTTCTACAACTTCACTGTGGTCAAAAACCAGTGGAAGTCTGTGTAAAGGATTTCTTGGGTAGATTTTCACAAGCTCATCTAAAGATCATTTCATAGCATAAGCCAAAGAAAATCAAGGGCTCTATTACTAAAATAGCACACAGATCCATGAACAGGTCATGTTCAGAAATCTCTGCATCCACTCGTACAAGAAGAGACGCTACACTGAAAGAAGAAAAACACAGAAAAAGTACCTTTGTGAGACGAGGGACGGTTGTTGGGGAGTTCAAGTGACCAAGCTGGCCAGAGATATTACTGCCCCAGGAATACACCTGCAAGAAGCAGTGCTAAACATCAGAAGGTACATTTATATACATGGAAACATACTGAACAGCGGCAGTACAACACAGCAAGAGTGCAAACACACACAAGTCTAGGATTCGTGTCTATAGTCTATAGGATTCGTGTACCAAGAAGCAATTCCTTAATATTCCCTGTCTTCCTACATTCTCAGATTGTCTTCTCACATTCAGAAACGGAATGCACCAAATCAAGTCACAGTAACCTTTAAACATAATGTTGATGGTACATGAAGAACTTGGGCAGAAATAGAATTTCAATTCCACACTAGTTCCATGCTGCCTCCCACAAATGGGAACAGAAGTTTAGAAGCAAAAGAAACAAAAAACTAAAAAAGACCAAACATGATAATTATGTCAGAGATAAACAATAAATGGTAACAATCACTCGTACCTGGGATTTGGCAGTGAGTGCTAAGGAATGATGGCCACCAGCAGACAGGTGAATCACTTCCTTACCATCAAGGCTTTTCACACACAGTGGCTGAAGCCTGTCAGTCCCCAGAACCCATAAGGTGAGGGAAGAGGGGTAGAAGGTGGGAAAAAGAAAAAATATTATCAGAGGTACTCAACACAAAAACACTCAAAGTTTTATTTTCTTCCCCAAAGCAAACTAGAAAAAAAAAAGATATATGGAACCTTCTGGCAATAAACCAGCTTAGTCAAAATGGTCAGGAAGGGCAAAAGTTGATGACAGACCTCACCCCAATCTGGACAAAGTCAAAATATCACCAAAACTGTTAGTGATTACAAGGGGAAAAGTCGTAATTGATTGATAGTCGGTAACAATACAGCATAAAACAGGTTACTTGAAGAAACTTAGGTCATAACACTTAAAAGAACAAGAACACAGTGTATGACAGGTATTTAAATTTGAGAATTTGAGACAGTTCAATACTCAAAATTTTCTAGCAATCTAGTGAATAAAGAAAACATTTATCAAAGAAATCTCACCTTGGCAGAACATCACCATGCCCTAGCTGTCCTTCCTTCCCTTTCCCCCAGCTCCACACCTCTGTTCTTAGAGAGGGCAGAAGAGCATCAGCTTCACCACTGTAGGTTGGAGTCAGAGCCACAGTCCTCATTTTTGCCCGTCCAACCTTCCGTAAGAGCCTTGGGGAAACTGAGCAGAAGCCAAGAATTAGAAAAATTTCTGATTATTTTGGTAAATGTATCACTCAGATTGTGTGTTACGCAGTAACAGCACTACTCAATAGAAAGTGATCAAAACTTCTTGTAGCAGTTTTAATTCAAGCCTGAGAACAAAGGCTGACAGGTAAGACAACAGGTTATGCACACAAAGAAGTAACATAGGTGCTAAAAACAGATAGATGTCTGGTAGTTTTTACCAGCTGCTAAAGGATAGCAGACTTATAAGAACTATGCAGTTAGATGAAACAAATGAACCAAAACAAACTATACATTAAAGTGTCTCAAAAGAAATTATATCCTTGCAGTGAACAGAAGACTTCAATACGCCCTAAAACTCCCCTCAAATCCAAGATCAATATAGAACTAAACCATATACATGTTCAGAGCAATTAACAGCACTAAAATCTGTGAGTGAAGAAGGTCATTAACTTTGAAGTTCAGCAATGGGAACTGGAATACTTATAGGTCCCTATCTCAAAACCAGCTCAGTGCAGTGCAGATTACAAACCACACAGATTTTTATCTGCTACACAACCAGCAGGAAAGGTGTCTTAGCATCATTTGGCAATATGACTCCTCCAATGTGCTCACTTTACCTTAATTTAACAAGAATGACCATTAGTAAATCCACTGTTTTTGGTTTTCTTAGCACACAGTATCTGCTACTCTTCATTCTCTCCACTGCTTTCAAGTCCTAAGATATAGTTTAGAATTCATAAACACCTTTGATAGATCATTAGATTTGTGTTTAATAAATGTTTGGGGTTTTTTTCACTTATAAACCTCCATATTATTGTAAGTTTTCCAGTGCTTTTTCCCCAACATACTTGTTTACCTTGTGACAACAAGCCAGGCAGGGAAAGCCTTCGACTCCCTCCTTCAGATTCCTCTTCTCTGATATCGACTAAACTGGAACTCTTCTTCCCCTGCATGGATTCCAGTCGGACCTGCTCTTCTCGACTGTCCTTCAGGGCTTCGGGCCCCGGGGACCTGCTGCCCGACTGAGATCCTGCCTCACTCGAAGATGTGCCATAGAAGTTCATGACTTTCTTCAGGGACAAGGCTCCAGCCTCGTACGTGGCAGCGACTCTCACTCCAACCGCTGAGGCACACGAGGCCACCAGGCTGTTCAGGGTGGATGTGCTGCCACCTGGAGTGCCAGGGATACAGGCACCGAGCTGCTCCTCTTGACATGGCTAAAAGCAAAGGGAAATTGGAAACTATCAGAGCAGACAGCACGAAACAGCAGGATGGTGATACACCTTCACTATTCAAACCATGGGCTGGACTGAACACCATATAATGTTTATTATAAATGTTTACTGTAAATTAGATATGAATTTTAACTGTATATAATATAAATTATCGATGCTTTTTATGCTTAGGTGTACATCTATTGCTCAGAATAATTTTTTTAAAGGTAGGACCAAGCACCATTTCCAAGTGGGCTGGACTTTGTCTGTTGCACCTGTCTTGTAGCTCATCCATAAGAGACTGTAACTCTGGGGTTTTTAAATACCAACAAAGAAAGGATCTTTGCAAACAAATATAAAAAGAGATGTAATTTTGAGCTTATTACCAACTTGTTTGCCACCAATGAAAGTGCATCAGTGAGCATGCTCTGGTTTCAGAGAGACAAGTTCTCTCTTCAATATAGTAAAACAGCAATTCATGGATTCATTTTGCAAGGCCTATCTTAAAACCAGTCTGGGCTATGTCCCCTTACACCACTGTTGTATCCATATAAACTGAGTTAATAATCATCAAGTTACACTAGAGACAAACTGACTGAAGGCAATTATTAGCCCCAGCACACCATTACCTGCAATAGCAATCAGCTGACCCACCAAATAAGAAATAATGCATAAAATGATCTCTGACAAGTAGTTTGAATATTAAAAGAAAGACAACAAAGCCCCATTTCCCCATCTAATACACAGTGGAAAATGGTATTATTACAAGTATTACAGCTCATTTCATTCTGTCAAAATAAAAACAATCTTTGACCTCTTCAAGCTTCTTTAAAGCTTAGGCTAAAGGATTGGGATTGGTTCTATTTACTTCATTCCTATTTCTAAAAGGCATACCTAGCAATACAGGAAATAAAACTTCATTTGTGTAGGAATGCAAAGATAAATGCAGGATTTTACTGATGCTGAAACATTACATTAGACCTCATCTCTGCTCTTCACATGTATGTCAATTGTGCAAGATTCAGCGAATCATTTCCAGTCTTGATTCCTGAAACTGCGCAAAGAAAACAGTGCTCTGGAAATATTCCGGGAACAAGGAGTTGAGAAAGGGAGCATGGAACTACGTGTTTCAGTCATTTCCCAATGCTGGAGTTCTTGCAAGAGTCTGGGAGCTCACAACTGCTAGAATGCATTTGTATTAGCAAAAAGCAAAAGAAAGAACAAATGTATTTACACAACATTCATTTCTCTAAAGTAAGGTTTCCCCAGAGTAAGAAAGCATAACTTGCTGAACTACTCAGTTACTGGACAGATTTTAAAACTGGGGGTTTTGTCACGATCAAACGCAGTAACAAAAATCAACTATTTATTAGGTACTGGGAAATTTATTTCCCAGAACCACTGTGGAGAATGTCTTACTGCAATTATTAAAAAAATAAAAAAAATTATGTCTGCACAACACTTTAAATGACAAAAGAAATTTTCAGAATTCCACTTTTACAGCTTTCGAACCTTCAAGCATTTTCTGATGCTTACTGAGAGATGAGTACTTGACTGTTCTGCTATAGCATCAAACCAGTGTTGCTGAATCATCTTCCACACCACACAAAGTAGTACTTACACATCTCCCATCCCTTTTTATGAGTTTATGCCACCCCTACATTATTAACATTAGAAACCTTTTGGTAAAACCTCTTAGCAATTTGCAGTCCAGAATTTTTAACTGATTGAGAAATTAGATGGATTTGTGAGGGATTTGTTCCAGGTACAGAAGATGAGTACCGGCTTACTGCCCCACACAAATGGAAACCCATGCATCAGGAAACAGAGCATGGAAATTGGCTTATGTGGTTCTGCTACTGCAGACCACGAAGAGGAGAGACTAAAGCACTGTCAAGGCTGCCCACAATGAAGGCTCACAAATGAACAATGACGAAGGACAAAAAAACCTTCCACTTAAAAGTTGAGAACCATCACAGTGAAAAAAACCACTTGGAAACGATAAAAACACCACAGCTACATTAAAGTAAGTTTTTCATCTGTAAAAAGAGCAATGCTGTCACATATGCAAGAGAAGTTATAGGAGATTATGAGCTAGTGATTAGGTACTAACCTGTTCAGGTTCTGTACAGATGTTTGTATTCAGGCTCTCATTTAATGAGTGATCTGACAAACCAATCAAGTACTCTTTCATTTCTTTTTTGTCGGAGAACGGAGTATTTCCCGAACTAGAAATTCCACTTTCTTCCCGTCCATCGCTGCTGGAAAGGCCACTTGGTCCATCAGGTTCTGAACCAACGAGCCTATGTTGTTCCACCAGTGGTTTCTGACAGTCTTCACTTTGGCCAGCTGTTACACTTTTGCCTTCGGGGGTGTCTGATGAGTGACAGAACACGTGGTTTTCTGGTTGGTTATCGGACAGTGCTACACCCAGTGGGCAGCAGTGACTATCTGAAATGATCACATGATCTTCCTTGTCCATCATGGTAATGAGAGGCTGACTGCAGTGATTGCATCTCTCTGGGATAGGCTTCATTTCCTGCACAGGGAGACATTGTACCAGAGCCAGGCTGTGGTAGGCTCCACAAGCAATCTGGAGCACAACACGTCCTGCCAGGTGCTCTACCTTCTGTGGCTTTGTCACTGGGAAAGTTGTTGTTATGAGACCGAGCTGGCAGCCACTCCCCCAGGCCCATATCTCTCTGCTCAGCGATAGTGCCAGCGTGTGCTCCTCTCCGCATGCCAGTTGCAAAATCCGTACTGATAACAGAGGGCTGGTTTCGGAATCACAAATACTGACGAGCTGGGGCTCTGGCACACACGGCTGATTAGCAGCGGCGCACTGGCCAGCAGAATTGTCCCCCCACATGTATACTACACCACTGTCCGTCACAGCTCCATTATGGAAGCTGCCGGCTGCCACTGTAATAATACGCTGTCCAAGCAAAGTATTTTCTAAGATAGGACTGTTAACACATGGCTCCTCAGGTCCTGATCTCCAGGGCAGTTTTCCAAAACTGAAGACCTCTCCACCTGGGAGGGGGGAAAAAAGAAAAACAAATCCTAGTATGAATGTAAAACCAATTGTTAAACCAATACAAAAATTTGATGACTCCTTCAGACAAACAGATATGAATTCCTAGCTTACTCCAGGCTGAGCAAAACTACAGCTATTGATATAAGAAGGCTGCTGGTGGCTCTCTGCGACTGTTGCTGTTAAGTTCTACACATCACATTAATGTTACCCTGTGCATGCATGTACTGCTAAAATAAGTCACGTTTTTCTGCTAAAAATTCTGCTACAATCAAGTCAAGTGAGTTAAGTGTATTTGTTGGTCCTTTCTAATTTAAGAACATACTAGGAACATACAAATGTGTATGAAAAGCACAAAGTACAGTCCTCATCTTTCCAAACGTGGATCTAGTATCACTTCTAAAAGAAGAAAACTTGACAATAACTGAAGATTGTCATTGCCCAAGATCATTACAATTAAGGTGTTTACTACCTTCTGTTAGAAGTAACCCATGATGGATTCCAAGGGCTGCCTGTAACACGGTCTTTCCGCTGAGGCCTGGAAGCCTTTCTGGAGTTACAGAGCAGGAACCAGCCTTCCAAACATAGACCAGGCCTCTCTCTTTGGCTCCTTCTGCCTCTTCTGAGCTACAAAGATTGGAGGAAATTGGGACGCAATCAGGATGAAGTTTTCCGTGGTTCAGTAATGCCTATGTAGGAAAGGCTTAGCAGTTCAGACATTAGTTTTACTTTCAAGCCAACATATTTAAATTACTATTATCAAAGTGCAAATTAAATGCTATTTAAATGAAAAAGCAAGTGTCTTCTGTTGGAAACCATTAGCTTTTTTCTCATTTGTACGTTACCGTGTACCAACTGCTCCCATTAATAGTGGGTCTAAAACATTACACCTGTAAGAGCTCATTCTTTATACACTTTCATTTCTATCATTAGAGATAAAAATGAGGTTTTGATTGTTTGGGCTTTTTCCTTTTTTTAATTCTCAATGAGTCTCTCAGATTCAAATGAGCCAGTCATTCAAATCAACTGAACCACAAAAAAAAAAAAAAAAAAAAAAAAAAAAATTAAATTCCTGAAATAGTCTGCAAGTATCAGGACTTGCAGGAGTGACTGCAGCTATTCACAACTGTTTTAACACTCCAACACACTCTGGTTTGAATGCTCAGTCAGCAACTTCTCCAACTCAGCACAAAGAAATTCCTCAGAATTTTGACAAGCCCACAGTTTTAACAATTTGTAGAATCCCTTGATTTAAATACAAGAAGTTATTTTAAGCATCAATATAGACTGGCAGCATTTAAAGTTAAATTAAGAGTCATGATTAAATTTCCTTAAAACTTTAAATAGACTAGACTGTTATCTACCCAGAAAGAAGAAAGTAGGTTTAGCTCCTTATTTGACAACAGTCAAGCCACTCACTCCCTGCATAAATCAGTTCTTGCAGCTTGGCGTGAACTTGTGAAATTAAATGTATTAAGAGAGCAAGAAAAGCTTTGATGGAATGACAGTCTTTGTCTAGAAGAAAAGGCACAAGAAATAAAATGCACCCCAAACCTGTACCAACCCCAAAAAAAGCTATTCTGATACACCACACTGCAGGCAAACCATGCAAGTAGCCCTGTTCCTGCAGACGACAGATTTGTTAAACTACATATTTTGTTAACTGTCATGCACAGGATGAACAACATCTTCACACAATCTGCCTCTGAAACATTCAAGTTAAGAATAGGTAAGAAATCAAATTGTATCTCTTAGCTCCTGTGCCCATCCCAAATATATTTATTTTTCTACAAAACAGAAAGAAAAAAATTTTAAAAGGTGACAGTCTAGAACTCTTCTAAAATTCAAGTAAATAGTTTATTCCATAAAGCAAACATGGAATTAAAATGCAGAGTCCATCTTGCATTTCAAATACATAGGACTTGTGTTTAGAGTAGAAGTAAATTAGAAAGGAACCAATCAAGTAATATATATGCAAAGAAAAAAAAGGGATTAAAAATTTCTTAGGATATTTCACCTAAGATAAAAATACAGATTTTACACAGACAGGCAAAGCACTCCAAAGAACACAAAATGATAACATTGAGAGTTTTCATCAACACACTGTGCATTAAAATCAGTTCAAAGCCTGATATTTGCGCTTTTATTCATCTAATAGGTCTTCAGAAAACAGTGTGAAACTAATTTGGACGTTCACATGACAGAATTTATTACAAAAACATCTGATCTCTATCAAGTATCTCAGTGCAAGAAAGGAGTGGAAGAATAGTCTACCGCAGGGCTACCGATCCAGAACCAAAATTCACAGGTGCAGGTACCAGGCAGGATTTACCGCTCACTTGAGAATGTTACTCTCAAGTTTCTAGCCTGTGGCTATGGCTACACAAGTTACAATGATCAGCTTCAAAAAGAAGTTGCTGTTGTAGCAACTTCAGTGTTCCAGACACAACTGAAGCTAAATTAACAATCTTTCCTTTAGTGTAAGTTTTAGTACAAGTTACATAAAGAGTATGCTGATATCACCTAATTTTCCAGGATGATCATGAGCTGGCCTATTTCAGGGAGCCTCTGTGGTTTCACCTAGCTGCTCATTCTCACCTTCTTTCCTGTGAGTCCATCTGTCAGTGGCAGCACTCCATCACCACCAAATTGTTCCTCTCTCAAAAGGAACAATGTAATTTTCGCAAACTGAAAAACATAAAACCCAGCTATTTAATTGCAAATAACATAAAACAGTAACAACAACAAAACCCAAAATTCCCCCAAATATTTAGCTCCTGCATTAAGTAAATAAACACTTGCACACCGCTAGGATGGTTCAAGTATTTATATTTAGTTCACTCACACTGAGTTGGCAGACAGAAGCTAAACAGCCATACTTGTCCTAACTACTCATCTCACAGCGGGTCTATTGTAAGGATAGAATGAACAAAACCTCGTTCAAAGGCAGAAATTTACATCAATCTCTCTATACAATTCTCATTATACCACTCAAGAAACATCAAATTTATTCATTTTCAGTCATAAGACAGAATTCAATACTCAGCTAAATTTAAGGCGAACAGATTTACATGAGCGGAAAACGATCAGGAGCTGAATTTGTAACTGCATTCCCGAACCAAAGCACACAGCACCATTGGAAGGTGCAGTTCTACCTGGGCAGAAATGCAGAAAGAAGAGTTCAAAACCATGCAAACGGGTAGCAGAGTGCCTGTGGAGATAAAAGACAACCACGGAAGGCAAGGGGGAAAAAGTGGCTGCTCTAGCTACAATTTCATCCTCTCAGATTTTGAATTTTGCAAGTTCACCCTCACACCTTTCCATCTCCATGAAGATACCTTTGTATTACTTTTCTTGGAATAAAACAAAGCTACAGTCAATCTTTGTTTCTTATGATCTGTTGGGCGCTTTTCTTAATATTAAAAGAACTGTGATTTCTCTTGATCTACTGCCTTATTATATGAGGTACTACAAATTTTAGTTATATTAATGCATGCGTATAATAATATTTATTCAAACAAAGTTTTATACATAAATGCTTTAGACCTGTTGCTTTATTACAGCTGCTGTCTGACATCCACTGTAACAAAATCAGAAAATAAATTAGTTAGTGTAAGTCTTAAGACCCAGAATAAGAAGTCTGAAGCTTTTGCATACAGAAAACAGAAATAAGTATGGCCAGTCTTGAATAAAAGTGACAATATATGCAGACCTGTAACTCTCATACAGAAGTTTCAATGCACACTGAAACAGTAATCATCAAGTTGACAAATAATTAAAATAACTAACAAAACCTCCAACACTTTCACTGGAGTGCTCTGAATAATGAATTACCAAGGAGACTTTCACATATAGAAACAACACAGCATATCAAACAATTCCAGTCTTTCAGATACAGGCCACTAAAAAGAGTGATTTGGGCTTCAGCGCTGGCAAAGAACAGACCTCAAAAAGATAAAGATTTGATAATGTAGTATTGTGGTATGTCATACACACCCTGCTCTAAAAAAAAACCAAAAACCACAGCACGCTTTCTAGGAACACAAAGACACACTCATCACCAGAAAGATACTGCTTTCAAGACAGTCTCTCCTTCCTCAACTACAAAAGAAAAAAAACACTTACAATTGTAAAAGCTAACTTTTAAAATATTAACAAAGGAAGTCTCACAAATATAAGGGAACTGTCATGCAATGCTCCAGTAGCAGAGGTGTTGAGGAAACATCAAAGAAAAATGGAAGCACCTTTTTGGAACCTTAACTTCTGGATGTGCTCTTGCTCAGAGTTAAGTACATTTAGGGTTTTCTTCAGCCTACTCAAAACCACCTAACCCTACAATCCGTTCTTTTGAAAATGCTGGCACCTCTCCTTTGTGAAGGACTCTAGCTTCAAATAAAAAGATCCCGTGGATCACTGAATCACAGAGATGAAAGCTGTGATAGAGTAATTGAAGTATCAACAAATACACCATTTACATTGCATATAGTTATTTGAGGTTAAGGAACTGAGGCTTAAAATTCTGGACCTCTTGAATTTATGGACTTTTTTTTCAGGACTCAAAGAATTGTTTTCATTTTCATGAGCCTCAACTGCAAAAAAAATTTATTGTAATTGACATAAAACCTTCTGATTGTAACAAAACAAAGTTACAGCCAGGCATCTGATTAGCTGTTTTGCAAGATCTCCTTCAAGGCCAAACTGAAAAACTATTTATATAATTATTAAGAAAGCTGCAACAGTGGTGAACTAGAAACTAAGAGCATGATATGATGGCAGTGATAGATTCTCGTTTCTTTACAGAAGTTCACACTTAGGGTTGCATAACCAAGCACTTATGCATATAAGGGAAAATGAGAGTCAAATTGTTTTCTTTCCACAGATGAGACATCTTTATGACATCCTGAAATCACTTTCAAGTTCAGTTCACGTTTTCATTCACTCCTAGGACAGCACAACTCCCATTTCATAGCTAATGCAAAATACAAGTTGTTTTGCCACAGCTACAAACTAAGTAAAGTAATTGTAATAGAAAGTTTCTTCCTCCCAACAGAAATATGTAATTTTCCTTGCTAATTCTCGCATTACATATACATTATTTCCTTCCCACTAAGATTATCTGAATTGTTATTAGATTTAGCATTCACGGAGGTGAACAGCCAGCACAGAACAACACTTCTGCATGGAAGCTCAGTGTGATACCAGCACCTTCACTGCTCTGCCCATAGTTCTACTGTCTACATTTTTGTTTCTACGCTGCAAGAGGAAAGCAGCAAGGAGTGCCAATTATGAAATGGATTTGTGCTACAGACAGATGGTCACTGGCATGACACTGATGTCACACTCTCCACTTACAGAGTTAAAGGCTAATTCTCCAGAAATCAAACGCTACCACACTGTAACCACTGCCATAGTTGGGAAGGACATGGAGCAAACACTACACTCGTTCTCATGGACTGTGCTCTGCACTGACCATTTCTGAGTGAGCAGCACAGGTACGAGGTTAACCTTACATTCAGTGCTGAACAGCAACAGCTGGTATGACCACAACTCTCAGAAACACTAGAACTCCCATGAGCCTCATGTGCTTATTTACCTGCTATGTCAACAAACACTGCAAATATTTCTACAGCTTTCATACATGTTTACTTATGTATTTCCAAACACGTTTTTAATAAATTTGTTGCATCCCATTTAGCAATAACTAGCAGGACCAAGACTGCATGTTTGTTATACGGAGTTATCTACTCAGGTTCTGAAGAGGTCATCTCCAAGCTTCCTCATTCACAACAGAGTTGTCAACATCATTTACTGTTGGCAACTGTGGCTTACCTACAGCGTGTGACCAGCTCAAGAAGCTCTCGTGTTTTGGTCAGCACTAACCACTGCTTTTAACATTGCATGATTAAGACCTGCTCAGAACAAAACAAAACAACTGGCTACTGAAAGACAGCAGCAATCCCTTTGGATGAGGGCGCAAAGCTGTTAATGCCAGTTCCCAGCGAATGCACGATGGTAGCAAAATACAGCAGTAAAGAAGTTGGGGAAAAAAAACCAACACAGCTGAAAATTATCTGCTACGGCATGCAATTAATAATTTAAAATTTACCACACTAGTATGAGACACAAAAACTTCTGAATGTCCTTCCTTTTGAAATTGCAGCCTCACCTAGCACATTCTCAGGTGCTTCCCCCTCTGAAGACAGTTCACTCTGGAGAAACTGAAGATGGTAAGTATAGCTAGTTTATATAAGCTGCTGCCCTACAACAGCAGTGATTAACTACAGATCATCTACGACCACTCCGGTTGCTCCCCGGTGCCTCACCAAAATATATTTTCGTTCTGGAAGAGGAGGTCTGTGACAGTCACAGCACGGGATGTCACCTGTACAGGATGCTGCAGCCACAGCAGTACCATCACTCAATACACTCCAAAAGCTGAAACTGCATTTACCCGTGAGCAAGCAAGTCAGGCAAAGGGACAGGACTTTTAAATGCAAGTGGAAGGAGATGAAGGGCACGTCAGTTATAGTTCGGGGGGTCTCTTTCCACCAGGAGGAAGGAGACCTTTCCGACCCTACAGAAATACACCTGATATCCGTGCTGTACCAGCCCATCACAGCGCGGTCAAACACACCCAGGGTCTGTCCGAGCTGCTCTTCAGCCCTTGCCGGGGCGCGCGACGCGCAGGGGGCGGGGCCAGCGCCGCGCGAGCGCCGACGGGTCCCCGCCCGGGACAAAACAGGCAGAGACCGGAGCGACACGTGGGCGCTCGTGAGGGAGCGCTCGAGGCGCGGATGAAGAGCCCGGGCACGGCCCGCGCGGGATCGGCGACAGCGAGACAGCGACAGCGCCCGGCCGGCCCTTCCTGCGCCGCAAACCCTTCCGTCAGCTGCCGCCTGAACCGGGAGCGGGCCTGCGCCGCAGCTTCCGCGGGGCCCGGTGCGGAGCTTCCCCTCGGGACCAGCCCGGTCTAAGCAGATGTGATGCCACAGGTGCACGCGTGCAGGTGTGTGCGCGTGTTTGCGCGAGGCAGGCACACACGCCTGTGTGGGATTTTCTACAGGCACGGATTCCACAGAACGCGTTTAAAATACGTACACATAAATGCACCGATATGTGTATATACACACGATAGGGATATATACACAATAGGGATATACACCTACATGTGCATACATACACAATATATATCTATATATTTGCACACACCTATAGGAATACACCTTTATGAATATATACATGCAGCATATATTTATAATCTTTGTATGAATTTACAAGCATATTTTATATTGTCTACTTTTGGTGCATTTATCTTTCCAGTCTTATAAAAAGCAAGTATTATTTGGTCGTAACACTAGAAACTTGTTTTCCAGAATAAAAGACTACATAACCAGTTTGTTACTGAGTGTGTTGTATCTAGACAACCTTTCTCATGCCTGCACAGCACATCTAAATTACTGCTGTTTCCTGATGGCTCAAAGAATACTTGGAAAATAAGGAGAAGACCAAAGTCCACGATGATAGCTATCTAGCAAATTATGGCCAACAGGAGTGTAAAAGAAAGTCATGTGAAGGAAATCAAGCCTTCCATGTATGTTAACTCCTTCTTGCCGTGCAAAAGCTGGGTGGTTTGGCNCCCGTCCCGCAGCGGGGCGCGGGGGGCGCGGCTCCCCTCAGGCGCGGCTCCCCCTTCCCGCGCGCCCCTCGCG
>VZTG01001084.1:84580-180667 GCA_013397845.1 Melanocharis versteri
ACGTACACATAAATGCACCGATATGTGTATATACACACGATAGGGATATATACACAATAGGGATATACACCTACATGTGCATACATACACAATATATATCTATATATTTGCACACACCTATAGGAATACACCTTTATGAATATATACATGCAGCATATATTTATAATCTTTGTATGAATTTACAAGCATATTTTATATTGTCTACTTTTGGTGCATTTATCTTTCCAGTCTTATAAAAAGCAAGTATTATTTGGTCGTAACACTAGAAACTTGTTTTCCAGAATAAAAGACTACATAACCAGTTTGTTACTGAGTGTGTTGTATCTAGACAACCTTTCTCATGCCTGCACAGCACATCTAAATTACTGCTGTTTCCTGATGGCTCAAAGAATACTTGGAAAATAAGGAGAAGACCAAAGTCCACGATGATAGCTATCTAGCAAATTATGGCCAACAGGAGTGTAAAAGAAAGTCATGTGAAGGAAATCAAGCCTTCCATGTATGTTAACTCCTTCTTGCCGTGCAAAAGCTGGGTGGTTTGGCTGCAACAAGACACAGAAATTGTTCCTGCCTTCCCAGGACTTTTTTGCTTTAAAGATAAACTTTTGCTCAAGGAAAGAGTGTTATTCTTGGGCATCAAAACAGTGAAGCCAAGGGAAGATTTCACATGCAATTTCAATTCAATTTCACATGGATTCAATTGAAGCATTCAGATGAAAACTGAAGGACCTAGTGGGTTGGCATAAAAATACCAGAGGAGGATGTCTGCTCCCTCAGCCCTTGTCAGCATTTTCTGTGTGTGGGTTGGGTGTTAGTCCTAGGAAGCTGCACAGTGAGTCCTGCTCATGCAGGACTGAAAGAAGGGGACTTTTGTCTGTCCACTTCCAGGGTAAATCCACTGTGTGTTCCCCACTCGGTACATAATTGATGAAATCTACGGTGGGCAGGATTAATCAGTTTGCTCTGGTTATTCTGACATACGGACAAGACTGTTTTCTACCAGCTACAGCTCATCACATCCCTTAGACACGTAATCCAGCAGGGACAGATGGGTCCCCATGCTGATGTAAATGCCAGAGCAAGGGCAGTCGATGTGCAGCTCCTGCAGAAAGCACAGCTCAGCCACACTGCTCAGAAAGCTCAGCTGACAGTCTGGAGGCTGAAGTCTGAAGCCTAGAACTGCTACGGGCAGGGAGGGAAGTCAGGCCTGTTCCTGTGTGGAACCTATCCCTTCATTATCCAACTTACTACTCTGAGAGTTGCTTAACTGAAAGAAATGTGTGCAAGCAGAAAGTTTGGATTTATTAATTCTCCATCTTCAGGCATGAAAAATGTTGGCTGTTTTTGGAGGGCATGTGCCAAAAGAAACTCAAATCAATGGAGCTACTCCAGGGGTGCATTTGGACTTTCACAGAAAAACTGCAGAAATCACAAGACTGCTTGAGGCAGAGACCTCATGCGAGTCATATGAGCTGTTATAACAGACCCAGAGAGATGAGGAGGAGCAAGGAGAAGAAAAGAAAGAGAGACAGTTTAATTTGAAAGGGACAACATGGGAGACATGCTGTGTGTAAGTGCTGTCAGACCAGGATGCTGCAGCTGCAGTTCAGAGAGAAGGGGCTCCCAACAAATCCAAGGCCTTCAGCACACGGAAGCCGTGACTACAGCAGAGGTATTTAATATCACATTGTGATACTTCTGCGTTGAGATAGGCTAAGCCTGGGTGCTTCCACCTGTGGGAGTGCAAAGCTGCCACATTTGCTTCTAACTGGACAGCATCAAACTTTGCAGCTTCAGGCTTGTGAAGCTACTGGAAGAGGAATCTCTACCTTAGATGACAATAAATGCCTTTGATGTGATGAGCAGGGAGAGAATGCACTCCAGCAAGTTCTGTGCCAAAGAGGGATTGTAGAACAGGGAGGCAGCCAACATCCTACATTTCTGGAGGAGGCAGCATGCCACAGATTGCAAATCCTGTGTTGTCAAATTATAATCCATTCAATATAGCTGCTCAGGTGGAGCTTGCAGCCTGCCTGCCATTCATTACTACCCTTTTTATAGTTGTGTGGTGTACAGCACTGTTATGCTGTATGGGCCAAAATAACTGGCTATGTAAATTACACAGTGGTGAGGAAGGAGGTGAGGAGTGAGGGGTTAAGGGGGAGAAGAATACATAAATGTAAACTTCCTGAAATTTCACTTCTGCATTTGGTTTTTGGTCCCTGACAGGTTATTTAGAAATGAATATATCAAGGGTAAGGGGGAATAATATGCATTTAGAATGATGCTGGCAGAAGTATCATCTGCAGTTAAGGCAGCTTTATCTTTGTGTGTTCTGAGTGAGCGCTACCATTTACCAACACAGGAACACACAGTTGCTCCCCTTACAGACAGTGCTGGAGATCTATGACTGGGAGAGAGAGATGAAAATGATGTGCATTGCTCAAAGCCCCTGCATTTGAGGAGAAAGAAAAGAAACTCATCAGTAGAATGGTAGTCTGCCAGTGACACAGTTTGTCCCCTTTTCCTATGCCAGCTGTAACCAGAGCATCCCTTTCTGTACCTTCTCTGCAGCCCCGGCAGCTCCACACCCTCCAGAGCTGGAGGTACAGGACACAGGGACCTTGGAGTTATACTGATTCTTTCCAGGAGCAGTATGTTGTGGAGAGGTTCTAATGGGTTAGGTGCAGCATCCACAGGAGATATTTTATCCTATGGTTATTCCAGCCATAAATCAGTACATAATTACTGAATGACCTGCTAGTAGCTTTTTGTTCTACCCAGCAATCTAAAACACATACCAATTTCTTCATGAAGCAGAGACAAGGCATCGTGTTTGGAGCTGCCACATCCTATGTACATCTAGAGAAGCTGTGTAAAGGATCCTGTGCAACTGTGTACAAGGGGATCAGCAGGTGAGCAATATTGCCTTCCCAGTGCTTGCTGAAAACACCTCTTATGGGCGATAAAGGCAAATCAAAAGTCCAGTTTTGTATTTAACCAGGATATATGCAAACCCCCATCCCAATTTTTCAGGGAACTCCTCCACTACAGCCATGGAGGCACCACAAAGACTTTTTGATCCACAGCAGTGTGCCAGGAGATTGTCTGGCTGAACCAAGGAAGGAGCAAAGGTTTTCCTTGAAGTGAGGGATCTCTGCATGATTGAAAAATTGGGCGTGAGGTCATGCTGCCATCACACAGGGGCAGGAAAGCTTTGAGAAGGTGGAGTGGGACCACTGCTCAAAGCCATGCTCTAGCAATACCTGGACAGCAGCACAGTGCTTCTCTAGCCAGGTGGGCTGGCTCCCAGCTCACTGCTAAGGAACACAAGATGGAGGATGTTTGTAATTCCCTTCTGAGCTTGGCCTGAGTGGGTCAGCAAGCCCTAAAAATTTCGCTTGGGTGTTTGCTTGGGAGACTGTTAATGTTATCATGCCAAGCACTGAGATGCTTCATGTGACCTCCTGCTGTGACCTGACAGGATCAACAGCCAGTTGGTGGCACTGAAAGTGATCAAGCTGGAGGCAGAGGAGGGAGTGCCCTTTACAGCCATTCGGGAAGGTAAGACATAGAGGAATGTCACTCTTGAAGAGCATTTCTTTTAATCTGGAACAGCTCCATGATGTCTCCCTCAGTCCTTTCTTGCTTACTCAATGTGCTGGCTGTCCTTCTCCCAAAACTCTTGGTTTCCTTATCCTCTCATGGAGGAGGTCTTCACGCTGGACTGGATAGGCACGCGATGGACAGAGGAGGAACCTCTGGTGAATGCACCTCTGGTGACAGAGGCATCCGTGCCTGTGATAAGGAAAGTGCTGCTGCAGCCAGAGCATGTTCTTTCTAGCAGTGTCCGGGCCTTCTTGCACCTTCTGCTTGCTGCCTCCTTCATAGTTGCTTTCTCACTCCCTCTAGAAACAGCACAGCTTCTGCCATTGCTGCTTTGGGCAGTTGTGGACTTGTTATTACAACCATGACACTTTCCTGGCTGATACCTGGAGCATCACAGATCCCAGCCTGAAGAGAGATATTTTCAATAAAACTGATGTTTAATAACATCTGTCATTTCAGTCCAGTGAGAAATTCTTCTTATCAGTCGACTTTGTAGAGCACTGGGCAAAATGTCTGCAGCTTTCTCAGTTTCTTGGAGAAAGAAATGCTTTTGTGCAAGTGCTTGATTTTGGCTGAATGTATTTACATTTCCCTACAGACTGAGTTCACAAGCCTGGTTGACTGAGGCTTCTATTTTTGTCTGCTGTACAATCCCAAGAAGACCGTAATCTGTTTTCTTCCATACACGGAAATATGCAACTGTTGTGCCAGCCTGTTTTATGGTATTAGTGAAAGCTATCAATGTGAGACATCACACAAATGGGGTTTTTTTTTCCTTCTCACTGCACTTGTGAAACTAGGGTTAATCTTGTCACAGGGATGGAAAGTCAGGGACCAGATGTGCCAGCTTTCACAGAGCAACACTAGCACAGAAGGACTCTCATAGCAGTCAACTCAGAATAACGAGAGAGGTCACTGAATCCACTCCAGGTTTATAACTGTAATTAAGACAAGAAAGTTTGCGAAGTCCTTAGTCCAATTCTGTGTGAAAGCAGAGACACACCTAAATATGCCTATTTAAAGAATGGCTTGTGTTACAGTTTCCTATACACCCATTTGCTGTGGTGCTTTTGCTCTGCATTTACACTTGTAGCCCACCAGTAAAATAAGCCTTAAAAGCTTTATCTGCATCGAACTAATGATGCGCTAAAGATCAGCACCCCTTTAACATGCTCTACTGGACAGGCTGAGAGTCTTAACTTCATTCATTATGGGAGAAAACAAGGGTGATCCTATGAAGGGTCTGCTTTAAATAGGTCTTTTGTGCGCTGCTGAGCTTTGCAGCATCTGACACCTCAAATTTACAATGTAAGTCAGTAGCAAAAACAAAGCACAAGATTTATTAACGGGGCGCATTCTCTGCTACCCTGGAGGAATGCGCTCCCCTGACAAAGAGACGCTTCACCCCAGGAAGCCCCGCAGAGACAAAATGCGTTTAAAGCTCGGTTCTGGCAGTAGCACCTGACACCCCAGCAGGGGGTTGTAGAAGCAACAAAGTGAGGAGCAGTTCCCAGGAGCCTGATTGAGGCACAGGCGCTGAATCCTCCATTCTGCTGTGGACCCTCTGTGCCGCTCCTCTGGGGCAATAGCTCCGGTCATACGGAATTTTTGTGGTGTCACAGAGTCAGGTTATCATGTTCTGTAGCAGATGGGCTCTAGCCAGAGTATCTTTACTAGGTTCATAGGCAATTAGGTGCAGTGTGGGGCATGTTTGAGGGCCATACTGCTGTGCACTGGGAACATACTGGACTAGTATCAGTAATAGAGGCAGTTTAGCTGCAGCAGCACCAAGCTCTGTGCAAGAACTACTTTGCAATCTGCTATTTCCAGTAGTTGTGCTGAATCAAGCATCCCTTACTGCTCAGTAGTCTCAGAACCAACACAGACTCGGGCCGCAGCTGTGTCATACAGTGTAACTCTGGCAGTAGGGCTTTCAGAACCAGGTGAAATTGTTACAGTTGCAAAAGGCAAAGTGCTAATCCAGCATAAATTTGCTTTGCCAGCATGAAACTCTTCAAATATCTTTTTCAGATTGGTTGAAAAACAGAAAAGCAGCTTTTAATTGTGACCAAAACTCTGCCTCCCACATCTGGCCCACGCTCTGTATTGTGTGCTTCAGCTAATTCAGCTGAAACAAGATTGTATGCCCATGCCTTATTTGAATGAAACTTGTAGGACTGTGTGGTCTGACAGTAAACTGATTTGGTTTTAATCAGCAGGAAAAAGTGGGCCTGGAACAGCTCGGAGGCTATTCTGCTATGTCAGAAGCCGAACTAAAATCTCAAGTCACGAACATCTGGTTTTTTGGAGCTTTGGGGTTTCTGTCTGTGCAGTTTGTGTTCATTGTCCGTGAACAGCTGGGTCTGATTCTCCAGTTGTGCCAGCAACCTACAGGCAAAGTAATCCCAGCTTCACCTCTTCCCCACATTCCTCCTCTGTACAGAGTTACTGCAATATTGTCTCACACCTGAGGCAGCAAATGATTAAGCTGTGCATGTGCTTCCCCCATGAAGACTTTGTGCTGAGAAGCTCCTCCCAGGAGTGTGCTGGCTGGAGCCTGCTCTAACATAACAAACCCAATGCACGGCCAAAAGGCTCAGAAGGCTGCAGCTTTTGTCTTAAAATAAGTCAGTGCTCTGTGGTCTATATGGGGCCAGAGACTCTTCCATGTGCTGCCCTCTCCATCACCACACCCTGGATGTGCCGAGGCTTGCGAGGGCATGTCAGGACCTAAGGACCAGGGCCACACAGCTGCAATGATGCTTTTGGGTAGTTAGGCTGAAAGAAAAACTTGCCGAAGTTTTATAAATACAAACAAGTTACTATTCACTCAGTAACTTCATAATCTCTGTTCTTAGAGTTTTTAACCAGAGACAGTAACCAATATGCACAGAACTAAATTCAGAATTTAGCTTATATCTACAGTGATTTATTTTTCCAGATTTTTGCTCTGTTGTTGTGAAGCTGGAAACTGGTAGAAACTCAGCTTTTCCCAGAAGTCTCTCGTAAGGGCCATGCTGAGAGCACACACCAGGAGGTGGATGGGAGAAGGATGAGAAGCTCTGTGACAGGCTAGAGGCCGCTGCATTCTGGCTCTGGGAGCTCCCAGGTCCTGCCTCTCAGCATTTACCCTGAAGAAATTATTTTTCCTCAACTTATAAGCTGACACCTGGGAACTGTGAACTGCTATTTCTGACAGAGGCAAGATCCCACCTCTGAGAGATGGATGGGTTCCTGCCAAGCCCAGAGCACGGATGTTTGCTTCTCTACGGAGCTGTTCCATCCTCCTTCAGGCTCAGTAGCTGCCACTTCTTACAGAACTGCCAAATCTGGACTATTACTATCCTCTGCCTTGTTTTGTGCACAATCTCCTTCCAGCAGCAGTAAAGTTGATCTTCCTTTTGTGTTTTCCCAGCTTCTCTTCTCAAGTGTTTGAAGCATGCCAACATTGTACTGCTTCATGACATTTTCCAGACCAAGGAGACACTAACATTTGTCTTTGAGTACATGGTGAGTTGATGTTTTTCTAGCTTCCTGTGGAGCTAGAACTGGGAAGTACTGGGGAGTGGCTGTAGAATGAATTTACTGCACTATGAGACATCTACAAAGAAACGAGTTGTAGTGCTTTAGTGCAGTGATTGATTTTCCTTCTTGATCTCCTGCTTTCCAGCCACACAGACTTACTTTTTTCTTTCTGTATGTGCGGCAGCTGTATGCAAAAATAATTCCATGTCTTATGTCCACTGGGGTGGCAGACATTATTTACCTCCATTTCTGCCTCACCAACACAATAAAAGTACTGTTTTTGAGCCACAGTGAGGATAGGAAATAATGATATGAGCTCACATCCCAGCTGGGGTCAGATTTGGCCCTGACCCCAGTGGCTCACCATGACCAAGCTGTGGGTTGCTGTCATGGGGAGACCAGGATACCAATAAAATTCTCCACATGAATCTTGCTACTTCTCTTGCTTTTGCTGATAGTCAGCCAAATTATAAAGAAAATACAGAAGCGGTGTGTTCTTATTGCAGCCTTATGATTAGTTCCGGCACAAGTATGAATTCTGTTAACCAGCAGCTTCAGGTCATAAATGCTGGGGTCAGATAACAGGTCAGCCAGGTCCCTGATGTGACCCAGAACTTAAGCACATCCTCGTGTGCTTCATCAGACCAGATGTTCACCAAGGTGAAATAGGCACCTTTGTAGCAGTTGCATATTTTTCCATTTACAGAAGAGGCATTGTTGGTAGAGGCATTTTACAGCAGTAGCTTTGCCTCAAGTTCTTTTTTCTTTTATTTAGCACACAGATCTAGCACAGTACATGGGCCAGCATCCTGGAGGACTCCATTCGTGCAATGTTATGGTGAGTTCCTTAGAAGACTTATATACCTTAAGGCATGAGGAAGTGTTATTTTCCACTATGTGTGGTCACTGTAAATTACTTACTAATATTTATTTGTTACATATATGACAAAAACTTCAGAGAAAATCTGCCTTTGATGATGTAACAAGCTCCCTCTCCAAGCCTTTTTTCAGTTAGCCCCTCTTCCTATTTTCTGAGCCTGCAAGCAGACATTCAGCTTTTGTGAACAATGACATCTTGTGGCAAGGAAACCTATCTCTACACAAATTTGTATTCTCTTATTGTTACAACATATTATTCATCTCTCTAATGAAAAACTCTCAAATCTCACCCTCTCCTCATTTGGGACTATCTTCATATTTGCAGTCATTTAAGTCCATTTTGTTTCTACCATAGCTTTTGGGATTGGTTGACTGGATCTGGGCACAGCCAAACATGTATCCTGACTTTATAGATTGATGTTGTAATAGTCTCCTGCTCTCCTATGCATCTTCATATTTAATTACCTTTCAGGGTTGCTGCTGCACACTGGCTTAAGGTTTCAGTGTAGATGTCCTTAGTGAATGCCTGGGTCCTTTTCCTGAGCAACTTCAGTTAAATTATCTTACAGCTGTCAACAATAACTTCGTATCTTATCAAACTGCCTGTTCATCTGGCTTTGTCAGATCTCTCTGAAGTTCCTCACTGTCACTTCTTATCACAACTAATCTAAATACTTCTGTCATCTTCAAATGTTGCCACATTGTTCACATCCTTTTCCAGATAGTTGTTAAGCAACACATCTCATGAAGTTTTTTGGGGCCTCAGATTTTAAACATCCCTAGAGCTCAGATACATCTGAGATGCAGTGTAGTAGTTTTGGCACAGATCTCAAGGGTTCTGCTACCAGACGTGCTCATAAAGCACATGGAGCACATGGCTGTAATATGTACTCACTGGCATTTCTGTGAGTAAACACTAGCCAGCTGCTCTGCTTTCCTGTCCAGAATCCTCACTGTCAGCAGGAACTGAACTGCAAAATTATTTACTGCTCCTTTAGGAGGGTCATCTAGCTTGCTTCATTTTTGCTGGCAAATGCCGTTTGTTTCTTCTGAGTGATTCCTATGGAATATGATATAAGTATGCAGAATGTTACAGGGACACTTTTCTGGTACAAAAATGACCTATGGGTGTCACTGTTTTTCCTCCTCTTCAGATTAAACTTCTGGTGAAAAATACCTTTCCTCTGGTGAAGTCTTACTGCTTTTGTTGTGTTTTGTTTCTATCCACTGTCCAACTTCATACCTTGTTTCAGCCCAACTTATTTTACCCCAGGCTTATTTAGACTACCATGATTGTGGGAGTTAGATATTATTTTCTATTGGCTTCCTTTCTTGCTTGTTTTTCTTCTTGCTTGCTTGCTTGCTTGGTTCATCATATCTTATTTGCTGTTTTTTTTAAATCAGGTCCTCATGTTTTCTCCCAGCTTGAAGACAACAGTTTCCATTACAGGGTCAGTCAGTTCCCTGCTCCACTGGTGGCATGTGCAGCGGCCGTGGAACCCAGTCAGCTCTGGCTCAAGGGGGCAAACCATCAGCTCCTTAGGCTTTCATTTTGTTTGGCTCTGTGTCTTTGTGTCTTTGTCTTGAGCACTGCAATCAACACAGCTGCTGTTCTGAAAGCTGGGTCTGTGTTTTGGCAAGCTGACCTTGCTCCTGCAATCAACAGTCCATTTCTAAAGAAAAGTTAAATTTCCAAAACGTGCATTTACTGACTGCAGATAAACTGCCCTCCTGGCCAAATATTCCACCTTGAAAACCTCAGAAAGCTGTAGGGCAGTCATAACCCACCACAGTTTTCTCCTCCTCCGCCAGCTCTTCTCATTTTTGGGATTTTTACTGGTTTCTTACTTGCTTTGTCTCTGCTTTTTTCCAGGGTTCCCCTAAAGTTCAGAGTTAATGTATCAATGCAAAGTCACACAAAATCATTTCAGTTTTTTGTTGGCTTTTTCCAGCTCTTCATGTTCCAGCTTTTGCGCGGCCTGGCTTACATCCACCAACAACACATTCTTCACCGTGATCTGAAACCCCAGAACTTGCTCATCAGTTGCCTCGGTGAGCTCAAATTAGCCGACTTCGGTGAGTCACAGTTTGGATACAGCTGTATATCTGCTCAGACCAAAGCTGTAGCATGCATATAGATCTGTATCCACAGCCAATTAAGGCAGAGAAGCATAACCTTTTATTGAACTTCAGGAAACTATTTCTGTGGTCAGTCCAGCTTTTCTTGTATTTATACTGATAGGTGCAGGGATTAACCTCATTTAAGTCAGAGCAATTACTGCCATGTGAAACTAGTTCAACAGAACAAAGAATCAACCCCTCTCTGTTCAGAAAATAACGTGATCTGTAGAGTCCACAGCAATATGTGACCCAAAAAGCTTTCTTGGCATTGGTTTGGGATAGCTGCTTCAGTCTCAAATGATAAAGCCCTGCAAAACACAGCCTATTGCTTGATCTGATCTGCCCCAGAGGTATATTCCAGAACCACTTTCTTTGTCAATTGCTTGTAAACTGCATTGAGATTACTTGTGTTTAAAGAGAAAATAATGTCCTGTTTCCAATTGTTATAATCTGTGCACTGTACAGGTAGAAGGACTGTCCTAACACAGCAGATTTTTGTTGGTTTGTTGGGGTTTTTTTTGCAGGCCTTGCTCGTGCCCAGTCCATCCCCAGACAGACATACTCCTCTGAAGTTGTGGCACTCTGGTACCGTCCTCCTGATGTGTTGCTTGGAGCTACAGCTTATTCTTCTGATATAGATATCTGGTACTGACCAATATCAAAGCATCTGGGGTTCCCTGGGAAAAATAATTTCTATCTGAATTAAATTAAATCAGCCAAAGTTACAGTAGATACGGTTGTAAGTAGAGGAATTAACACCTGTGAGCAGAAAATGTGTGAGCAGTGTGGAGTTTTGTAGAAGTTTCATAGAGGGTTCATAGAAGTTTTTTGGGAATGATGTCACTACATCTGAGCTATGGATTGATACAAACCTCATCTGATAATATTTATGAGAGATATGCATCTTGTCTGGGAACATGTATGAAGCATTTTTGCATCTTGCAACACAACACTTTTGCTCAATGCAAGTGTATCTATGTAGTCAGCTGAGTCAGTAGTAACTCTCTGCAGAAATGGTTTTGGGAAGAAACAATGGATCCACAACTGCACCATCAATTACTTTGGCCTTGGTAACAAAATGTGGCATTAAAGGGTTTCTCAGTGAGTCTGGAGATAGAAAGGTGTCTGAGATTTTAATTATTTCTGTAATATTTTTAACTTCTTCTCAAAGACCGTGTCTCAGATGCAGGCTGTATTTGCACACAGGAGAAGGTGTCTGTTAAAGCCTTGTTCCCTTGTGAGCTCTACCCCAAAATCTCAATGTGTCTGTGAATCAAAAGGAAACAAGCTGCATGTTCATAGAAGGGAGGGGAGTCTCTGAGAGTGGGCAGAAAACAGGAGAGGATGAAGGCTTCGCAGGGTCCCTCTGGCCTTTTGGGCTGGCTTGGGATTGTAGCTGGGCTAACCGTAAGGTTCATCAACCTTCTGGCTCAGTTCTGCGCCAGCCTGAGCCCACTTCCAGCAACACGGTCCTGACGTACTCATGGACAGCATGCAGCTCGTGCAGTTGCAGGAGACCTTCCTTATTCTGGGTAATTTCACATCTGTAGATGGTATTGCTGCTTCACCCTTTCTTCGGACTCGTTAATCTTCTACTTGTACCTGTCTCACCAGGACTTAACGACTGCAGAGTCAAAGGCCAGGAAAGGGTAGGAGTGCAGCAGGCTGAAGAATGTGCAGAAGGGCTGGCTAAGTTTACAAACAGCAGAGCTCCAGGTCTTCACAGGCTATATCTCCCTCCAGAGATCTGCAGCTTATCAGCCACTCCAGTGACCTAAGTCTGGAGGGTAGGTCAGGGAAACGGAAGTTTTTAGATTGTTTACTTCCCTAGGACTGCTGCTAATTTAATAATTTAAAGACTTCTCTAAGGAGGAAAACCTTGCTAAATTCTAATGGCTTCCAGCTGCTAAGCCAGTCTAAATAGTCCTGTCTATTACCCCCACTACCTGACATTTTTCCCTCCAGACAGTCTCTGAGAAATGTCTGCTGAGTTTGAAGAAGATGCCTGCCTAGCAGATTAGAGGGTTTGTATCAGGCATAAGCCTGTTGTTTTTTTTCCCTGAAAGCTGACCCCTGTCCAAAGCCAGCTATGCACAGAGAGCGTCATTTCTGCCTATGCAAAACCAACATCCCCACTGCATAACTCTGCTCTGGTGTAATGAATAGCAACATGGGAGTGGTGTACAAAGATCCCAGCTCTAACAGCACAGTGCTCTCCGTCCCACTGAACTACATCCACACTATAGGCACCTTTGTTATAACGCCTCCTTATAATAACAACATTCAAAGTGTTTGCCCTAAAGAAAGATGTCACGCTGAGAAAATAGAGAGTACTTCAGTGAGCTCTATTCAGTAACTTCCTCTAACAAGAGTCATTTATTATCTTGATGTACACTGCATTTAAGTTCAATTTTTGTCTATTAGGAAATAATGTGAATTCACACAGATGTTACTTGTCTATTGCGAAGAAAGGAAAAAAAACCCTATGTCTTTTGGATGCTGCAATTTACATGAAGGCAGGTCAGAATGCCCTTGGTAATGGCATGAGACAGTGGGTGTCAAAGCCTTGGTTTAAAGAAACCAATTATAACAAAATAAAACATTATGGCAATTCATGCATAGTGTGCTTGAGCAGCAATACTGTCAGTGGGAGGCACATGGGAAGTGAATGAGGCCTTAAATAGATGAAGAAAGAGATATAGAAGGAGACTTGGTCGCTCTTGGACTAACTAGAAAAGCTGCTTTAATCTCTCTGTATCTCCTTTCTCTCTCTTTCTCCCTCACTATCTCTTCAGGACTTTAGAAGATTCAATTAAGGGATTTCAGGGAGATTACACTGCATATCAGAAGGACTTTTTTTTTCTTTTTTTTTGGAAAACACCAAGTGCTTTATGCACAGCAACATTAGTGGCTGCAAACATCATGAGTGCTTTAAGATGTCTTCTTTTCAGTCAGGCTTTCCTTGTAAAATATTCAATTTAAAAAAACAAGAGAGAAAAAAAATCACAGTGATCTTCCCTGTTAGATTCATGTAGAATAGGAGTTCACATGCAGTCATTTAACATGCAGCTGCCAGGCTCACTACAGCCTTCTCCTCAGCCTGGTTCACAGTGCCCCACTGTGCCAAACTGGGAGATATTGGCTAAGGGCTCCCCTGTACAGACCAGGCTTGGTGATGAACGAGAGGAAAGATATATTTCTGGTTAAATATAAAATTTCCATCTCCTAGTGCCAACAAAAACCCCCAAACATGGAGAGGGGACTCTGGGATGCCACAGAGATATCTTAGATCTTAATCCTGACGAAAACCTTTCCACTGTGTGATGCAGCACTGCAGACCAAGGACAAAGTGCAGTGCTCAGACTTTCCCCAGGGACTGCAGATAGATACAACTGTGCTGTCTGAATCAGCTCTGCTTATGCTCCCTGAATATCCCTGTAACTTCTCCTACTACTTTGGCTGTCACTGTTTTGATTCGTGTGCATATCTGGCACTTGCTGAAATATCATGTCTAGGCCTCTCCTCAAAAGACCCTTCCCTCTGCCCTATCTCTTCCCAAGGCAGTTTTATAGGACTGAGACCCTCTAAGAAACTTATCGACTGGAAGGGGTAAGAAGACTTGAGAAATTAATATTAGGGAGGAAAGAAGGAAAAGGGGAAAAGCAAAACAACCTCATGTCTAAATATTTAGAAACATTTAAAATGCTTTTGAATCATCCTCATTATCAGAAGGATCCTCATAATGCTGTCAGAGCAGTTAACTGTAACTCTCAGAAGGAAAGCTGAGGCCTCTACTGCAAGGCTAATATGACCACCATTATTTTCCAAAGTTCCTGCTCTTGCCAGTCTAATGGCCCTTTCTAGCTAGGATATCAGAATGCAAACTGTGGTAGAACACACTTGTTCATCAAAACATCACTTGTTCCAAAAACACAGAGAGCTGTTTCTCTTCCCCCTACGAATCAAGAGTATCTAAATGGCTTTGACCATGCACAGTTGAACTTGTGCAATGCAATCAGCCGATTACAGCAGCCCCTGTGGTTGCAAAATAGGGTGAGCCATTTGGGCACGTACATAAGCTGTGAAAACAGACTGTTGGTATGACACTGGTCTCAGTAGAATCTATCTGTGGGCTCCAAAGTAATGTCTAATCATGTGGTAGTGCTATGAAACACCAAAAAACTCTATGTTGCAAAAGCTGTGAGGTAAGTTTCACGATGTCTGGACTCTGTAAGAGAATATTAGACAAGCAAGAAGCTCTTTTCACAAGAGTTGCCAAGGTTAGGGTGCAGGAAGCTAAGGGAAAGTGCAGCAGAGATGTTTATGAAATCAGTGTTAGATATGGATCTGCAAACAGGCTTGGAACCATCTGGTGTGCAAGGATGACCAAAATAAATACCACAGATGAGTTGCATGCTGGGGTTTCAACTGACCACAGCCAGGTGGGAAAAGCAACTACAGTATTGCAAAAACAAGGTGCAAGGGCTAACACAGGAGTACAGATGACCAGGAGAGATTACCAGTTATTGCTCAGCAAGTGAAAAGAATACTTTCAGAGCCCGTAAAACAAAGCTGGGTTTTCAAGAGCTGAGCTTAAAGGACTCAAATATGATATAACCAAAGAAGAATGAGACTGAAACCCGAAAAGTTGCAATGGGACTTAGTGAAAAGACAGAAAACGTAGAAAAAAATTTTGAAGGAAATGATTGAAAAGTAAATGAGTGGAGTTTTACACCATACAATAAGAGATGGGAATAGTTGCAAATAGGCAAGTCTACCTTGATCACAACTATCTCATCATTATTGCCATGAGGACTAATCCACCTCAGTAAAATTAAGCAATTTTGCAGGTATAGGGTTTTTTTTAAGCTGGCTGGTTTGTTTTGGTGCAAGTGCAGAGCAGGGGATGACATGAAAATAAGAGTATTTTAACTTGCTGTTACGATCAGGTTCTTTATGCAATGAAATCTTGCCTTCAGCTTTCCAAGGAAGAGCTAATTGCTTCTGATGGAAAATGGCTATAGTAGTGAGTGCCTCTGGGTTACTTCTGCATCTAATATATCCTTCAAGCCAATGAAGTGTGTAGTAGTTCCCTATTTATCTTTCCTACTATTAGTACTCCAGTTTTGCACCCTTTTCTCATGGGAAGTAACCTAGTACTCCACAGGCTTCTGCTGTGGCCCTTTGTTCACATAGTTTGTAACAGGATTAATGGACGGAGACCTGAAACAAGTTGTTTGGTACTGGAAAAAAAGATAGTGCTTAGTGGGTTTCTTTTCCAAGGATATCACCTGTCTTGTCTTGCTGGTGAAAAGTGAAGTTTTTTTTTTAGTGGGTGGTGCTGATGTGAAAAAGGAGATGGGAACAGACTCGTATGGAACCTTAACAGCTTCGGGTTTTTTTCTGAAGTCCTGGAGGCATGTGAATGTAACTTATCTTTGGTCTGCTCCCGTCCTTTTTGACTTGTGAGCTTTTCAATTCAAGTGATTCAATCTGTAGGACTAGGATGAGATACTACATACAACTTGCAACATGGGCCTGTTGCAGTGCTTAGAACATGCGGCAAGATCAGGGCTGTGCAAGATGGTCCTTCCCAAAGGAAACCTTCCTGGCTTTCCACAATCAGTAGGGTTTTTACAATGCACGATCCTTCCTACCATCATAATATAAAGGTATTACCAGTCTTCATTGAAGCCTCTATTTCTTTACATACATACAGACACCCCACATCCTGCCTTGCTTCCCACACACTCTCATTAGATGACCTGGGGTGGGTGTACAATACTGACACATCAGACTGGCACTTTTCAGACTTGAGCTGAAATACATATATATGTAGGATTTACAGCTTATATCAGGATTTCTGCATTTACAAATCAGAATTTCTAAATTTCCATTCCAGCAATTCTCTCTGCCTCTCTCCCCGCCCATCCTAGCAATCATATTATATATGTCATTTATGTGAATGAGTTAATGCCTTGGGTTTCTTGCAGGAGTGCAGGCTGTATATTTGTGGAAATGATCCAGGGTCAGCCAATATTTGCAGCAACTTCTGGTACTCATGAACAGCTGGAGAAGATCTGGGCGGTGAGTAAAATACACCCTGAAATGGAAGAGAAAAAGAATCCATTGCTCCAGCCTACTTAGTTTTGAAGTCCTAAGCACAGGTCCTGTGAATAGCAGAAATTATTTGGTCTAATCTGCCAAGTTCATAGCAGACTTTGTAACCCATTTTATATTTGGCAACTTTCTTACAGACACAGGAGTAAATCAAATGACTTCCCTTTGATGTTTGTCATCTCATCAAAAATTTAAAGCAAATTAAAGTGACATCAAATTGAAGAAGGCATAAAAGGTGTGCAGGTACTGCAAATTCTGTTGCTTCTTTTTAAATCCTTTACTTACTGTGGGATACAGCACACCCCATTCTCACAAAAGAGCTCTAATACTGCTCCTGAACTACCTTGAAAAATGGCAAGACCCTGAGGTTTGTCAGAGATCCTTCTCCATTTTAACTTGGCACATTTTGTATCACCCAGTTTATGGTGCGGCTCTAGAGACTGATTTGGCAGAATGGAAAGTGTAAAATTACTTTATAAAGGTAGAAGTGAGTGAGAGCAACATATTCGGGAGCTTCCGAAGTTGTTTTTTCTGCTGGGGAAACAGCAACACAGAGCCACACTCCTAGAGCAGCTTGGTAGATCCGAGGCAGTCAGCAGCACTGACAGGTTCTGTGTGTTCCTGACCGCTCTTGCCGACCCTGTTACTGACTCAACAGCAAGGTCAACCTATGGATTCATATTAGGTCTTGCTGTGGGTATCACTTGGTCTGTTCAGCCTGGAGAAGAGGACACTGAGGGGAGACCTCATTGCAGTTACAGCTTCCTTGTGAAGGGAAGTGGAGGGGCAGACAGTGATCTCTTCTCTGCAGTGACTGGTGACAGGACCCGAGGGAATGGGCTGATGTTGTGTCAGGGGAGGTTTAGGTTGGATATTAGAAAAAGTTTCTTCACCCGGAGGGTGGCTGGGCACTGGAACAGGCTCCCCAGGGAAGCTGTCACAGCACCAAGCCTGCCAGAGCTCAAGAAGCGTTTGTACAACACTCTCAGGCACAGGGTGGAATTCTTGAGGTGTCCTGTGCAGGGCCAGGAGCTGGACTTGATCCTTTTGGGTCCCTTCCAACTCAGCAGATTCTGTGATTCTGTGATTCTGTCTGCCCTTTCATATCTCCTCCCAAGGATTTACTCTTCTGCACAGAGTGTTTCCCAGGCATGGGTTTTCAAAGGAGAAAGTACAGAAAAAATTAAATTCATAAAACAGTGAGAAATTACTTTGCAGCCTTTAGAGTGCGTAAGTCAGATTTTTTCCTGCTTAACCCCTTCATGCAGAAACACCCCTGCTTGGTAGGGTTTTCCTCTCTGCTTGTAACTAGGAATGTGATAAAAAGTCAGACAAGTGCATCCAGTTCTAGACTTGAGTTCAGTCCATTTAAATAAATGCTGAATTTCTCTTTCACGGAGAGTGGGGGGAAAAAAGAATTATTGGGGAAAAAAAATCCGTACTTGGCCAATTAACAAGGTTCAAAGCCAGGGCAGGGTCCAGTTTCTCAGAGTGTGAATGAAGGCTATCCTTACACTTATGTCTCTGAGATCTCTGGATACATTTCCTGTGGTTTTGCATTAGAGGGTTATAGCACTATCGTAATTTCTCTGGTATTATAACTAATACCATGATTAATAGGATTTGTGCTATAGAAGGCAAAAAAACCCCTTATTTAAAAATCATGAGGAAGTTTAAAGAGCTATGAAATAATTAGTGCTTTTCACAGGAGGTTTTATGATATTATACAGCCTGGAATGAGGCTCTGTGTTAGACCAAGATTTCAAAGCTCCTTAGAGGCTTTCGATGTCTAACTTGAGATATTTTGCCAAGTGTGAGGTTCAGAACGGGGATTCCTACTGTGTTCTAATAGTCAGCTCCTTTCATGTACTAGTATTCGAGGCACCGTGCACTGGTACAGAGGCCATCTGCATTTGTGAGCACGAATCTGTGTCACCCAGCATGCTCATCTCCATGCAGGGCTGTTGGTTCAGACACCATATAGATACATGGTTGGAAAATCCCCATTCTGTGACATGTGTTTGTCCTGTTGAATCATCAGGACTGACTGGCTGTCATTTTACCAACAATTCTTCTAGAGGCAAGTGCCACCTAAAGCAGTCTCCATCCCCCACCTCTATCCCTGGCTGCTCACTGCTGCTCCTGTGTCACCTCTCCCATGTGGGACTACATCAGCTGGGCACCCTGAGACTTTATTTTCTCCCTGGCTTGCTCTAAATGAGAACAGCTCCTTTACCCAGCCCATCTTCTGGTTGCACAAACAGTAGCACTAATGACCACTGGCACTCGTGAAGGTGTGGCACAGGAGCAGAGCCAAATGGGAAGGGAAGGCTGGCAGCGTTGGTTATGGAATTGTGGCATGAGTGAATGCGAACTGCAGCATCTCCAGTTTGCTCATGGCATGGAGAGCAAGCAAACCTGCCAAACTTAAGATCCACCATTCAGATTTTGAAAGGCCAGGCACAGGATTTGCATGCAAAAGCTCCATCTTATTGGTTGACATCATGCTGAGAATGACTTCATGTGGGCTGGATTAGGCCACAGAATACCGACATAAAACATAAAATAAGACTTCCCAACAAAATTAAGCAAAATTAGCTAGGTTGATTCCTTCAGCTAAGTCAACACAGGAGAAGCAAGCAGTTAGAGAACAGAGAGAAAGGACAATGATTTACACCATCTTAAAGCATTTGCTGAAATACAGACACTGTAAAAATGTTTCTGGCTGAAACTGTCTTCCCAAGTGGACTGAACTGACCTGCACGGAGACCTTTCACTACAGAGTGAAGGATAGAGAAGCTGCTTTGATTTGTCTGATGGCATGGACAAGAGAGTTGACATCTAGAATTAGGGTGGATACACAACAGCTAAAACAATTGTTAGAGTATAATTAATTTCAAATAAATAACTGTGACATATTGTCTGATTTGGCAAGGAATCTCACTAAAGGTCCAGGGCAGGAAAAAAAGGAGAAGAGAATGGAAGAGAAGAGAAGAGAAGAGAAGAGAAGAGAAGAGAAGAGAAGAGAAGAGAAGAGAATTTGCCCCATTACACTGGAAAACAAAAAGAGATGCAAGTTTACAGGTTGGAAAAGCATCTTTTGTAAAGAAAAGGCTCAGAAAATACAAGTATAAATTCATACGTCTTTCAGTGATTGGTGCTCTGAATGCTTTTACTCCTCAATGTAGTAAAATGTAAGTATTTGCTGAAATCCTTGTGTAGACAAGTATAAGCACACACAAATAACTATTTTCTTAAATTCTTCACCAAATGAAGCAGAATGCTGTGCTGACCCTGGCAAGTATGACTTTGCTATGCACTGAACTTACCCAGTTTCCTCTGATGCCTGTAGAACTGATGTTTGACAGCTCACAAGAAACCTTGAAGAATGAGGGCCCACTGAGCAGGGCTTTCCTGGAAAGCTAACAAGATAGCAAAAAGAGCAAATTCTGGATTCAGGTTCAAATTCCAGCTCTCTCTTTCCTGTGCATATAGAGTTTGCTTTGGGCAGACCTGCCCTACTCACATGATACACACACACCAGCCCTCACCCAGGGCTGTCAAATTACCCTTGATGCGAGCCAACTTCCAACGTCCTTGGCTGGCTGAACACTGCAAGACCTTCTTTTTGGGGAGCTTTCAAGCTTCCAAGGCTGATTTTACAGGTGAGCAGAGACAAGGATCCTCCCCGTTAGTCTTTGCTGTGGCAGGCTGAGTCCAAAAGCAGTTTGGAACCACGGGCCACAGCAACCCGCTTTGCTGCAGAGGCCACCGTGCGAATGTGTGCCAGCGGAGAGATGCAGGCCCTGCTGGTGGCTGCCTTCTCCAGGTAACTGCAATTGTCACAGCTGCCATCAACTACCAGATGCTTTTCAACTGCAACAAGCTGGCTTTATATTTCTTCCTTCTTTAATGTATTTTTTCACTGATGCCTGTTTTCTTGCAATCTTACTACAAATTTTTGTGAGGCCAAGTTCCCCATGTCATATATCTCAGCTTACATTTTAAGGAACAGGAATTGCCTATCATATGCAAAGGGTAACTAATGTGAGACAAATCTAGTGTTGGAGAAGAGAAAGTGAATAAAAACCCTGAAACTTTTCATGTTAAAAATTCAGTTTTTTAAGAAAACTTGATAATTCTGGGGGTTGTCTGGATGAAAGCTTTGAATGATTGGAGCTAGCAGTACTGATTTATACTACCATTTCACATGCTGTGAATTCTTGTCAAATATGTGGCTTTACCTCTTTAGCACAAATCATCCATATCAAGAGGCACAAGGGCACTTTGCATGCGTTAAGTAATAATAATAACAACACCAAACACTCACAACTGCAGAAATCCAGATATGCTTGATCTGACACATTTCAGCAACTAAAATGAAGATGGAGGAGGCTTTACTGGCCCAGACTTTGCTCAGTGAGCAGCGACTGCTGAAGCCTGCAATCCCCAATAAAAGCCAAAGGCACTGCTGAAGCTCTGTATCCTTCAGAATGAGGCTCTGCACTGCTTTCTAGCCCCTGCTACTAGACCTGTCTGCCAGCTTTACTTTGTCACCTCAGAAGGCAAGGGTTTCTCTCGGAGCTGCCAGCCTGTGCTGCTGCTGAGCATGCCAGCTGCTGCCAGTGCAGGCGGGCACAGTGAGTCCCCAGCGCAGCTCTGGTGTGGGAGGACACCTTCACACTGAAAAGGGCTCAGCTGTGTGACCCCTGGGCTGGCAAGCACAGGCAGCAGTGGCACCTGGCAAAGAAGCTGCATATGCCTTCACTGATGTTCCCAGCAGCAACAGCATTCAGTCTCAGCAGGAGCCTTTCTGCTACATGATCAAGTGCTAAAATGTCAGTGTCCTTTATGCACAGTGGTAGATCCAGCAGCAGCCAGGGCAATGTAATTCTGCATCGGTTTACAGGGAAGACCAGTTACTCTCCACTGAGACTGATTCCTCCAACTCCACACCAAGGCAAAGAATGGGTAGAAAGAGGTTATTGTTCTTCTCACTCTCTTCCTTCTTTTGCAGGTATTGGGGGTCCCAACTGAAGACACCTGGCCAGGACTGTCCAAGCTCCCCAACTATAACCCAGGTAAGATTTAACTCACAAGGTCAGCTTTTTCTCTGAGCTGCTATCCACTAAATTGTTGGGTCAGTAATTCTTACGAAAAATCCTGTGCTTCAGTATTACTAAATCCCTTGAGCCCCTTAATGACAGTGGTGTTGTAGGAATCACAACAACACTGGGATTGGCCTAGTGTACAAACGAAGGTACATGTATGGCAAAGTTGCCTCGCTGAGTGCTGGTGTGTGTAAGTCTAATGGAAGATTTCATTGCTGCAAGTCTCACAGTGTATTTAGTCTCCACTCCTCAGTGCAAAGGACCAACATCTCCTGGTTTAGACTGGAAAAGCTGACAGGCACCTGGAGACGCAGTTTATCTGAACTTTCCTTATTTTTATGGAGATTGGCTTGGGGACCTTTAAACCTCAGCTTTAAAGGTCACTGTCCCTGATTTTGATGTGGGCAAGGTGAGAAATCTGTGTGATTTACAAAGCTGGATTCTTTTATTTCCACATGGGCTGGTAGAGAAGTCTGTGTCCTGGACTTCAAAGGGCCAGTTGTCTCTTATTTTGATGTGGGCAGGTTGAGAAGTATGCTTTGAAAAGCTAGCTCAGTCACTCTCCCTCTCCCTCTCTCTCTCCCTTTCTCTCTTTCTCTTTTTGTTTAATGTTTTCTCTGGGGAAAATATATTCAAGTGTCAGTGAGGGGGAAATGATGAGCACTGATTCTCAGCCTCTCAGCAGGATCATTCTGTAAGAGAAATATAAAAGTGAAATATTAAAAACCCTAGAATGTGAAATTCACCCATCTACAATCTAGCCATTCTCTCTCACTTATACCATAGGAGAGTGGTGGGGGGAGCCTGTCTATCTGGAAGGGGAAAAAAAGAACAGGGGGGAGAGGAGGAGGGAGAAGACGTGCTTTGAGCAAGAGGTTTACAGGTTTAGTAGAGCATAGTAACATCTTTTCAAAGAAGTGGGTGTTGCTCTGTGACCCAGTCCAAGATGCCCCTCCTTTGATTCTGCTGCATGAACACTAAACAGCCCTCATTTTCACATGGCAGCCGAGATTGGCTGAACAATAACCTGGTCTCACAGCCGAAAGGACTGGAATCTTTCACACAATTAGCTGAGACACATTAATCAAACCAGCGTGAAATGGGAATGTGTCGCTGTCCACAGCAAGTTTAATTTGGATAGCAAGCAAGCACAGAGCAGACAGCTGGAGGAAGCATTTTCTTCTCTAAGTTGTAGAAGGCTTGGCTGGGTAGTCTACAAGTTGAGAAGAGTAGTCTGGGAGATAAAGAAATGCTCATGTGTGGGAGGAACTAATCACAAGGAATTTTTTTATGCCAGTCATCTGCTAATACAAGGCCTCAAACATACACACTCCGAGTGATGGCGATTGGGTATCCTGGTGCTATGTAGAGGGACAATCTAAAAGTGCAAGCATTAAGGCTGTGCTAGCAAAGAAACTTGCCCAGACAGCAGAGAATGTGAGTGCCTAGAACTGCTCTGATTTGTGATTCCCTCAGCTGTTTTGTCTGAGTAGCAGTGCTATCCTCTGCTGCTGTGGAGGGTGCCAATGGCAGGGCCGGGAAGGAGAGGACAGGCACCTGGGCCACACGGCAATAGCTCCGGTGAAGTCAAGTCATCATAAGCAGTTTTCAAGTCTGACTTGCTTTGAGACTTGATAGAAAGTTTCCCTAATGGACTCCAGAGGAGCAGAATTGACCTGTGCTGTGCTGTGATACTGGGATGCTGGTGCCTTTTGTGGCTGGACCAGGCAGAAATGCAGGACTCAGAGGACACCGTTCTGTTGGAGCATCCCACGGAGCTGGCAAACACATGGAAGAGGGGTGTTACGTCCGTGTTTGGGGCAATAGCTGTGTTAGCTGGAGAGGAAATATCCCTTTCCCCTCCTGAGAGCCTAAGGGGCTGCGAGCTGTTCCAGCCACCTACTGGGACCAAGCACTTGGCTCACACCTGGATTACACAAACCAGTCTGGACAGAAGAAGGCTAGTCTAAAGTTGGACTATTTGACCTACTCATGAACTAAATCAATTCACTTTTTGGTGGGACTGCTAGTAAGAAGACAAATTAGTCTCTTTGTTTAAAGCTATTTGCCATTTATATGCTTCTGGGCTGCTCCCCTCTCTTCCCTGAAGCACAAATGCTATTTCCTCCCCAGGACATGCTCAGCCCGAGTACAGTCTGTGGAGTCTGCCTGAGAAAACCTTCTCTCCTGAGGTTATTCCCAGACCATTTGTGCGAACCTGGGTGCCTGGGTTGGTTCAGATAAGCAAACAAACTTTGGAGCTCTTCCCCAAATCTGATGGTTTGAATTCTTTTAGCTAGTCCTATTGATGTTCACACTGAGCACAGGCAGCAAACAAACAAACAGGTTCCTGCCCGAGGCAAGGAACGAACATGGGCAAAACAAAGCACTGAGGTGTGATCCTATTCTCATTGAAGTTGATGGCAAAACTCCCACTGGATTCAGCAGCGTAGGCTCAGCCCCAGACTGAGATTGTTACTGGAAGGGTTCCTGGGCCAGGTGGGTTAGTAGGAATCTTTGAAATGAAAGCTGGAAACCTTTAGATGTTTTCCTGTCACTGCTGTGGGCTTGAGCACATCCTGCTGCAGTCTGAAGAGGATACAGCAGGGGCTGTGGGGTCTGTGAGTCAGGCACACACAGGGCAGCTGGAGGAAAAGCAGCTCCCCTCCCTCCTCTACCCACAACTGGCAAGGGATGAAATGTGCAAAGGAGTTTTTGACTCCCCTATGCCCCGGTGTCTTCTTGCACGAAGAAGTTCAGGAACAGCCTCATGCCCATTCCCTACAGTTTGCCAAAGTGTCAACCTGACTCCAGGTGAATGGGAAGGATGAGTGTGTAACTCATTTGTGGCCAGCCCTACAGCTTGTGATTTCACCTCCTCTCTGCTGGAGAGACACTTGAGGTAGGGACTTACGTGCAGTCATGGGGTCTGCAAGCAGGTTTGAGAGCCATTCCCAGGAGAACATGAAGGATTGGGAGAGCTCCTGCCCCCATCTCAGCACACTCGCTGGCTGTCTCCCTGGCTCCCTGGGCTTACCAGCCCTACCCATAGTGACAAGGCTTTGCCCTGTGTTTGTTCATTTGTTCTGTTCCCTCATTTTGCTTCCCCTGAAAGAGGCAGTTGTAGCTCTGTTAACACTATTTTTGAAAGCTCTCATGCTGTGTGAGCTCAAATCCTTGCATTAATCTACTGCTGTGTTCATTTCACTGCGCTGAAAAGCAGTGAGTTTAAATCCCCTCTAAACACCATTGGTGACACCAGAAGGCCAGTGTTTTGATCCAACCCCATTAATGGTTACAAGTTTGAATCTAGACAGCGGGGGTCAAGGGCAGGAAAGGATTAGGCATCACAGCCCGTGACATTAAGCTAGGGCTTTTGCCAAACTGGGAATACTGGAGCGCCCAATGTACCAAGTTGGTTTTTGTTTTCTTTTTCTGACATTTGGATTCCAAGGAGTGGGGGACAGTCCATTTCTATCTACAAAATTATGAACTCACTGAAGTGAGCGTTACTCATCGATTTATTGCACAAGGCTGACTGATGAAGTTTCCTGTGCCAGGTAATATCACCTCACAGAGCAGATACAGGTTTCACACAAGACCTTTTCAGATGAAGCAATGACTTTCCAATAAAGCCTAGTTTTTCACGTATCTGCAGGCTTTGGTATGCTGAATGAGATTTAGAAGCTTTCCAGAGTCAACTTGTGCTTCCAGGTACGGATTTTCAGTGTCTGTTGCTTTTCCAAAATGTCACCAGCAGATGGAGGCAACAAGCAGCAGGCCCTGAAACGCAAACTTCCCGTGACGTTTGTGAAAATGCGGATGAAGTCTGCATTCCGAGTGCTTTTCCTTTTTTTTTTTCTTAATCTCATTTTTTATGCTGATGTTTCATTTAACAAATGGGATGGTTGAAAACTGAATTCTAAAACGATAAAAATTTTATTGTCATAATAAACGGCATGTGGCTTTGATCTCGAAGGGAAGAGCAGCACTGTAACTAATGTGCAATGTACGCTAGCCAGGGTGTAGGGAAACTTCCCATCTGTGTGGCAGTGGGCACAGCCTGCAGTTTCCAGCCTGCCGCACAGACAGAGCTGTGCTCCTGTCCTGCAGCCACAGAGATTTCACTAATGAGAGAAATTTTCCCTGTGAGCCTGCAACCCTACTGCCTTCATCCAGCAGCACTTGGCATCCTCTTTCTCTCTCTTCATCAATTAGGAAAGTTTAACTTTTGTCCTCTGGCTTGCTTGCCTCATTATCAGTTCATTAGCCACTTCCACCTGGGTTTTCAAATAGGAAGGTATTTCCTCATTAGCACACTCTGCCTTGCATAAGGATAGAAAATAACAAACCTGAGTGCTACCTTTCAGATCTACACATATAGTTTAAAAAGCCAATCAGCCCTATACAATCTCATAATTTTGTGTCTAGATCATCATTATGAGATGATTAAATCAGTAGTTTATCCACTTTTTGGAATGATCTAAATATTCTTTTTCTCTTACCTTTATGGAGTAGCTGTTTACAGTGTTTTACAATTTTAGATTGGTCTTAATCTTACAGTAGGGAAAATATTTACTGGTCTGTTTTTACCTTACTCAACACAATGGGGCCTCAGCATTCTCTAAGGATTTGTCTATATGGGGTCAGTCAGGAGATTAATCTGAACTGATTTAAAGTGCATTAGTTAACTGCATTAAATCCTTGAGCAGAGACACACTGTTTTCTTACCCGTATCTTCCATTTATAATCAAAGCACTGTATACTCAAAGTGGCAAATTTGGCAGCCCTCACTCAAGCTGAATTCCTCACTGAGAGATGTGTTTGGACAGGGACAGGAGTAATTGGCTCGCTGGCTCTTACACTATCCCTTGCAGATAATTATTAATCTCCAGGTTACATAAAAGATAAATTTAAGTCAAGAGGCTTGCTCAAGACAGCAAACACTATAATTCAGGTATTCCTCCCAGTTCCCAGTAAGCAAGCTGATATTTCTATTTCTAATGTAAAGAAAATCCTATTTCCTCTTTGGAATGTTAATCCTGAAAATGCACTCCACAAAAACAAAGTGACATTTCACTTAGATAATCATTGAAACATTTTGCCCTGCTGTTACCAACTGAGCATGCATTTTTAAAATTCTGTGTTAAACTCATTAGAGAATATTAATGTTAAAAGATTTCAGTAGATTTAAAGTAAAATACTTAAGTACTGTTGGCATTTTTACTAAATATTTAATGAAATTGATATATTGTCATAGAATGTTTTCATCTCACGAATCAAGTTTTTCTGACAGGAAATTACAACATCTGAAAGGTTTCTGGTCAGCTCTGTGAAGAGGCAAAATTTTCTACCTCATACAGAAATTTTTTTTGCCTTTCCAAACCATTTTAAAAATTGTTTTTCTTCTATTCTGTCTGGAAACTTTACATCTCTACTCAATATGGATAATTTATTTCTACGCTTTTATTACAGTCAAGGGGGCAAAAAGAAGGAAAGATGATCCAGTGAAAATGTTACTAGTGATCCAAGAGGAATGTTCTGCCAGTCTTGGTGACTTATTTGGGAAGGGTATTCAAGGTGCTAATCTATAACTTCTGTATATTGGTGATATTCCAGTGCGGTGGCACATAAACCATCATGAATCCCATCCCAAGCTATATTCCCATTTACTGCTCTAGAAATTACCCTAGTATTTGGGTGGAGGAGAACAATTTAGTTCTGAACTGTTACTTACCCTGTGATAGACGGGTTTAACAACCTGCTTGCCTGGTTTAATGGTGAAAGATTGCTGCTGGAAAGGTCAAGGGCTGGAAGTTCAGTCATTTGCACTTTTTCAAGTTGTCTGTGTGTCAAGTCAGACGCTGGGTCTGGCGCTCTGGGAATGGCCGCGCAGGCAAAGGTGGAGGGGACTCGCAC
This sequence comes from Melanocharis versteri, assembly GCA_013397845.1. Classification (NCBI taxonomy): domain Eukaryota; kingdom Metazoa; phylum Chordata; class Aves; order Passeriformes; family Melanocharitidae; genus Melanocharis; species Melanocharis versteri. The sequence goes on from VZTG01001084.1 coordinate 111,865, forward strand.
TTTGACTGCAGGAGGCAGCTCCTGTCCCTGGGTGAAGTGAGTGCCTGGTGCTTCCAGGCAGGAAGGGAGGGCAGATGCTCTTGGAGGGTGCAGCATAAAGCCCAACCGAGCTCTGAGTCTGCTGGCAACAGCCCAGTGGTGCTTGCCTCCTGGTGGTCTCACTGCTGTGGGGAATGCTTGTCCAGGCTGAGCTGGAAGAGAGGTCGACACCACCCTTCCTGCTCTCCTTTCCATGACTGGAGTGCCACTGTTCATTCTGTCCTGTCAGAAACATTGCTCAGGAAAATGTAGGTGGGTAGAAATTGCAGCCTTTCTGATGCAAGAAAATCTCTCTGTTGATCAGCTTTAAGGGGAAATTTTCCAGGTTTAAGCCGTTCATTCATTCATATCAAAGTCTGAGAAAATTCATGTTTTACAAAAAAACATTTGAGGAATGTATTCCTCTACATTTACCACAGTGTTTAGAAATATGTCCTTGAAAAATATTGACAAGAATACAGACTTCACAAAACTGCAAACTCTGCTAAGTTCCAGCCTGATAGAGAGCACAACAATCAGTGAGTACAAAGCCTCCCTGAGTGTGGTTAACTGGACAAACAACAAACTGAGTGAGAGCTGTGGACAAGAAGAGAGTGGGATCCAAGTGCCTTGTCTCCATCCTCAGTCTTACTGCTGCATCCATGTAGAAAAGCCCCATGTACCCACAGGGCAATATGTGAAGCTCAGCAGCCCCTTGGAAAGCCAAGACAATTGCTGGGGATTCAGGCCTGCAAACTTGTTTTTGCTTCCTTTGTGTGAAGGCTGTAAGGACTGATACTGCTTTTATTGATGCCAAAGCTGAGGCTCGCACTGTAACAGGAGGAGGTCCAAGGCCTGTACTCACAGATATCTGAAAGGAAAGGGTTACAGAACTGCAACAGCCTTATTAAGATCAATGCAGGTACTCAAGTCCTATAGGAATAATGTATATTTATAAATAATAAGATGATAGATTCTATAGGGCCCTTTGAAATTCTGAGCACATTTTTTGTAGAGGCTCAAAGAATGGGTTTTGGCTTGATTTTCATTTAATCTTGTGATGGCATATTACACTTTCTAGAACTGGTTGCTTCCAGGAGACCTCAGAGACTCCAAGTCGTCTGTGACAGGTAAGCTACCTATAACAGCAATGTCAAAATCGCCTCTGGGTTTATTTGTTTCTTTATGCAATCATTTAATTTGAAATGAGCTCTTTTGGCAAGCTCAGGAAGAGCAGGGTGGCTCTGTAGTAACAAGCAGATCTAACATCAGTTAAGCAACTGATTTTGAGAGATCGCAGCAAAGGTAGACACATAGTGGGTTTATTATTCTCAGAGGAGTAGTGATTACTCTGAGATAAGCAGTGATTCAATGACTTTGTGTGCAGCTTTTTGTGGGGCACAGTTCGATTGAGAAGGTCGTACTTTCCCAGGCCCTCTTGCCCAGACTGAGGACACAGACTTCTCACTGTCCCAATTTTCATTTTTGAAAACAGACTGTAGGAATGTTGCTCAACAGTGGTAAGGAAGACATGCTAGTACAGCATTTTCATGAAACAATGAAATCATCTTGTGATTAGTTAGGAGGGGAAAAATCACATTCTTAGTGGCCAAAAGCTATGAGGTGAAGGCCATGGTTACACACTCAGCTTGACCAGACACACCAGCACTGCTGAATGACTCCCTAGTGTGCTAAGGGAAGGGAGTTTTTCTTCAAGCACATAAACACGCACACACCCCCATATACAGAATGTATAGACGTATCGGTGAAAGAAATTTATAATCAAAGTGCCCTAACCTAGCTCAGGGAGTCATTCAAATCAAATCCCCCTGAACTGATCTTGAGGCACACAACAGGTTTTATAGATATGTAGGGAAGGACAAGATAGGATTTGTCCTCAAGATTGTGTACATGCAGACGTCAATAATCAAATATCCTTTGAGGACATAACTACATATTTCATTGCTGCTGTTTATTATCTGTTCAGCTGACTGCTTGGGATCCAGCCCTGCTAGGAGTGAAGTATGCTGCCCTTCAGAGCAGGATTTCCCAGATGCTGTTCTAAATGGCTGAATGAACACGCTAAAGTTTTCAGCAAAGCACAGGTTACTGAAATGCCAGCCATTGTCACGCACAACTTGAGAAACACAGAAAGCTCAGTATGCCCCAAACCCTGATAGTGCAGGTCCTGGAACAGAACAAATCCTCTCTCAGCCTGAACAAAGAAATAAGTATATTCCTTGCAACTGTGCTGTACTGCACTTCTGCTTTCTGGCTGTAATCCTTTGACAGACCCCATTACAGGCCATACCAGGTGGCTGGCCTAGCACCCCTGTGGCAGAGCTCTGGGCTGCATGTGGGCCAGCTCCAGCTCTGCCTTAGAGTCCTGGTGCTGCCATGGCCAAGTAACTGCCTTGGAATGCTCAGCTTGGGAGAAGGAAAGAGCTGCTTCATACAGACCGCTCAGCCATGAGTCTCCATGGACAATTAAGAAATCAAAGGGGAGCTCTCCATAGAGCTTGGCCACCACCAGGAAGCCTGAGCCATGGTGGGAAGCAGTGAACTGTGTTGCTGCCCAGAGTGGGAGCCTGCAGCAGCAGCAGGGACCAAGGGGGCAGAAGGTCTCCAGTAAGACCCTGCCATGGCAGGGGCAGCCTGTCATGCAGCTCTAGCAAGAAGCCTCAGACTGGATGCTTTGGCTCCCTGTCCCATCCCTGCTCCCCAAGGAAGCAGGGGCTTGAACGGTTTTGCTGAAGGTGAAAATTCAGCAATTATCTACCACAGTGAGGCCAGATACCTTTTACAAATTCGTTTCTCAGGGTCTCTTTCTCTCCTTCTGTCTTGGTGTTTTTTTCCTCTTCTTTTATATTTTACATTTTATATTTTATCTCCTCAAAACAAAAATGTCAGCATGTTGAATGTCCTGGATAGGGAGGGGGAGTGCAGGGGCAGGGGGATCCCAGTCCCTGATGTCACTTGGAGGGGAAGCACCGTTGGGGGCCGAGGGAGGAAGCACAACAGGCCATGCTGTGAAGCTGAAATGTGATCAGAACAAACAAACAAAGTAAAAGCTGTAAAACTAAATGACTATTTTTATTTGTTTCCTTGTTGGTTTGTTTTCACTCTTCCACTTCCTTGTCCCCAGCTGTGTGCTCCTCTAGAGAGCAGCCACTTGGCATTGGTGTTTGCTGGGCATGGAGCATGTGTGTATTACATTTATTTTAAGCACTCATCCTGAGAAACAGATTCTTCTCTGTGAATCCCCAACACATTTTACAACCAGCTGCACTACTGGTACTGGGGTTGGAGAAGAGGAAATGGTACTTTCTTTATGTTTATTAGGTTTGACCTCTAGTCTTCTCAGTGGGCCAGTCATGTTATTTTCTACATTTGGATTGTCACTGTAAACTTGTATCACTAAACCCTGATATTACAGTCACAACATGTAAAATATAGTCTCCTCAGCATCATTTCCCCTTTCACTTACAACCTTCTTTTTACAAAACAGAAATTTGTTTTCAAAATTTGACTGTAAACATGAGTTTGAGCTGAAATCTGGATGCATATACTCCAACATAGTCAAACTCAGATGGAAAACCAAATGTCCTGAAAAGCTATATAGCTGGGGTGGGTTTATCCAGCTCCCCTGTGTCCCTCCACTATCTTTGCCTCAAGCTGAGAAGGGCTGGGTCATGGTCTGGTTCCAGCTTTCATCCTCATCTCCTGTGCTATTCTTTCTTCTGTTTTCCTAGGATGAGCAGGGTGCCAGCAGCAGAGAATTTGGCCTCCAGGATGCTCACAGCCTTCCCTCGAGGCCGAATCTCTGCACAAGATGCGCTTTTTCATGGTTTCTTCAGCCCTCTGCCTCCTCAGCTCTATCAGGTTCCTGCTGGTAAGTTAACTCTCAGTTTCATCTCACCAAGCAAGAGCTGCTGCATGTGCTATTTACTGGGAGTTTCCCCTCTATTTTGAAAGTCTCTACCATTCACTCAGATATCTCTCTTTTCTGCCTGCACTCCCTCCCCACTCCTGTATGCTGCGAAGTTTACATCCCATTGCAAATTTGACAACTTATTTTTCTGTTTTCTTCCACTTGACCACTGTGTTGATACTAGAAGGGGACCTTGATGGGCTGCCACCATGGTCCATCTGCAAAGCAGAGATGTATATGCCTTGACAGGTCATTTCTCCCCCATTCTGTAACCCCAAGGGCCTGGAGATTTCCCCGGCTCAGTCTGTGTGTTCAGTGTAACTCGCCTGCTGGTCCCTCCTGATGTCCTGAATTCCCATCTGCTCAGCATGGTGTGCTAGCCCCAGTTCCCTTGGACTGCTCCTCCAGCTCCCTTTTGATGTTGAGACAGCTGTTCCTTGTACTCTGTCACACCAGTTCTCCCTCAGTTTTACCTGCTTTATTTTCTTCTTCCCTTGCTCCCTTTCTCTTAAGCACCCAGCTGCGCACACAGTTCTGCCTCTCCTGGCCTGAGCTGACAATAAATACAGGGTCTCTCAAGCTGCAGTTCTGCTCCTCACTAGGAAAAGCCCCCTCCTATCGGGCAGCAGGCCAAAGGGACCTTGCATTCCCTGTTGCCTCCTGGGCACCCTCTACGTTAGTTAGTTTGGTGGTGTTTTTCAAGATAGGGGCAATTAAGAAAAAGCCTTCATGGACTGTGTTGTCAAGCTACTGGAAAACCAAATTTCTGGCTCCTGTGACACATCCCAAGTGAAGGAGCAGCCAGCTAGCATCTGTCCCAATCCCCCAAACCACTGCCCTTCAGAAGGTGCTCTGTGTGTGTATGTGCTTGAGTGAGAGACATCTGCATTCCTTTTCTGTTCACCCAGCCACAGAGCACAAATCTACTTTGACACTTTTAGAAAAATGAAAAGATGGAATCTCGCAGGAGCCTGCCTGTGCCGGGGGGGGAGGAGGGGAGCACGCACAGCAGGAGGGAAGTTGACTTTTCTTTATACATATAGGGTTTTTTCCATGCAGAGTTTAAATTATGCCTGATAAAAGGAGTTTCGTGGATGTTTCAGTTCTTTCAAACCCTCCTGGCTTCCTCCCAATTAAATGAGGTTTGTCAAAGCCACAGGGCTCTGCTGCTGCCAGAGAGGCGGACAAGCACTTCCCGCAGTGACATCTCCAATCCCCAAGGGAGAAGATGAAAGTGTCAGTGCCGAGAGAGAGAGAGAGTGTGGAAAAAAACAGGTACAGAGACAGACAGTGTGAGAGAAAGGGAGACAGTGAGGAGAAAGAGAAGGAATGAGAAAACAGATTGGCATAATGTGTCAATCTCTCCGATATGCTGCCAACAAGGGGACAGATTCATTTCACCCGGGTTTAGGTGCCATCCCATATTTATTATGCCCCATAGTGCAGCAAGAAGTACCTTGTGGACAGGGGACTGCATGGCGTTATCATAGCAACCAATGTGTTGAGAACAGAATCAAAGTGCACAGGGCTGAAACAAGTACAGTACGATCATGCAAGACCATATTCATGAGTGACTCATTAAGCCTGTAAAATTTAGGCAATTCTGAATAATTCCCCATGTAGCCATTCCTATTGCCATAATTGTTTAAGACATTTGCTCTCTTGTGTCACTTTGGCATAACAGTATTTTGGAATTTAACTGTATCATTTTAAAATTCTTGTTGCTATGATAACAGTGCAGATTTTAAATATATTCTGTTCCCACTTTGTTCTGGAGGATGCTGGCTATTAGTTGCCATCCTCTGAAGGGGAAAGTTAAAGCAGAAGGGCAAAGAATGATCTGGAGATGAAAGGTGAAAGAAGAGGGGGTTGATCCCAAGATGTGTGAGAGAGTAACAGGGAAACAACATTTGAAAAAATAAAAGGTTCTCGTAAGAAATTATTCTCTGTTTTTATGAAATAATTGTATTCATAACTGTCCTTTTTATAAGTTGTTATGGCAAGCTGGAAGCTAGAGGATGTTTTTCAAAGGTCAGTTCCTGGGAAAAAATAATTGGAGAAATCACTGTTTCGAAGTTAAGTACCCCTCCAACTAGCATGTTTCTGATTACTAGGGGGAATGTTAATGGTTAGAGGCTGGCTGCTGCTCCTGGGAAGGGAGAGAGGGAGCACAGGGCTCTTTGCTTCCTGGAGGTCAGCTCCTACAGAGTGGAACAGGTTGCTTTTGCTATGCTCATCTGAGCGCAAAGTGCTTGAAAAAAAAGTAGCCCATGCTCTAAGGGAGGAAGAAGATTCTCTGTCCTCTGAGTGGGGCTGGCCCCCAGACGGGCCTCTCCTACAGCTGCTCACTCCTGTGCCTCTAGCTCTAGGAGGGGATTACTGAGGCCTGAGTTCAAACCTCACTCATCATCTTGGTGGCCTTAATTCTACATGTGCCACCAGCACCTCTGGATATAAAACCAGAGAGAGGTGCAAGGGTTTCTTCAGCTTCCCTTCAGTGTGGCCAGTAGTCTAAGGGGTGGCAGTGATGACCTTTCGTAAAACTGGAGCATTTGCTGTCCTTTTTCTGGCCAAAACCAATCCTGACACAATTATCTTTGTGCAGTGCAGCCCTGCAGTGCAGCAGCTCTGATAAAACTTTAGTCTAACCCTTTGCCACCTGCTAAAGCAGAATGTTTTCTGTCCAATTAATCCATCCTGGAAGAAAGATGAGATCCTTGAATCAAGAAAGCATGAGCTGTGCTCTCAACTCAGTGTCAATCCTGAAGTGCAAAGGGCCTTCTGAGGAAGTATCTCACTCTGTTGTCAGACAGGTCAGACACAGTAACAATTGCAGCTTATTATTCTTAGTTATAGATTTGGTTTATTTTCCCTCTCTTTTGCCCTCCGATGCTTTAGAGCAGGCATGCAAGCAGGGAAGGTAAGCAGTGGGATTTGGGGTTACCAACAGTGCACTCCCAAGAAAACACACTGCAAAAAGAGCCCTGGCCAAACCACCCAGGCACAGGGCCCAGGGAGGCCTGAGCTGGCAGCTCAGATCCTTTCCCCACCGGACCAATGTCCAGTCTCAGCAGAGAACTTTCTCTCAGTGTAGGAGACGTTCAAACCTGGCCATACCCTCAGCACAGCAGTTAGTAAATTCCAGTGTGTGCTCCATGAGGACGATTGTGTGTTGCATGGGTGTGATCCTGGCTGTGACTAGGAGGTACTTGCTCTTTTGGGGTACAATTGGTCTCTAATTGTTACTTCCCTCAGCAACACAAAACCAGTGCACCAGATGATGAAGACACTGTACCATTTCTCCTGAAACAGCCCACTATTCAACCTTTCAGAGACAGGGAGGAGGAGGAGGGAGGCTTGATGTTGACAGTCATTTTAATATCTGCTGCGTCTAAACTAAGACAAAGCAAGTAAGCAAGTGTGGGCAATGAGGAGGTTAAGGCTGCAAGCCATTGCCTACCAAAAATCCCATTACTGTTGGGATTAGCCAGCACTGGTAAATGTTATTGCAGGGGACATATAAAGAAGAGCTGGCTTTCATGACCCCTTGTTTGGGTTGGCTGGTTTCCCTAGGTTCTCTTACATAGCAAAAAAGTTTATACAGTCACTTGTTTTTTTTACCACTCTGCTTTGTGACCTCTGTACACAGCAAATAGATATCCTTCACTGCAAGTCAGACACTTACAAAGTTCCTACCAGGTGTATGAATCTGGTTTATTATGTGTCTTAATACAGGAATAAACCAAAGCAAGTGTTGAGCAGGAAATTCAGCTGCCCCTCCGAAGCCAGAAGCATTCTTATCTGTGTGGTGATAAAACAAATCTTCACTTAGCTTAGGAAAACCACCCCTCACTTCACCTGGTGTGATCCCCACAGTGGTGGAAGATCTGCTTGCCTTCATACTGACAGGACATTGAAGTTTTGTATTCTGTCATTAAGCCACCACCCTAGGAAAGAGCTGTGGCAACATCACAGCAGATGCTTGCCAAGTGCACAGGACTCCGGACATGTTGCCCTGTTTAAGCTCTTCCCCGCATGCTGTCCTGGGGCAGGCATTGTGCTGGGCACTGTTTAGGAGCACGGGGCAAAGGGGAAGATGGGAAAAGAAGGAAAATTTCCTTTGCTCACTTCCCAGCTCCTGCTCTTGCAAAAGCAACTGGCGCAAAGTTTGGCCCACATGACTTGTGGAAACAAAGTCCTACAGACATGGATCAAATGCTCTGGCTCTCATTGATCTCAGGCCAGAGAATCTCTATAAAGGTCTTATTGTTCAGGGAGACAAACCGCTCTTGGGGGGAGTGCTGTTAATACCGTTCATGGAGGCAGACACTATTGCATCAGAGGTTTGCAGATGTTTTTCTGTACTTTGTCTAATTGCAGGTTATAGTTGAGGTTTCTTTAACTTCCATTTTCCCTTTAACACTCTTAAATGCAAATCTGAAAAGATTTAGTTGTCTTGTTTGCTGTGAAAGACATCCAGACTGGAAGTCTGATGTAGTCATTTCCCATTCTCAGGTGCACTTCTGACTTCACCCAGTTATTAGCAGAAAAGAGTAAATGGGGACGTAGTGATCAGGTTTCTAAGGCACAGAAGTTAAAGCTAAGTTTGAGATTGTGACAGCAAGCAACCATGAGCATAGGAACTCAATTAGCCTGAAAGACAACTATCTCATTATCTTTCCTAAAATGATATAAATACATAAGAATATAAAAATTTAAAATAAACTCTCTATTGACTGTCTAGATGACTGAATTTCACTGCTCAATTTCTTTAAACACCCACTTTAGTATTTATTTATTCTAAGCGTGAAGCAGCTACGATAATTAGACTGTCAGATTTGGTAAGTTAATGAGGAGTCACTGGAGTGGAAGGTTTTGCATTTGTGAGATTGCTGAAGGAGAGAAGCTCCGTGCCTTCGCTCTATCTCTTTTTTCTTTTTCTTTTTTCCCCCTCTGCTGGGTGGGAAGGAGAGAGCTTGGCAGTCCACAGATCCATTTGAATCCTTTTGATTAGTGGGTTGCATTCCTACCACTGTTCTACCAAATAGTATTTTGCTGGTTGCTCCAAGAAAAAGAAAAAGAAAAAGAAAAAAGAAAAGAAGCTGCAGATGAGATTTCTAGAGAAGGGTGTCTAGATTAAAGAAATAATTTTCCAAAAACAATCAGAAGGAATGCAGCTGTGAGAAACAGGATCCTGAATTAGTTTATATTGTGTCTAACGTCACAAGAGAGCATTAAGAAAGTAGCACAATGAAGGAAAAGGACCATTTTGCAGCTTTCTCTTTAACCTGATTTTTCCACAGGACAATCAGTGCTCACAGTTCCAGGAGTGAGACTGCAACCTGAAATCTGTGACCTGTTTGCTTCTTACCGAAAAGGCCATGTCTCAGGAGGTTTGAGCAAGTTTTGGTAGAAATCATGGATGCTTGAATAATTCTTGGGTAAGTATGTAGTTGCCATTGTCAAAGCTGCTGCCATCATCCTTAGCACATGAATTCCTTCGTGTATTGAAGATGGGAAAACAGATCTGATACTCAGGGCTGGATGATCACATTCCAGGGTGAAAACGAAGTGGAAAATCTCACATTTAGAGAGAAGAGATCAGCAAGTCAATGGCCCCCAATGAACAATGTTCAGTGGTATCATGGGAGGTTTGGATTTGTTTTGTCATATTGCCAAGTCTCAGACCAGTGCCCTTTCCTCTGATGCCTCCCCAGTCAAAATATTGCTTAATTTCCCCATTGCTTAAACTGATTAAATTGCTTTGTTCTCCTTTGTCCTTGCCTACTGAGTTCACATTTCATAGCTTACTTGTTTTGATTTCACACACATTGGAACTTGAGCAGAGCTAGGCAAAATCTCCTTATCTTGTAATATCCTTGGTTTTAATTAATCACTATTTTAATGTCACACTTCAAAATGATGCTTCAGCATCAATATTTTTCATCTCCTTTTTGTTACAGAGGACCAAACGCTCACTTAAAATCACTGTTATTGAAAGAAATTACCAGAAAATATACTTTTATTATATCCTGTCTCTTTGTTTACTTTGTGCATTTGTTAGCAGCATGTGTCCTGTCAGTGTCACTGCTGGGTCTGGGCTTGCAGGGCAGACCTGGAAACTGATCTTGAGGCCAAATTAGTTTGACTGTCTTATTGTCTGCCAAGCTAAGAGGCAACCTTAGGATAGCAGGACACACCTCAGCTTTCTGAGAGCACACCATCTGTGCTTTCAAATGCACTTAGATGGCACGTAGCTGCTCTAGGATCAGGTCCCAGCACTCAGTGCCTGGTCTCACAGCCTCTCTACCCCTTCTGCCCTCATCATGTAGACAACAGCAGGCAGAGAGGCCAGCCTGGAATCCTTTTAAAAGAAAGACCTGACATTGCCAGCGCTGTGACCAGATTGGGTTTTGGATGCAGCCTGAATGCCTTCCCTGCTCACCTGCTCGGCTGAGTGCAGACAGGACGGCTGTTCCCCCTCTGTGATCAGAGAGGAACTAATCCTGCCAGAAAAGCTGGCTGTCAGTTCCACTAAGGCTTCTGGGACAACTCACTTGAGGAGGGCACTCATGCATCAGTGTTCAATAAACTTGGATTTGGCCCTTTTTAAACGATTTAGAGAGCATTTCACAAATATATAATGTAAAATAGTGAAAATTTGGAACTAGTAGGAGAAACACTTAAAACTCTTAAACATTTTTTTTATATTAACCTGGCCTCAAAATTATTGTGTCCCTTTTTTTTAGCTGTTTACAAAGCATACTAAACAAACTTAAATGTCAACTTGAGTTTTCTTCTGCAGTTCATTACAGGAAAACCTTCTATATGTGATGGTGTTCATATTATTAATTTTCTTTTTTAAAAAGGCATCTGGATTCAGACATGCAAACAAGGTTATAAATGAAACGGTAATTTTTTTTGTCATTTTAATAGGCTACCAATGGAAAGCAGGGGGTTCTGTATGCTTTTTCAAATCTAATGAGAGGTAGATAGGCATCTAAAGCACAACAGCCTCACGCTGGCACATGAGAGAATGGAATTTCCTGGGAACATAATGAAACTGGCCAGCCTTCCTTCATTTGCCAACCAGAGTTAAGTTACAAAAATAGACAAAACCAGAAAACTAAATATACCAGGCTCCATCTTGAATCCATGGGCCCTGAGCAGCACAGCAAGGGACAAAACATCATTATAGACTCATCCTTGCTCTCCTCCTGGTTTCAGGAAAAGATGAGATACAGTCGGTCATCTATCCCAGGGTGATATATAGTCCGTGCCAACACTCCACCCATTTTCTACCCTATTCCACTCACCACTTCCCCTCTACCTGCTGAGGAAGAACATATGGATCATTGGAATCTGCTACTGTTCTCATTCTGCCTCTCAAAATAAATACTCAGATAACTAACGCTGTGCCTCCTATATGTATGTGATACTGTACCAGCTAAGTGTAGTTGAATCTACAGGAAGAGAAGAGCCTGTTTTTAACCAACTTTTAACAAGCAGAGTGACTGAAGGCACTAGCCCTGCAGAATATCTGTAATTGGAATTTATTTTTCTTTTTGTTTCAGGACTTAGGCCATGGGTTTTTACCCTAATAGAATTCCTCTGCAATAGGGGCAAATTGTACCCTCCCTTACACCAAGGACCTTTGAAATAACTCCTTATGTTGACAAAATTAAGAAAAATCTTTGAGATTATAAAACAAGGACACAGTTGGAGGGGTGGGGTGTGTGTTTTTAAAAGTCACCTTTCAGCAGAAGAGAATGAAATTGTGCAGATGTCCTGCCTTTTGTTTTTCAGAAAGCAATGTCAGAAGGATTGACTTGGCAACGAAGATGTAACAGCACAGTCTGGACACTGGACTTGCAGAATATACTCAGCCATGTGTCACTTAATAGAGAGCTCCCTGGACCAGAAGATCGATGTACAAACAGGACAGATGGGGACTGACAATTGAAAGAATGTAGAGGCTCATCCAAGGCTTACAGAGACCTGTCATTCCTGGGGTATGCCTACAATCTCCTTCAACAAAAGAGCTCCTGAGGGAAGGCGGGGATTAGTCAAAAGTTGAGTGAAGTCTCCAGGGAAGATGGTTTCTTCGATAGAGTTGTCAACAAAAGGAATTGTTTAAGACTATTTGTTATAATTTCCTAGAGGGAGCTTCTGCCATTACTAACAGGATTACCAGCATACTGGTTCCACACCAGCAGAGCATTAGACATATGCATTGCAGACTGGTTGCTTAGAGCTGAATTCAGGGGTCTTATACAGCATCCCAAATGTGTGCAGGTGTTGATGAGCAGAGGGGAGATGGCAGAGAATTAAGATGCAGCCAAATGCAGTCCATTTTTGGTCCAGCTGTTGCAGAGAGTCCTGGCTCATTAATGAGTTTCCAGTGTTTTAATCTCCTTGATCTCAAGGCTGATGACAGACCATGAGAAGGAAAGCTAATCGGAGGTGAGTGCTGATGGCGATACATGGGGAAATCAGAGACCTCTTTCCCAACTGCAATAACTACGAAATTTCTCACAGAATTCTTACTGGAAGAATTGGGGAAAAAAGTAATTTACTGTGTTCAAGTACTAGTCTGCTTGGTTTCAGTTGTCTTGGATACTGTTTCTTAGCTCTGTGACATAGAAAGCAGTAGCCTTGGTGTAACCTCCCAGCACATTTGGGAAGAAAAGGAAGACAAAGCTAAATCACTGTTAGTATGTGAAGACATACTAACCTTCTTGAATATTTTTATTCCTCTGAGTAGCATCACTGGCATGACTGGGAGAACTTCTCTGAGCAAAAATTATGCAGAGCATTTAGGGACTGGAACAAAACCGGTCAAGGAGCTATGGGTGGCAGCCATAGAAACAGCTGAAAGGTGAGCTTTTAGTGCAAGAGAGCTGCATCTCCAGCCCCACTCCAGTCCATCGTTTACCAAACACACACTGCAGATCTAGGCAGGAAGCAGCACAACTGTTTATGTTCCCCTTTGCCCTTGCTACAGACATAATTTCGGGAGTGTATAGATTAGCTACATAAAAGGGGACATAGACTATCTGCAGGCACTGCTCAGTTAAGAGGACAAGATAATCCTTAGGTTACATTCCTTAAAATTCTCTGCCCTGATGAAAAGGCAAGCTATGTCCCAAAAGTCTTTCTAGCTCTAGATTGCATGGACTCTGATCTCCCAAACATCAGCCATTCAATGACCTGACCTCCCTTTGCAATACTGAACAGAGCAGCTGTAAATGATGCCCAAGTTGGGATAGGGGTGTTCTGCATTCCTTTTGCATTCTTGGAGGTGTCTGGACTAAGAGCACTGAAGAAGCAGGATCTCCAAGGCCTGCAGTGGGATGGTTATGGCTGAATGTCTGCTCCTAATTGAGAGCAACTTAAATGCTCAAGATATGTTAAATGAAAGGATTTGTTATGCATGGGCAGTGAGAGATCTAATGATGAGAACTGAGTCACTTTTCCTCATGGTCTATCCAGAGCATCAATTGTAAATTTCTTCTGCCCTGGAGCAGTGGGACAGAATGGCTTTGCTGTTTCACATAGCAGCTACCCCATAATGGCCACGCCATTGCTAAATTTAGCTATATGCTAAATTGCCAAAGAGTCAAATGATACCTTTTAATTCTGTATCTAGAAGGGCAGAAAGCCAGGAAGACCCTGGGTATGCTGCAACCCAGCAGTCTTCTGTTCATTAACTCAACGTTGCAGGCCCAATGCCTAAAACATACCAGATCAGAGAGAAACTGACTCCAAACCACTGCTGTCCTCAACTAATGGGAATACTATTTACATCAGGACTACTGATCTCAGTAGATTTTCCATCCCCTGGCCTGCACAATCTCAGGGGCAACAGCTTTTGGAGAAAATGGATGTAGTGTTGTAATGAGTCAGAAAGAGTAGGTAACAAGAAATACGTCTGAATTCATGTACCAAGTTAGTGCCACCCAAAAAGGCAGTTCTGCTTCCCCCATTTCCCTCCCTGCTTCAAGCTTTACAGTCTTTCTCCTTTTCTCTCTGGCACCATTGTAAGCCCTTGAAGAACTGATTTAATTCACTAAACAGATGGAAAACGATGAACTCTTTTGCTGAGTAAGTTTTTCTTTGTTTTAGTGAGCTGAATCAGATTATGCAGGGAGAAAAGTACCAGACTTTATTCATGGATGAGTGTGGAGTAGGAAAGGAGGAGGTGGAAAAATCCATAAAGTTCATATTCTCTTATCTCCAACCTGCTCACATCTAGTTCCTGTGGGGTGGTCATACCCTGTCACATTTGAATGTCTGATGTTGTTTTGAGATAATAACTGAATGAGTTCTGGTGAGTAAGTGCTCAGTACTGCTGTCATTTATGTGGGCCCATCTCAAATCCATGTGTTTGCTGTTGGACATCTCACAAAAATCCCAGACATTGGCAGAGAGGTGCAGGACTGGCCTTTCCTTTTTTTCCCAGAAAATTCTTTCTTCTGGCAGGGGTAGGATGCTTCGGTAAAGCAGGTGAGAGTTTATAAAGTGCATGTAAATGGAGATCATTTTGCTTAAAGGTCATCAAACTGTTTTTTCTCACCACCTAATAAAAAACCAAAAACAAATCTGAGGTTTTTGAGAAATCCTTTAACATCCTCCTTTATGTAAAGAGAATTTAACATCAGACTTAAATATTTGCTTTAAAAACATCTTGAAGTAAATGAAATAACTTCTTTCCCAGGCCAGGATTCTGTTTTGTTTCAGCCTGGAGCAAGTTTGTTGGCCAAATTATATATGCCCAAGAAAAATCCAAGGGCTTTAAAACTTGCAAACCCCTGTCTGTAATGGTGCAAGTGGGCAATGCTCTTTAAAGTGTGTGTGGGGGAGGGAAGTGCCAGGAAAATCCCCCTCACAAGCCAGAACTGCATTTGGGGAGCCCAGATGAAAGCTCTGATGCGGGTCATGTGACAGGTGTCACTTCAGTAATGATATTGGGGCAGAGATAAAAGTCCCCGCCGGCTGGTCATGTGACATCGCTTCATTACTGGCACAGCAGGTGGTCGGAGAGACTCAATGCCTTTATTTTTTATTATTTTTTAATTTTTTTTATTCTGTGATAATGAGAAAATGTTTAAACTTCCATCCCTGTGTTTAAACACTTCTTCATGCTGACAGCAGCAGGAGATCCCTTGATCAGCTGTCAGATGGGAAAGTGCAATTTTTCTGGAAAGTAAACAGCATGTTTGCCAGTTGGAAATCATTTTCTGTTTGTTGGGACTGCTAGTCGGAGTGTGATGGAGCCATGTCACAGCATCTGACAACTCGGGAGTGGGGAAGAGAAAACAGGCTGAGAAGTGGGGTTTAGACTCTGCCTCTGATTACAGGAGCTTGAGATTTTTGACACTTTGTTACTGTTATTGTGCGGGGGGNGGATGTGTGGGACCTCCTAAAAGAAGCTCCTGCGTTCTAATAGAAACTTTCCTAGGAGAAAGGCAAAAAGGACACAAAGGAACTGAGTAGGTGTGGAGATGTGTGGGGGTGAAGGTGGTCAGATCTCATTCCTGGCTTGCATGAAGAAACATTTAAAAAGTCTTCTTATTAGAAAACTTTACATGGTTCTGATGTCACATAGGCTTGGGTAACCCACTGGGAGTTTCAGGTAAGAAAAGGAAGGCAAATGTGGTCACAGGGTCATGCAAGAGAGCTCAACCCCACCCTGAGCCTAGCTGAAATCAGAGGTGTTATGGTCTTTTTCATAAGTACCCTGGAACCCAACTAAGTTGACTTTAAATGTTAACCACATTTTTAAAAATTTTCCTGTTAGGCAAATACCTTCTCAGAGTCAATTCCTGTTGAGAAAAATGAGATACAGATACTATACACATAATTCTAATTAAAATTAATGTTCGAATGTGCATATGCATAGCCATACACAACATTTTTCCTAGGCAGACACAGACAACATCTTATATGCAGAATCAACAAATCAACCTGATTTCAACACCGGGAAAGTTAATTACTCAGAGCACGGCGCGAATCACGTAAAAAATATTCGCTGCAATTATGTTACGTGAAATCCTTGGTAGCCTCCCAGCAAATGCTTTCCTCTGCTGGCTGCACTGCAGCATTCCGCCTCTTGCTGAAGATCCCCGGTAAAAGCTTCCCGCCTGTTAGAGCGGCCAGTAGCTCACCCGCAGCCCCAGAGCCCGGGAGCCGGTGTGCTGGCGGCGGCTCCGCTGGGGCCGGTGGGGCTGGGGGCGGCTGCCCGGCTGCAGCCAGGGGCTGGGCCCGACCAGCACCAACAACCATCCCAAGCGAAAAGATCAGATCAGAATCTGGCCCGCTGTTAGCAATCATTAAAAAACATTGCGCTTTTAATAGGAGCTTTTTCAATTAGCAGACTAACAGGCTCCATCAGATAAGCTGGGGATTTCCCTGGGAATCTGAGTCACATACGCTGGAGCTGCTCTGCGCTGTACGGTTAACCCTCTCTGTGCAGAACCAGCACGAAGAGGCCAAATCACAGGAAAGGGATTATTTTGGGGTTTTTAAGGGAGAAGAAGGAGCCCTCCACTGCGCCTCGAAGCCCCCGGAGGTGCCAGTGCCGAGTGAGTCACACACGCTGGAAGGACCCAGGAGGATCGTGGCACCAAACTCTCTGCTGCAGACAGGAGACTCGCCTGATTTCCGATAAACACGCTGACATTTGGCAGCCTGACAGCTTCACAGTCCCATAAGAGGCTTCCTAATTAGAGCCTGGGTGAGAAATAATCCACAACTTGAAGTTTGTCTCTAGCTTCCTTGCTGTACTTTTTTCCCCCTCCCTTTTTGTGCCTTTTTTCCCTTTTCAGTGTTTTCTCTCACACATTTTCAATACATCCCCTCCCCGCAGGCGGAAGCTGTTTGAAACACCAAGCAGGATAAAGGGTCACTTTCGCCTGTCCTCTCAGCTCAGAACAGCTCCCAGCAAAAGCACCCCTCTTACATTCCAGCATTGCCCTTGAAGGAGACGGGGAGATAAGGCAGGGGAAAGGACAGTACATGGTGAAGTTTATAATGAGGTAAAGTAAAACCAAAACTGGCCTGGAAGAAAACCAAGCCAGTCCCATTCATTCCTAGTCAAACAAGTAGGGCAAAACTAGTGCTCCTGGCAGCAGGAAGATAGGCACTCTGGGGCTCTGGGTCTGGATCCAACCCTGAACTTTGCTTTCCACTTCAGCAAGTGCCCCAAACAGCAAGTCATGCCATCCTGAGCCTTTCAGCTGGAGCCAGGATCTGAATTTAGCATTGCCTTCAAAATGTACAGTACCACGATGCTGCTGTATCATAGTAAGACATTCAACCAGCTGGTCATACAATGAAATACATTTTTTAGAGATATGTACTGTTACACAGCCTGACCTTTTAAAGGTAAATCATATTCTACTCGTTTACCCCATCACATGTATCTTCTCTGAATGGTTCCAGAATAGTTCTTCAAATGCAATAACCTATGAAATTGAGATTATATCAATATTGGCTAAGACAAGTATGACTCTTTTACCATATTTATCTTCTAGAGGATTGTTTGCTGATAGTGGGATTGACTGTTCTCTATTTAATATTCCAAAGTCTTTTCCAGGGTGGTGAGACAAAGTAGCAAGGCTCTTAAAATACAAGTCACTGTATACACTGCAACATCTTGGATACAGATACAAACATCAGAATTCACTTTTTATTGGAGGGTTGTTCTCCCACACTGTCCCCCTCAGGGAATATCATAATCCCGGGATAGCCACCAGAAACAGGCAGAAACTTGGGATTCTCCATTCTTGGCCATACATTACATCAGACAGCTCTGTATGTTACCAGTCATCAGGATTCCGGATGATGCCATGGGAAAAATACCTACAGATAGTTGACCATTATCTCTCTCCAGAGCAAAGAGACTTCATTCAAAATATGCAGTTGAAGCTATTTCCAGGACAAACATATTTAATGCTGAGATACACTGGAAGATCTCCATCTAACATCACTAGGGTTCAAAATGAGTCTTACCCAGAGGACTGTGGGTCCTTGGGGAATACCTTTCCTTGAAGTTTTGCTTTGGGGGCTTGATTATGATTGCTGATGCCCAAGTGCTTCATGTGTTGCAGATGTCTATGGATGGTGCAGCTGTGAGAAAAGAACTGTGGTCCTGCACCTCTGTACTGGGGAGAACAACCCTGCACTAGGACCAGAAAGGACCATACCATCATCCTCACCTGTAATGTCTGTACTGCTACAATACTGGGGCTGAGAAAATTGTTTATCAGAATGGTATTTCCAACAAACAGATGTTTGTGAAGTAAGGAGAAATACCTCCTGAGGATTTAATATTAATAAATTCTCTGAATAGATTGTAGCTGTGTGTTTTCTACCATCCCTCCCTATAAACTGAAGTATGGATTAGTGCACACTATTTATAGATCCCAGCCCACCCATTTGCTTGGAACACCCCTGAAGCTGTGGGACATGCAGCTGCATTCATAGCCAAACATCGTCTCCAGGGTCCACATAGCATCATGGCAAAATTCTGCCTTTCAGCATAGTAGAAACCATGGGAAACATTAGATGTTGTACTGGACCTAAAGTATCTGGCTCCATTCCTGCCCTGATATTTTTTGCATGACAAATGAGTATAGACACGAAGAAGGAAGAGAACTTAGAAAAGGGCAGAGCTCTCTGGGAGGACTGAGTGGGGAGGAGATGAGGCAGAGCTGTCCCTGAGTGACTTGTTCCCTGGGTACCTGTGTTTCCTTGTGGCTGCAAAGCGGGCACAGAGGTCAAAAGAGCAGCACTGTACACACACATGCCTGTTTGATATGAACCATTTTAAAATTCAGGAGAATCAGATGCCAAGAGCAGGTGTAGTAGCACAGGAGAAAAGAAAAACTGTGATTCTTTCCAATTAAACTTCATATTTTCAGGGTTTAGAATTTCAGTCATTTAAATCTATTTTAGACTAAGTCTTAGAAATAGAAGTTGGCAGCCTGGAGGAATTAATTTTTTTATTATTTTATTTTAAGAGATTAACTCAAGTTGATAGATTTACAGCATTTTTTAAAGTTTGTTGGTTTCAGATGTTTAAAAAGAAATTTAAAATAAACAAACAAATTCCAGTAGAAAATTCGGCAAAGGCTGAATCCTTTGGGCAAAATTTTCCCAGGAGAAACATAGATCTCTGATAAGCAACAGAGGAGATGCTGTATTTCGCAGCTGCAATGCAGATCTGAGGCCTCTCCAGAGACTCCCACACGCTAAACAGGGATTTCTTTAGTTTAAATGCCAGATCCACTTTGGTCCCAGTGAAACTCCAGAGGGGTACTATCTAGGAAAATGGGGCATGTTTAATCCACTTTATCATTAATGCAAAGAATAGTCTCAATATTTGTGAAAATCAAAACCATGTGTTATGAAAGGTCCTTCATATCTTGAGTGGATCAAGCTGTACCTGCCAGCCTTGGCTGGGCAGCTGGGCCATGGTTTGTCTGTTTGCCATGTCTCTATGGGAGGGGTCTGTAATGTAAGAAGCAAGCATGAGCCAGACTGCTGGCCTGACTGGGCACTTTCCTGAAGGATGTGCTGGAAAATTTACTTTGGTGACTAAGGCTGGAAGTGCCACAGGTGCCAGAGGAAAATAACAGCTCTTAGCAATGCAGTCTCACTTTGGCTTCACCCTTCTCATCAGTAATGGCTGTTGCATTTTCTTTGCAGAATTTTCTCTGCTAATTAAATCTGGACTATTTCACATTTTGACTGGATTTAAAACAAAAAGGCTGAAAAAATTATTTCTGTGAACAGGGCTCTTGGGTTTATCACCATGTGACAGTACTGCCAAGGTCAACTATCCCCATGATGATGTCTGGGAACAATTCTTGTGAGCTAAACACAATGCTGTTGCACAGATCACCATGCTGATGCTGGTGAGCTGAGGGCTGAGCTGCAGGACCTGCATGCAGCAGTTGGTGAAAAGCCCCAAGATAAATCACACCATGCTTCAGTGGGTAAATGCTGAAGGCTTCTCACCTGATTAGATGTCTGTTTTATACAAAACCCTCTCAGAAGCCATTCAGCTGGACACAGACCTGGAAGATTTAATGACGCTGAAAGAAGACGGTCTGCAAGAGACCTGGGAGCAGGGATGCTGACCATCCATCGCAGATGCTGTGCAGAAAGAGATGAAAGACAATTGGACATAGCTGTGAGCCCCAAGCTTGGGACCATGTTTGAGGCTCCTGCAAGCAGAATGATGAGGCTGTCTTGGGGGCTGAGTGAGGAGGCAGCCTGAGAATGTCTTTGAAGGTGGCAGAGAGAAACCCAGGAAAGCAGCTGCCCTGCTGGCAGAGGAGGAACCTTTGTCATTTGGACATGATCAATGAAGGCAGACAGGTTGTTAGCCATCACCATGTCTTCAGGGAGCTGCCTGTATGTGCCCAGGCTGCATCACAGTCTCTGCCAGGGCAGGTTTGCTCGACTTCATACAGTGAGGAAAAAATGGCAGGCCTGGCAGGAAGCAGTCTGTGAGCAGCGAAGGTTGGACCCTTCCCATCAGACAGCGCCTGAGGCAGCTGTGGAGAAGATGACCCTGAAGGGGCTGCCCTGGGGCCATGGCTTGGGGGGAAACAGCCCCTGAATTTGATCTTTTTCTGCCCTTTCATAGCAGGCACTGCTATGCCAAGTTCCCTTCTGTTTGCACAAGTGAGGGAGGGAGAACATTGCCTCATCTTACAGATTTCCACCCACCTGCCCTGTGGCTCCAGATAAAGTTTTGGAGGGAAGTGGAGCAGAGAAACCTCCCCCATCCTGAGTGTCTCTGCGCAATGCTCACTTTTGCAAGGGGTGCAGAACTTCTGCAAAGCTGCCCATCTGTCAGAAGGAAAAGCCCTATCATCCCCTTCAGTAGAACGTCCTGCTTCCTTCAGGCAGACCATCCAGCTGACACTGAAAGGCAGCCTTGGGCAGATTTTTGAACCCACCCAGCATGATCACCACATTTACCAAGCCTCCACAGCGCTTTCAAGGGTCTGAAGATACCTTCCACTGCTAGTATGATTAAATCTCTAATGAGATTAGGAGCAAGCTGCTTCTTCTAAACAATGGTGCTATCTCATTCTAACCCATTTAGATTATAATCTGCTCTTCCAGATATTAATATTTTCATGTTAATGTAGATCCTTTTATCCCTGTAGCTTAGCATTGGGTTCTGATTAATTAAATAGCTGGCTCCCTCTGGACTAGAGGAGCAGGATGCTGCGTTGTGATGAGCTTAATAACTCACTGCTCCCCATTAGTAAATCTCAGACTAGCGCTTCAAATTTGCAGAGAGAGTTGGGTAGACTTTCCCTCAGTCCTCAAAACGTCTTAGTCCTGTTGTGCAAAACCACCTACTAACGATCTTTCTTAAATGAGCCAGCTGCTCTAATATGGGTTCATCCCACTCGACTGAATTTTTAACAGCAATTTGGGGAGTGAGGGCAAGAGCAGAGTTAACAGATTTCTCTGGCTTTTCCCATCAAATGGTGCCAGAGCACTTTTCTGGAGGCACCAGCAATATAACATGCAGCAGAATTAGTGTATTTATTATTTTAGAAGAGCTCATGTTTTTTTAATATCTCCAGGTTTGAAGCAAAGGTTGAAAGTAAGGGCAGCCCATTTGCATTGTGAATAAAGTTATCTGCCTCCTCCACCCCTACCCCTGCATCCCCGACTGGAATATGCAGAAATAAATGCCTTCTAATGATCCCTGGGGGGCTGAAGCTTTGATATGGATCTTGCCCGGGGTATAGTGGTTGGGAGAAGTTCTGCCAGACTGAAACCCACATGGCGTGGGGGAGTAGGCAGTCTTCCTCTGAGTTCGAGAGAAGGGAAATTGGATTATCTTTCTAGCAGTTGGTGTTTTTCTGTCTGCAAGAACTTACAGATGAGAGGCCCCAGCTGGGAAGATAAATTCAGCCCTCTGCAGACACCAATGTGTGTTTTCCTCATCTAAATAAAAGAGATGATCCCGTCCAAGTTCTGGAAACCTTTCTTTCCTGCTTTGTCTGTGTGCGGGGCAGGTGGGTCGAGAAGCAAAATTGCAGGATTTGAATTTCAGTTTGGTGGCTGCTGAAAATGTTGAGTATGTGTGGCCATGTGTTTGTAAACACAGATTACTCTTTGGATGTGACATCTGGCTTTCAAGGAGCTCCCACAGTAGGCAGAATCAGAGGAGTACACACTTCAGTTCCCTCAGACAAATCTATTGTAGGACACTATTTTGCAATTTACAGCACACTGAATAAGCTCAAAAAACCCCAAATGCAGCTGAAGCCCCTTAATAGAGAAAACCTGTTTAAATGGGCTGCTTTCTGGGAACAAATTGTTGAATAAAAAGAACACCCTGGCAATGGGAAAGTTTTCTGCGTTGCCAAGAGGTTCCATAAAAAGACTTTTTTATAGCATTAACCCATTCCCTGTAGAAGCCAGAGCATACCACAGAGGATCACATGCTGCCTGGGAAGCGGCAGCACAGAGAGATGAAACACAGCAGCCAGAAAGGGCTCACAGCCCTGTGCTTCCTCCCTGGGCAGCGGCTGGGGTGAGGTGGTGCCATGGGGATTCCACCTTCGGTGCCAGACCAAGCAGCTCTTCCCCTGGGGTGTAGACACAACACCTTCCTAACAGAGGGCAATACCAGGAATGTTGAGCAAGCTCCCAGGCACACAGGACGTGCCAGGGAAGGAGCAAAGGGAAATACCAGATTTTTCTCCTCCCAGAGAAGGACGGAGAAGAAAGGATTCTGCAAGAGAGTTATTATAGACAGAAAGGAACCAAGACATGAAGTGCTGCTGTTGTTTTTCAGTATCAGGATGCCACACCAGTAAGTTTCATAAGGCTCCAGCATCCTTATGCATCAACTGCAAAGTCCCAGTAGCAGCATTTCGGGATGATTTGCATTGATTACTCGAGAATTTCTGAAGGGCTTTCGAGAGAGGCATTTATTCCCCTTGCTCCTTCTGTGCAAACTGCAGGTCAGCCCTGGCTTGCAGGAGAGCACTCTGGGCAGGTTGTGGTTGCGTTTTTGGAATCAGGGCTACTTACTTACATCAGTTCAAGCAATCCTGCTCCCCTTCCACTCCCCATTGCTTCCTTGCCCACACTCTGCACCGCCGGCTATGCCAGCATGCTGTCTGTGTAGCACATGGTGGATGAGACCAGAGAACTCATCCAGATAAAAAACAACTCTAGGAAAAAAAATGTTTATTTTTCAGCTGGATTGGTTCCTGCCCTGGGTCACTGCACAGCAGGGAGACTCAGAGATGAGAGCAAGTGCTGAGGACAGGATCTGTAAGCTGTCAGTCAGTAAAGGCCCCCACCATCACCCCCACTTTCTAGCCCTCTGTGTAGTGGATTAGACTTCATTTTCTGTAGGGCCTTTACTTTCACCCCAAGTTTAGTTTTCTAACAGTTGCAGAGATGTGATTAAACCTACAACAAGCATTTGAGAGCCTTTTTATCTCACATAATAACCTTGGAGTGTCAGGCTACATCTCACTGTGTGGCTTGCTGCAAGGATGCCCAGGATCCCAAAGACTTTAAAAATTTTTGGGGGGGATTGGGACTATATGGCCTTTAAAGGTCCCTTCTGACCCAAACTATTGCACGGTTCTACCTCCTGCAAATAGACTTGTCCATTTATGTGCCACCATCCAGCAGCACTGTGTGTAACTCCAGTCACAGGAACAATAGAGCTCTCTTATTAGCATGCTGTACAATTGATACACAGCTCCTTCCTTTTCAGCTTGGTTTCTGGTCACAGGGATGCAGCAACTCTGCTCCCCGCTCTGGGATTAGAGATTTCTGGGCAGTGAGCGTGAGGGTCTGCCCCATTCTCCTCTGCAGGCGGAAAAACACCCATCAGACCTCATGAGGCACCCTCTCACCAGGCTGCACGAGGCTTGTCTGCCTTGTATTGCAAGTGGGCTACTTTTAGCACCAACTGCTTCAGTGCCAAAAGGTGTCATGGAATTTTAATGGCCACAGATGGCCACGGCTTCTGTTTTATGTCTTATCTGAGCCCCCCACCCTCAAAGCACCACCACAGCAGCACCATGCTCCCCTTGGGACAGGCTGGGGAGAGAGTGGACTCAGGTGGGTTGAGAGCTGCCAGTTCAACACCTCTGCTGCCCACGGCTCAGCCTGTATTTTCCTTTCCTAATACAGAACCTGTTGGCTGTATGCAAATCTGATGGAGTCGGGCAACAGAAAACTGTAGGTGAATGTCAAATAAAATAGTTTTGATCCATCTCCTCAAAAACATTCTAAATCCATGTCCTCAGGGTCTTTGAGGCACATATTAGCTGGAACACCTTCTTTTTGTACTGGATGATTAGATTCCCACATTTTTCCATAGGCAAAGGAAGCATGCCCAGATACAGTTCATAGCAACTGTGCAAATTCATTTTAAGTCATGGCCAGATGTTGGCAAGAAGAGCCTGAAGAAAAGCTCATGCTATTTTCTCATAGGAAAATGGATCCTCCTATCCAGCTGTGAGCTTTTCCAGAATACATCCCAGAGTGCAGCTGATGGATATGCCTCCCACAGCCCATAGGGTTTGATGCTGTTCCAGGCATGCTTCATGGGGAGTATTCCATTCAAAATAATTATCAACTTGAATAGAGTAAGTACCAATCTATGCAAAATCAACTTTGTCTTCTGCCTGGGAAGAGATTACAAAGCACATTTGGCTATTGTGTGCATGCTTGTAAATTTTAAAGTCCTGGGTGAGATCTCTGTATCTGGAGAGCATCAGAGGATCTCGAAAGCGCTAAGGAAATGTGGAACCCAAATCTTTCTACTTCTTCCTCCCAAAGGAGTCCCAGCCTGTATTCAGTAAAAGTCACCACAGCTTCAGTAACTCCTAATAAATCTTACACTAGCTTTAGATTTGGAGAACGCACACAGGAAAAACCTGCTCCCAAACTCTCATCTCCCATCTTGGTTACATTAATTTCTCCTTGCTGTCCTTCCCTGACATCCATAATGCTCCACCTCCAGGCCGGACAGATCAGTGTAGTGCAGATCTGACTCACACAGCATTGCCACCGCATTGCTCCCAGTCCCTGCACTGTGGCACCCTTTTCATCACACCACATAGCAGGGCCTTCAGGCTCCTCACTAACCCTGCTCTCTTTTGTTCTCCCGAGCGATCTTCTGTCCCACTGCCACTGGGATGCAGCTATCTACTTTGCTCCTCCAGTGCTAGTTGCTTTTTTCCTCATTGGCCTCGGACTTCCAGCCACTGTGTTCTCGTTTCCAACTGCAACTCCTTCCCTCAGCACAGGCCTGCCTTGGAAGGTCTGCACACCACCTCGGTTACACCCTTTCTGGATACCAGTATCCTTTGCAGTGACCGTAACAATCTGCCTAAATTAGTCCCAGGCTTCTGTACTTCACTTTGCCTGAGGTTTTCCGTAAAAGAACTGGGACGTTGGCTTTTGAGGTTCATCTCAGTTTTAAAGACCCTGAAGGCAGATGAGACAACAACCGATGTGTAGTTTAAGCCCACAATAGACTCCCTGAAGACACCATAGGTTGGAAAAGTCCCCACTGTGCTCTGAACGTGCTGCCAGCTGAGGTGCAAGTACAGATTCCCCACATGTGGTTGAGGTCTGCAGTCTGGGCCACAAAGTTTTGAGACTTAGGCTGTGGTTTGATTATAAAATAAATCTGACTCTGTGGTTCCCAGTATTGATCAAAAATGCCACAGCCATATGACATGAAACATGGATCTAGCACTCCACCAAGTTAAACACGTTTAGAAAATTTAGACAAGTCAGTTATTTCATGGCAAGGTGTTGGAGTAGACCAGTTCCTATGCAACCCTACTGTCCTGCCAAATCAGCTATAAACTGTCTACCACAAATAGCCCAAAGCTGATGTAACAGCATAAAGTTGCATAAACTCTGTGTTGTGTGCTTAGACTAGTTTGACAGAAATGCACTTGTGTGTATGGGATTGACCCAGGTTAACTGGGGACTGCTGGGTGATCTGTCAGTGCCCAGATCCACAGTGCTGGTAAAAGGTAAAACCTTACCCTTCAGAGCATTGTGGGGTTATTTCTTGCAGGACAAGGCATGGTTTTCAGTGTTTGCAGCTGCATAGTTAATCCTGCTGCAAAAGCCGATGCAAAGAGGTTTGTGTGGGCTGCAGGCAGCTTTGAGACTCCAATAAGGATACTGGAGATGGCAGCTGTTAACACTGAGAAACCTCTTTCTGAGATGAAAACTCTTTGCAGGCAGGCAGGCTGCTCTAAAGCACATCACACACTGTGAGGGAAACTGTGCTGTCTGCCACAAGAATATTGGTAACCAGTCACAAACACGGGCAAAGGTGAGAGTAAATAAGCCCTGTGCAGGAAACAAGCACAGGCAGCAGAGGGGGATGCGTTTTAAGTATGGGAAGGTGCATGGGATGGGGTGCCTGAAGCAAGGGACGTTGGGGTGGAATAGGGTA
The DNA here is from genome assembly GCA_013397845.1 of Melanocharis versteri. NCBI lineage: Eukaryota > Metazoa > Chordata > Aves > Passeriformes > Melanocharitidae > Melanocharis > Melanocharis versteri. Next base: position 138,306 of record VZTG01001084.1, read on the forward strand.
GCTGGAGGAAATGGGGCAGCCAGGTGGAATGGGCACTCTGCTAGGATGGGATACCCAGCAATATGGGGCTCCAGTGTAGGATTGAGCACTCAGGAGGTATAGGGCTGCCCAGAGGGGATGGGGTGCCCCTTCTCCATTCCCCTGCAGCCTGGGAGAGGGCTGCAGAGCTAGGGAGACAGCACTTATGTCTGCAGGGAAAGGAAGGGGTTAACTGGATTCGGATACCCCCCTCTCTGTTGAACTCATTGATTCATTTTCTCTGTTCCTATTTCTTGCTCTCACTTTCTTCTTCTCTCTCTTGCAGACTGATTAAAAACTCTTTGAGTTTGAAGGTTTTTGTGTCAAAACAGCTCAGATGCCAGCTGGGTGCCAAGCAGTGAATATTCATGGTATTTAAATGTGACAGTGCGGTGGGGGCTAAAGGACGGGCTAGTTAGCTCTTTTTAGATGGAGATTAGCTGCCTCTTTGCTCCTAATCACCACTGTTGTTGAAATATTACAGCTTCTGTTACAACTATTAATGTCCTAAATGAAGAACAGGCTCCTCTGAATAACATCAAACACAAAATGGTCACTTCCAATTTTAGCCTGTTTCTCTCCTCTTTGCTAATGTGTGTTTTCATTTCTGTCTGGGGACCTGTCTTGGTACCATACGGTTCAGCTTCAAACCCTGCAGAGAGGAGCTAGCCTGGCCCGAGGGAGCTGCTAAAAACCAAAGGAGCATTCATCTCTCAGGAGAGGTCAGTAGCTGGCCAGAGGCTCTTACTTAGCTCATGAGGATGGTGGCTGCTTGGAGTCGGGAACAGGAACCCAATTCTACACGGACAAGTGTTCAGAATCTATTACTCCAGGTGAAGCCCCTGTTCCCTGCACAGGATGGAGGAAAGTTATTTTCCTGCACCAAACGAGAGTCCAGGGAAATGTGAGCGGAGGCCCACCGCTGGAGTGGTGTGCAGGAGGGCACAGTGCTGTACAGCTCTCAGGGCTGGTGTTTGCCAGGGTCAAAATGAAAACCACAGCCTCAGGTTCCATCAAGAACATTGTAAATGGTGAGGCAACCCAACGGGCTCTATTTGAGCTTTACTCAGATAAAACTCCCACTAGAGTCAGAGGCTGCATAAAATCTGTGACAGGGTGGTGTGAGTTGGTCCTTTCATGGCAATATCTGGAGGGAAGCCTGATGGAAAATACTTTGCAGCAAAACCTGCCCAGATGTCCAGTGCGTGTTTGGCCATTTGGAACCTCTCTGCATTCATCCCAAGAACGGCCTGCCGTTATCCGAGAGCATGGCTGGCAGTGTGACGAAGAGGAGGGAAAACCCATGTGTGGTCCTTAGGCTCTGGCAAGAAATAGCAGAGCAGAACACCAGGCTATTGATTTCATGTTTGCTTTAAAAACAACCTAAGTGCATTCCTGGAGCAAGGCTGGTCTGGAAGCCTAAATAAAATAATATTCTTCAGCCTTGAAAACTGACACTAGACTTCAATGGGTGCTTTAAAGTCCTGCCCCTAGACTAAGACCTGCACATTTCCTAAGCTCTTGTCTACACACAAAAATGGTGCTACTTTAACTAGATCAGTGTAGCTAAAGCAACACATTTCTCCTCTCTGCCATCCCTTTCTCTTCCGTGCGTGAAAACTGCTAAAAAGCATCCTTATTTGACAAAACCTTCCTTATTAGAGGGAAATATCTTTTTACTAATACAAGACTTATTAGTGTCAGCACATCTAAGTAGGACTAGAGATGGCATTACTGTTTTGGTAGCAAAAAATCACATCCATAAACGGCATGCTTAGTCTGTCTCAGAAGGGATGCACAGAGCAAACCTATGGAAAAAGGCAAACAGAATAGGTCTAATGCATCTTCCTGATGAGAAGACTTATGTCCTGCACTCCACAAAGTGCAAATGATCCCATCTGAGATAGTCAGGGATTTCTCGGACTCTCATAAGGCTGTACAGAATCTGGTTAAAATGTATGCACAGTATTTATAGTGTACAGGCAACACCACAACTCAGACCTTCCACAGCATAAGCAGATCAACAGAAACTGCATGTTAGCTAAGCTCACTAGAAAACAAACAAGAAATCCCCGAACAACCAAAGAGAGGGCACAATGCATTCACAGACACAAAAAATAGATTTGCATGCTGGTCTGTCAGAAATGCTAATTTCCATAGATGGTATCAGAAATATGTGGACCTGACACATTGAAATTCTTTCCTCATAGGAAAATTGCATTGGCTACCACTAGGCTCCTGAAGAAAAAGAAAAAAACCATATAGGATATAATATATTCCCTTCTAGCAGAACATCAGGACTATGGATTTCAACAAATTGCATTTGATATTCCAGATACTTTTGAGCCATGCAGTTGTACAGGAAAACCAATACCATTTCGCATTGGTACCTTTGTAAAGGCAGACTGGTAATAATAATAAGAATCATCATCATCATCATCAAACTTCTAACTTCTGTCTTGATGCTCTCAGGATTTTCCTGCATCAACCCCATTCCCACTCCAGCTGAACAACTTCCCAAGTTTCTAAATGCTGTACTTAAAGCTTCACCAGTTCTGATATCATCAGTAATAATATCAAAGCTTCCGGTGTCTTCTCCATTGAAGTTAGGATGACCTGAATAGCATTAGATTTTCCCTTCAACAGTGGTTGTTTCATTCTTTATAAGTAAATCAGATGGTACTTAGTACATACTCCTAGTGGAAAAAAAACCTAAAGACAGATGGATGTGGCTCCCAACAGGCAGCAGTTTGAAAACATGGCACCAAACACATCAACAGTCCCAGTCTGTTCTTTGACATATCAGAGTGCCTCTTGCCTTCCACAGATAATTTTCTTCAAAAGCGGTCAGCCCTGACAAATTCTGAGCTCCAAAGTGTTGGAAGTGGAAATATCCACAATGCAGCCATAACTGAGGCTGCGAAGTGGCATAGTAGTACAGTCAGAAATGCAAAAATCCCTCTAATGCACTAATGCTGGTGAAAATAAATGTGCAGGCACTGTTTGTCAGCAAAAATGAAGGTATTGGCAACCTGGCAAAGTTCTTCTGGAACAGCTCCTCCTTGCTGCAGGGCTGGAAGCCGCATGCTAAGAGGTTGGGCAGCATCACAGAGCTGTGGGTGTCCAAAGCTCCCTGTTCCCAAGAGGAGCAGGCATGCTGAGAGCTGATGAGCTAAACTGCGGCAGGACAGGAAAATGGGAGAGAAGTTTCCTAAGTCAAAAGCAGACTTGTCAAACATCTGTCATGTTCCAGTATTCCCATTTGTTAGTCAGGAACCTGAAACAAGATGAGAACGTACACCGTCAGGGCGTGTACTGTAAAATTCCTAACACCTTTCCTTTCTGACACCAGAGATCATGGAGAAAAAAACATCTAAATCTGATCAACTGTCTGACCCCCAGCAGCCCCACAGGAAGAAAGGACACAGAGCAGTAGGCACTACTTCTCTTGGTTGCAAGTGTCTGAAGGCATCCTCTTTCCTTCATAATTCTGTTGTTCTCTTAATCGAGGGTTGCTTATGCTGGTAATGAGTATTGATTTCTCAGATACTGATTGTGAGCAAAATGAACTGAACATGCATGTCCACATCTTCCTTTCACTACAGCCATGTAATCTCCTCTCTCTCCACTTTCTAGTTCATCCAAACCACACAGCTGCCTTCTTCGCTTCTTTACAAGTCTCATCTTCCCTCTCTCCCCTCCATCTGTCCTTCTTCAAGACTTCAACTGCTGACCCCATGCCCTGTTCGGTGCCTTCCCCTTCCTGCTCCCTAGCTCCCTTTGTGTCCTTTCAGAAATTCTGCCTTTATCATGCTGATCTCCCCTCCTCAGCGCAGTGCTACAAAGCCTTCCCCAGCTCCTCCAGGGGCACCACTCTTGAAAGCAATCCCTTCTCTTCACCAGTATCTCTCTTTATCACACACCTCTTGTGTGTTTGCTTCACCTGCCTGAATTGATAGGTGCAAACCAATGTCCAAACTTCATCTATGAAAAGACTAATAATGAGGATTTTTGTGCACGGCTGTACACTATAATAGACCTTCACAATTATGAAGCTGTCTCAGGCCCCCACTGTCTCGTGGTGGTCCAGGTAGCCCAGCTAAGAGAGCCTTTCCTGTCCTGTTTGGCTAGGAGGTAGATGTCTTTTCTTTCTACGCAGACTGGGTACTTGTCCTGCACACTCCTAGTCCACCAGGCTGTTGGCTGAAGCAAAACCCAGTTTAGATGGGAGAACTCACACAGAGGTCCCTGAGCTCATGGTGCTCCTGCACTGGGCAAGCTGCAAATGGGCTCTGAGGCATACCTCAGGATTCATCTCATCAAGTCCTATCTCTGAGACCATCTCCTTTCTTTTCCAACTTCCAGAAGTAAAAAAACACTTGGCTGACTGTTAACAACTGCCGGACTACTTTAACATTGGACTGATGCAAGTTAAAGCAAGGACTGAGGGCACGTGATACAGGAAAGTTTCTCATGAAAAAAAGCTGGAGGTAATCAATCTCCTCCTAAATGAAAGCTGACTGAGAATAGGTGGTAAAAATACAAGCACCTCTCTCATTTACCCACAGCTCAAAGCATCCAGTTGCCTGCATTCCTGCTAATCCTGGCATTGCACCTTCTCCATGTGCATGTTCAATGTCTCTGCTTCCAAGAATGTTCTTCCAAAGTGACCTAGTGTTCATGCCCTCATTTTTAGAAATATTTTCACGAGAAATCAGAGAATAGAGGCTACACGAATTAATGTTTCCTATCATTCACCTCCCACCTAATTTTAATTTTCTTGCCTTAATCACTCCTGTTGGCTGTCTGGCACATGTCTTGGCACAACACAGACTGGGGAAGGCTGAGGTGAATCCTTCCTCACTTACAGCTTACCTGAGAGGCTGAAAGGACTTTTCTATATCAGAGCACATAAGATCAGCACTTCTGTCTAGTCCATTCACCAATACAAACAAGGGTATGCCTCACAGCCAAAAGTTCACTTGGGTGTCTGTGGCAGAAGGCACAATAGTGACAGAGGTGACAGACCTCCCTGGTACCTGCTTGCTTGCTGATTCTGCTAATGTCTGTCTGCTCTTCCCTGTGCATGGATCCTCAAGCCTGGCCCTTCCCACCAATTCAATGTACAGCTCCATCTTTGTTTTCCAGTCTCTATCTTCATTTTCCTCTTGCTCTTATTTTCTTTCTGTCAATCAGGATGCTTGTTACTTTTTAAACTTATTATTTCAATTTTTTAGCAGAGCTTATATCCTGTTATGGATTTTAATAAAGTGACCTGCATTTGCAGGAGGGGCAGTTAACTTCTCAAGGCGCTGCCTCACTATGGATCTGTCAAGCAACATCAAGCAAAAGCAGGAAACCAAATACAGGGTCTGGATTCTTTTCACAAAACCAGGGGCTGGCTTTTCTCCAGGGAATGCAAAGTCTCCGCATGTCCCTTCTGCCACCTGGACCTAGAGTCAGGCTCTGCAGGGAGGAGCTCTGAGTGAAGCAGCCCTGCTAGCAGAGGGCTAGTAATGGCACAGTCCCTTAAAGCAGCCCCAGCTTCAGGATTTAAACCCTGGACAGGATTAATTACCCAGCAAGCTGCTTGTTAGAAGCTGTGCTGGCACACAGATAAGGGGAACTGTAATGGAATCTGCCAATTAACCAGCCGATGGTGCTGAACTAAATGTGACCCCATCGTTAATTGTGGTTGTTTCTCAGCCGTTTTCTCATCACATTGGGTGCTCAGGAGAAGGGAGAGAAAGAGGGCTTATCCAGGTGCTTAATTTATTTCTGCTCACAAACAGGAATCATGGGATATAAACTTCATGACAATTACATGGCAGAGCTTTAAATCTTATTACATCTACTCTTCCTGAAAGAGAGGGGAGATGAAAGTCTTGGAAAAGCAGAAAAGAAGGACTCCTCACACTTTGCAGCAGAGTAAACAGCTGTCCAATATAATGAAGGCTTCTTAAAGTAGTTTACCTGAAGGTAAATTTTCTGTGTGCGTGGTGTGTGAGAGGAATTCCTCTCACTCTATCTTCCACATGGCCTGTGGCCCATCTGCACCGTGCAGAACAGAGCCAGTGCTCTCAAAGAAAGCTGACATGAAAAGCCCAGGATGGCCTCGAGCTACAGCTGTGGATCTGGCTCCAGACTTCCCCTCAGTTCAGAGGTGTTTGAATCTCAGCCCCTTGCAGAGCTTTTGAGCCAGATGGAAGATCCAGGAATGAGTTTCCTTAAAGTTCAAGAGGGTTCAAGAGGTTTTGCTTTAAATCCATCTCTAGGGATGACCTAAAGCAGTCAGTGATGCAGAACAAAGGTCTATCTTCTTGTGTCTGCTTCCCTAAAGGAAATGCTTGGACAATTCTTTGTTAGGAATTAATCTCACATGCTCCTGAACAGCTAACTCTTCCCTGGAGTAGGACTGTACTGAAAGAGTGTCAGTCACAAGAACTAGTATATTAATTGCTAAATGTGGCTTTGCTTCCTAGAGGATGTGGAGTCTGCACTGATCTAGCCACAGCTAGACCCCTAACACAGCCTCTGCCATATCTGCCTTGGACTTAGAGTCCATCTTTTTCTGCATCCTGTCTGGCAGTAGCCATTGTGGCATCTTAGGGCAAAACATGTGAGAGGAACAGGATGGAAATTCCCACAATTTCTTGCAATCTAGAGCAAAGAAACTACTTGGGCTGGAGGTTGCATGTGCATCCCAGTTTAGCATCCCTATTTAAACTACTTTCACAAGTGTGACCCTTTGAACTCGTTTATAAACCTCTCACTGACTTGTGTCCTGTGGTAACCAGTTCCAGGTTTGGCCATGCATTGATAAACAAGCAGTTCTTTTCTCTTTCCTTTAAACTTTTTCATGATAACTTTGTTACTTGTCTCCTGGCTCCCATGCTGTGATAAATAGTGAATGATCACTCCTTATTCACATCTCCGTGCACATCACGACTTGACCGATCTCCAGCGTAGCCCCCTCAGCTGTCACTTTTTCAAGCTGAAGAGCTTGGTTACTGTCCTTTCATAAGGGAGTAATTTCATACCTGTTGCCTCAATGTTTGTCCCTCCTGACCAACAGCTCTTCAAAATTTCACCCTGTAGCTGCTCCCAGCTCTGTCCCTGCCTCTCACTCTCAGCCAAAGCCCCCTGTCACCCTGCAGGACTCCTGCCAGCACTGCCACACTTTTTCTCATTTCACTACATCTTCTCTGGGTGATCAACTGCAGGCAGCATTCAAGACACATATGTACCATGGATTTACACAGCAGTATAATGATGTTTTCTGTTTTGCTGCCAGTTCCTTTCCCGGCTGTTCCCTCCCCCACCTCCAGTTTGACTGATGCTGCACAGTTTTCCTCCCCAGGATGGCTCCAAATCTCCCTTCTGGGTGGTAATAGCTAATACGTACTCATCCACTTATCATTGTTTTTCCCCACATTACTTCTACATACATCAACATGGAATTTCATCTGCCATCCTATCACCCACTCGCTCTGTATCCTGCAGCTCTTTGTTCGTTACAGCTTATTACAGCAATCTCATGGAAAAACAAGCTCATTACGGTCGAGAAACTCACGCCTTATTCTACTGACTGAGGGGCTGCCTGTGTTGGAGGTGGTGCTGACTGCTTGAATTTCTTCCCAGCTATTAACAGAGGGCCCAGTGTGCACTCCCATCCCCTACCCAGAGGGGCAGGACTGATTGAGGCTCCTTCATCAGCCAAAAGGGCAAGGATCACATGCACAACACGCCATTATTTCCCTACTGCTGGCAACTTTCTCCCTACAGACTGCTAATGGCAGTCACCTACCCACACTCCCCTCCAATGCTACCCTTTCCCAGCACCACAGCTTCTCGACAGAGGGAGAGAGACCAGCTGAAGCAAGGCCCTTCCCAGCACAGCCCAAACCTTCACATTAAGGATCCATGTGGAGCAAGGAGAAGGGAGGTGCTCTGAGCAAGGCTATCAATATTTATCATAACAGAGAGGTAAACAACAGCAGGAAAACCCAAACCCTTACTGCAGCAGCTACTTGGGCCCATTAAAATGGAAGAGATCAGGGCCAAGGATGTTTTCTCCAGCTGGGTATGCCATGCAAAAACACTTCCCTCACCTTTTTCCCAGAGACTTGTCTGTGGGGTAATGTGGGGAGGAGCGACCTCATATTACTGTCAGTTATGTTTTATAATTTTATGCCACTATTTCTGGTTATAGCCTGTTATAACCACTAAAACTATTCCCCTACCTTGTGGAACTCACACCTGGCAAGCACATGGACATATGTAATCTCATTTTTTCAGGCTTTTTGTTATCTATGTTGCTTTTTTTTGTCACTTTCCTCACCGATCAGTCTCTCCAGTCCTACAGTTCTACATCTCAGTGCCTCTCCCTGTATCCTCATGGATTTATCTAGACCTTTCTACTGTGATACAGCCCAGGACTGAAAGCAGTATATTTTGTTTGGGATGTCATCAGGCATTGAAAGGAACCAGTGCCTCCCTCAGCTGTGGTTTGATGCCTTTCCATACATAGATAAAAATCTCGTTAGCTCCTTTTCTTTCCTACCATAACACAATGTAGACTCACATGATTCAATTTGCTGTCTACTATCACACTCACATCTCTTTTAGCAAAACAGCTTTTCAAGCCTCTTCCACTAAATCACTCTGGGCCAGCTGACCTAAATGGTGATTTGCACCAGTTAAAGATTTGGCCTTTTGTTTGGCAGAAGTCTTTTTGAGGCTAGCCAACCTTCTTCATTCCAGGTCAAATCTCACCCCATTTCTTGCTGTAATTGCTAATCTCTGCAGTTTCTGGGCCACTTTTCTCTAAGAGAACAGTCATAACTCCCTATTCTGATATCACTTGTGCATTTCCACCCACAAGAGCCCACGAGATGACTGAGTACCAAGCACCCTAGGAACTTTCTTCCCTAGAATATTGCATTTCATTTCCGTCTGTTTGTACACAGTCTGTACATAGTATACTGCTACTCAGCAGTGCAGGTATGAGAATTGCTTTCCAGAATGACTGGAAATGTGTAGCTCAAACAAAGCCGTACCTGACTTTCCACTTCTCCACTTCTGGTTTCAGTGGTGGCCATGCCAGTGTGGAGGCAAATCCCACGAGTGTCTTGGCAAGGTCTGTAAGAGCTGCTCCACAGCCCATGTCCACCTTCATCACAAGCTTTCCAGGTTTCAGGTTTCATGCAGTCCTGTACAACAGGGCTAGTCCTACAAAGCCCTTCCAGAACTAGCTCTGCAATGCACATGCCTTTCTGCCAGATGTCCAAAATATTGCACAAGAGTTGCCAGAATTTAGACCCAGATAACAAGATGATCTCAGCCTACATCTCCTTACCAGCAGTGGGAGGCTTCAGGGAAGTGGGAGACTCGTCTCATTGTGTGTGTGTTGTTGACCAGCTCTTTGTTGCCAGGAAACCCTGAGATTAGCTCAGTCGATTAGAGCATAGTGCTAATAACATCATGGTCGGTGTTTAATCTCCACATCGGCCATTCACTTAAGAGTTGGACTCATTGATCCTTGTGGGTCCCTTCCAGGTCAGAATATTCTGTGATTCTGTGAAATCACACAAGCTCCAAAATTTTGTGTTCGTATTGCAAAATAGCTGCTGCAGATTTAATAAAGCATATTGGTTCTGGGACAGGCAGAGGAGTCAGAAGAATCAGCAACCTGTGGTGCTGGCAGGGCAGGGCTGAGAGACCTGACAGGGTGCCTGCAGGCTCCTCCTCCTGAAAATGAAGGTTGAACGTACCCATGGTCACAGCTTGTGTGGTTCCTGGGGAGAATGTCACCTGGCTTTGCAATGAAAGACCTAAGGCAGGCAAAATTTATTTCTCCTGATCTACTCTTTGTATTTTCAGAGTGGCTATGTCTAAAAGCAAGTAAAGAAATTGATACATTTGGGTTTGAAATGCTAAGCCTGACTCTGTGAACAACTTTATCCAAAATAAGGCAGCACAAATGGGGAAAAAGGTGCCTTTACACAATCATACATTTACCGATCAGATCTTAAGCTGTCAGGATCTCTCTTGGTCTTTGCTGAGAGTTAGTGCCAGCAGGAATTTATCACGATCATTCTTGGCCTTCATTCTTGGCCTGCCAAAGTCCCTCTGAGCTCTTGTAAACTAAGCAGCACCTTAGCTGTACTTGCTGGTAACTTCCAGAGCAAGTCAGCTGTATGGGCTTACCAAGGAATTCCAGAGATTCCTGTTTATATTCCTGTTAATCATTAAAATCACCTTAACAATAATTAGCACAGATAAGACAGGTAGTGTGGGACAATAGATTTCCCCCATAGATTTCCTTTATCTTCTGCAAAAGGTCTGCTAGACTTTCACACCTCAGTCTACCTCTTTAGTCTGTTCCCAATATCCACACAAAGACAGCACACGGTGTTACTGCTGTTTACAGCAGCTGGGGGAAGGCCCTGCAGTCTGTGCCATGAAGTTGTTTGAGCATCCAGACTCTCACTTGGACTATGGTTCTACAGGAAAACAGACTCAGATGGAGGGAGCCCAGTGCCAGTTCAAGCACTATATACCTGAAACACCTGGCATGTCACTTGCCAGCTCAAATTTACTCAAAAAAAAAAAAGATAAAGAGGGAATTTTATCCCTGTAGAGTTGATGCTGGATCCCGTACTACACAATTTCCCAAACCTCCTCCTCCTTCCCTGCAGCTAACAGAGGCCAATACCATGTGCTATGCAATTTAACTACCTAGGCAGAAAATCATTTGGGCTCCCTCCTGATGCAGACGAAAGTCATGCAGCCTCGGGAGGCATTACTGAAGGTACAGCCGTGCTCTTAAACTAAGCACCTGCATGCTGTGCAGCTGCGCTGGGCGGCTTCTTCCCCGTGCTCCCTAATGTCCCCAACATGTGTGATTGCTTGGTAACAATGAAGGGCTTCATCCCCTTCACGATCTGGCTCCTGCCCCCAGGGGCTTAGCAGAACATATTTTAAAAACCCTCCTGGGAGCTCACTCAAGCTCTCTGTTTACACAGCAGATTGGTGGCTTCTCGTTTGAAGTCAGGATTTAAGCTGTTCTTTCTAATTACAGAGAGACTCTGAAACCTGAGAGATCTCTGCTGGTGAAGAGTAAGCACAGAGGAAAAAAAAACAAAACAGTTGCATAGGCAGAACAATACTACATCCAAACCCTAGAGTTTGCTATAAACAGAAGGCCCCTGCAGCAAAATAGGACATATGCTGTTATTCGTCCCCTATAGTCTCTTTTCATCATGCTGTTTTCTGCTCATCACCTCTGTTCCTTGCAAGTATCACCAGCACTCAAGGACATTTGCTCCACTTTGTCTACTACAGAGGATGAGGGATAGTAAAAATATCTGAATCCCCATGAACTTCCCTAGACAGATGAATTAAAGCCAGGGTATTTCCATCCTTTCCAAACTGACAGCTGCCATGGGTATAACTACATTAACAGATTCTACACTGAAATTCATTTGAACTGATCAGTCACTGATGTTTCCATTAGGAGAATAAAAGGGAATATATTACCCCCCCATTTCAGAAAGGCAGTTAGTTTTTAAATGATTCTTTAGTAACTCTTGTGTTTCTAAGAGGCAGAGAGTGATGCCCCAGCGCCCTTGTTCCTGTGTGGGTGTTCCTTCACTCATCCTTGCAAGGAGGACAGGATGGAAGGCAAGATTTGGGGCAAGGTGGGACAGCAATGTTTGCTCTGTCCCTCAAGAGCCCCTGGTCTCTGAACAGTGCAAGGCTTCAGCCCTTCATCTGACGGCATCCTGAACCTGCCTGGAGCTTGCAGACATTGCTATCAGCTGTGCTGAGATGGGACACTACCTCAATTCCTTTGCTGTCACTAGCAAGTGTGATGTTTTAGCAGTTGACAGAGGAGGCAGGAGATGGAAGCAAGGTGAGAAAAGTCTTTGGGAACTTTCCCAGCACGTCAGAAATAGTCCTCCAGCAGCACAAACCCACAGCTGATTGGTTCCCAGTTCACCTTGGAAGTGTGAGCCAAGTGGGGAATGCATTAAATAGAAGGTAGAAAGTAACACGTTTGAAACAAGCTGAAACACACGGGTATAATCACATTCTGAAAGTAAGTCCAGTCTTTTCCTCACCTGAGTCTCCTTAGCAGAAGAGAACTGCTCTCTGTTGCCTGAGGGCAGTGCTTGTCCCCTTGGCTCACTCTACGCTGAAAGGCCAGCACTTCAGTAATCAGATTAAGAGCCTCAAACAACAGCTGTGTTTGTTCTCTGACTTAAAGGCAAAATAATTATAAATTATTGTTTTCTTGTAAATTAAAAGATTGTTTCCTCTCCTCCTGATTTCCAATTTGTTCCCTGAATAAATACATCACAGCATTAACTGCTTGGATCATACTGATCCGTGCAGTCTTCATAACATTTACAGTCTCTTATCTGAAATGATTTAAGGGAAGAGGGCCATAAATCCCATTGAAAGTGAATTCCTTCCAGTGTTATCCACTATTCAAATGGATATAGACTGAATAATTGGACCTGATTAATTAAAAGCTTCAGGGCACCAGCGGGAGAGACTAATGTAGGTCTTCACTGAGCACCCTCCCCCCAGATTTCTGCATTATTTTAAAAGACACAACCCCACTCCTCTGGCTTCATTTGCTCCAGACCAAGTGACACCGCAGTGGGATAGCTGTGCCTTGTGCTGTGCATGACATGTTCTTTTTGCCCTGCAGAACAAACACCGCAATCCCCACACCACCATGCCAGCACAACATTGTGGCATGGGCTCCTCTACCCAATCTAAGGGACTCCTTGCATGTATAGCAATGTGATACATCTTAAACACTTCTCCTCCTCGGAGCATCTAACCAAAAATCATTACGTTAGCAGCCAAAAAAATTATGACAGCAACTTATGTTCAATGTCCCATCCGGATCCCATGGTGGACACAGCTGCAATACCATCTTCCTGCCCACTGGTACAGCCTGAGACACGTCCCTGCTGCAGAGAAAACACCATGTAAGTGTAATGGTATTTATGTGGTTGAACCAAGGTGTGATGGTGAGAATTTGATGCAAATTTTCTGCCCCATGTTCCCAGTTTTAATGCCATTTGGGTGACAAAAATATCAGTGAAACAAGATTGTGCCAGAGACAACCTCTACAGGTAAGATAAGTATGATTTGATGGGAAGCAAATAAAAATAAAAATTACCCCAGTTCTCACACTCAGGATCTTATTTACTTCTAGAATCACTCTCCCCTCTTCCCCTTTCACCATTGGACCTAATCTCAGCCGAATCTCCCATGGGTGTTTGATGACTTGGCAACAACTGAGCTGAAGCTGAGCCCTTCAGGAGTTGATATTAGGAGCAGAAATCACCCCTGTGAAATCTGAGACAGTTTTCACACATATAGTGGGAACAGAAGAACACAGGCAGAGAGGAGCTTTACCAAATCTGCAGTGTAAGTCATTCTCCTGTTTCTAAGTTAAGATCACCAGCTTTCCAGCCTGAATATTAAGCATGGAGCAGCAGAGCAGCAAGCTGTGGTGATGAATTTTTATTTCTTTGTTAACGGGGGATACAGGCTCTGAAGGGAAAATAGTGAATAAGGGAGATGAGGGAGAGAGAGAGGGGAGAAAAAGCTAGTAGATGTTTCTGGTGCTGGGAAAACTGTTCATACTGAAGTTAATAGTGTGAATTTTATTTCAAAGGAGAAAAAGCAAAATTGCACCCACCCTAATGCATACACACTTTGCCTCAGCCACTCTCTCCCTTGCACTGAATCTGCCACATGGAGGGAGACCCAGGGACTACGCCCGAGGTGGGTGACCCTGCTGTGGAGAGCAATGGCACTGACAGTGCTGAGGCTGGGCAGCTTCTCCATGGGCTCCTGTGTCTCACACCGTGGTGCAGTAAGTTCTACTGGGGTAAAATGCTTATTATTTCCTTGCTAGGGGCTTCTCTGCTCCTTCGTATATATGCATGTGTGTATATAGTCTTTGCTCTTCAAATTCCAGAGAGTTTTGATCTAAAATGCTAGGCAGAAGCAAGAGCCGGTTATTCTGATGCACTTAAGCAGAAAACAACATTCAAAATTACCCTCAGCTCTTTGAGTTTCGTTGAGGTTTTTAACTTTTTAACTAACTGTCACAGAAAATGGTCCCCTTTATTAGAGTTAAAGCAAGGCCAGTGTCAACACTTCTGTTAGAGTAGCACCTCTGTCCCACACCTGGCCAGCTTGACTTTAGCTCACTGATTGCTCCTGAGGGCAAGACCTGTGTTTTCTTCATCTGCATGTATTTCTGGTGTTCAACAGAATAAATCTTCTGCAGTGACACTATGGTGAAATCCCTAAGGCTAGTGATCTTCATGTTCCTGGGGACTAATGATTGAAATCTGCATTTTAGTAAAGCCCTCTGCAACTCTGTCTTGTTTAAAAGCACCTAAAACCATTTTCTGTTTCTTTCTGCTGTCACACAGAGTGACCAGACACACGCAAAGAGGTCATCAAAACAGAGAATTTAGGTTCTTAATCCATGTGATATACTGGTTTACAAACTGGGTGGATTAAGAATTTCCTGGTCCTCTACCTCTTGCTGTTTCTTCCCAGGCTATGTTGCAGCTTCCTGCCTTGACAGCTGTGACAGAATAAAATAGTTCATAGGCCATGATGCAAATCAAGCACAGAATGATTTAGGCAAAAAAATAACCTTTTTTTGTCCCCTTGAGTTATTTTTTCACAATGAAATGTGTACTAGAAGATGAAACTGTCTTTCTCCTTTGGGATAATACAGTTTCCCTACACAACTCTTAGCTAACTATAAAAATTCCAGATTTTATTTGAGACTGTTCTTGTGTCTAGAGAGTAGGAAGGACAGGTAGGCTGTCAGAAAATGCCAGCAACACAGACAGTAAGAGCCTTCTTTGGGTAAGGGCTCCAAAGCTAGATTCTCAGTGGCTGACTCCAGCATCTGGTTCCACCCAAACCTGATACAAATTGAACAGTATTCCCTTAAAATGATAAAAAAATGCAAAGCTTCAGCTCTTTGAGACTTCAGTGGTGATGGCTGTCATTGTACAAACTTAAAACCAGAGAATGGCTTGTCTGGCTCCAGTGCCAGGCAGATGTCCTGAAATTTTGTACCAGGTGAGTTCCTATAATCAGGTGTGGTCTCACACAGATGGACACTTCACTGACAGCCCCTGTGCCATGACCAGGGCCAGTTTCCCCCTCCGAGGCACTTCAGAAGGGAACCATGGGCTGTATGGGCAAACAGGACTGCTCTTCCCTAAACAGTTGCAGGCCACATGTGAGGAAGAGCATGGATTTGAGATGTGATGAATAAAACCCAATTCCTCAGAGTATGAAGGGGGAGGGAGGTGGCTCTATATAAACACTAAAACAAGGTCTCCTGCAGTTCAGGGAAAGGTGAAGCCACATCAGAGCTGAAGGACAGAGAACTGTTGGTCAGATGTGAACCAAAAATAGCAAAGGAAGAGGGCTCCACTTCCCCTTGAGAAAGTCAAAGGCAAGACAGTCTGTTGAGAACTGGGCTGGTTTCTAGAAGCATGCAGAACAGCATTAGAACAAGCTCTCTTCGCCTAGCAGTGTTCAGGACACAAAAAATATAGTAAAATGTATTCACTGTATCTGCACTGGTAAAGTTTGTGGACTGTAAAGAGTGGGCAATCTGTTTCCACCATCCCCTAAATCCTACATGTCCAAGGAAATACAGCTCTTTGGCCTAAAAGTCTGAGGCCACTGACAGGAAAATAAAGAGAAATGCTGTTTTCTGAAAGTGATAATAAAAATTCAAGAGTTTTACAGGCACTGAATTTTGTCACAGTGAAAGCCAAGAAGCCTTGTAAAATGAAAATGAGTC
Organism: Melanocharis versteri; assembly: GCA_013397845.1. Lineage (NCBI taxonomy): Eukaryota > Metazoa > Chordata > Aves > Passeriformes > Melanocharitidae > Melanocharis > Melanocharis versteri. The sequence goes on from VZTG01001084.1 coordinate 154,198, forward strand.
GCGTAGCTGTGCGCTGTGTGGCACTTGCTGAAATAAGGACTCCAGTTATTTGTGTGGGGGAAGGGAAGCCACAGTTACTCTATTTCCCTGCTGTGTTTGCTAAAAAAGTCGAGGGCATGCAATAAGTTGATCCTTTCCTATTTAATGACTCTGAATTTCCCTCTCCTCTAACGCTGTAATCAGCCTTCTTGCAGGGGCAGCCCTTTTCCAGCTCAGGTATTTGCCAATTTGTTCTCCTGAGGTGAGCAGTGAAGGGCCCCTGATCTGCTGGAGGAATACAGAGCTGTACAGATGTTTTTTGCAACCATTACAGGGACAGCAGGGCCCTGCCACCCGGCTTTCTGGCTTGTCAGTTTCAACTCGGTCTGTCACTCTCTACTGCCCAAAGACAGAGCATTGGGAGGGGAATGCATGGAGACTATACTGAGCCTTTTCTTGTGAAGCAAGAGAGCATACGGAACACTGATACAGGGAAGTGGAAGGGGATGAGTGTCCTAGGTTAAAAATAGGTTTATTCTGTTACCATCTGCACAACCGTTTAAACAGCTGTTAAACTGTTAAAACACTGTTATCTCTTGCTATCCGGGGGGGCCCATTATCTCTGCTAATGGGCCATTAAGAACTCACCACATGACTCATGAGTCATCTCACTCCCATTGTAAGAGGCTCCACCCAGGGGGGAGGAGCCAAGCATTCCCACCTGAATATAAGGTGGACTCTGAGACACACCAGCTAGCTCCTGCTCCTGGATATCCAGAGGACAAGAGCTTTCACTGGACCATCTTTCTACCCTATCAGCGCTTCAGAGAGCCATTTTCATCTGGACTGCTACCAACCACCCTGAACAGGGTGCCAGGTTGTATTCCTGACTCTGTCAGTGGGTACTGTTGTTATTTATATTAATAAAGAACTGTTATTCTTTTTTTCTCATATCATTGCCTAAAAGCTCCTCAATTTCAGAATTATACTCCTGTCTTTTCAAACCAAGACAATGAGTAATGCTGATACAGGGGGAAATAGAGGGAGATGGGAAAACAGTATACAAAGAGCTGGAAAGTGGTAAAAACCTCAGCAAGGAGTTCTGAGGCAGATATCAACCCGTTTGACTCCAGAGCGACCCAAAGACAAGCCAGGTTGACACCAGGATACAAACACCTCTGTGTGGACCCAGAAAGGGCAGGTGAGCCCTTTCTGGCGGGTGTGTTATGCAGATGACAAGGATGATGTGCTGCCATAAAGGCAGAGAGGTGTCACAGGCATCAGGGCAAGTGGTGCTTTCATCCCCAAGTACACCTCTTCAATTTTGTTGCAGACCAATACAAACACCTTAAATGTAGCCAGGAAAGCTGCTCCCATTTAGAAAGATCTCTGATCCTCTTCTCTGAATAATACACACGACTGAGGTCTCAGTAACCTGGCTTTTGCTGGGGACCATTAGGTTCACCTCCCCACAGATGCCAGAGGGGCTTTTCAGCATAATGCAAGAAACCTGAGCTCTTAATTTACCAAATGGAAAAACATTAGGAGCTTTGTAATGATTTCCTAAACAAAAGCAAAAAACCATCATATTCTTGTGGATCATCTGCAGACATCTGCAATCCTTTTGCTGTGACCCTGTGCAGGTACAAACAACCTGTGCAGGAAGCAAGAAGTGCCCAAGTGTGGAAGCTGTGCCACACATCTTGGAGGCACTCTCCCGAAGCAGTTATCAATAAAGCTACTGAGGATAAATGAGATTTGAGTGTAATCTGCAACACTGAGGCAAGGCTAACTTAGCATCCTGGTTCTGCACACCAGGGGTGTGTGGAGACTGATGGGATCAGCTCATGCAGAAACAACTGCTTTCTAACTCTTCACTTTTTAGGAGTGAGTTTTTCTGCCTCTCTGAAACTGTAGATAAATTCTCATTGGCAACAACAATATCAGGAATTAACACTGCAACATATTCAAGTCCCTGGATCTTATTGTGCTAAACATGACTCTGCCTCTTCAGCATGTTGGTGGCTCAGCAGACTTGGCATAAACAATTGGTATTGGTGGGGTGTCACAGTAGGGCATCTTGTTACTGCTCATCAAATATCAGCAGCTTCCACTGTGTGCCACAGGAACGGGCAGGAATGTGTCTCATCTCATCCAGTTCTTGTGTGTGATTGTATCAGCATTTTTCTGAGATGCAGTTACTTGGGTTCTAGTAAAAAAACTGTCACTTCACCTTTGAAAAGATGATAGCAACATTTCACCTACCCCCAAAGAAAGAGACACTTGCTAGAGATTAAATCATAAACCCTGTCACCCTCCGCCAGTTTTAAAGTGCATGAGGTAATAAGCCCTGCATCTCTCTGGCAGTAAACAGCATGGCAATTAGCACAGAAAACTCTCCTGAAATACTTCTTGTACATTAAATGCCTGGGACCTTGCCTCAGTCTAAAAAGCACGACAGAAACAGACCGAAGAAGGACCAAAGGCTTTCCAGTGACTCTTTCCTAACCTCCCCACACAACCCTTTTCCTACAGACATGGGAGCGGGAAGCAGAACACCGAGTCCCTGCCGTGGAAACCTCTTGCAGTGCTCTGTGCCCCAAGCAGAGGAGAAGAAGCCTCCTGCGAGCTACCAAGGGACCAAGACTGCTTTGATTTTGCTGAGGCAAATGTACTACCTCGACAGCTCCCACACATGCTACAAGGGCTGCACTGATTTTCCATGAATCAGATAAATCAACACCACCAAGAGGCTTAGCCCACTGCTTCCCTCTGCCCTGCTTCTGACAGCTCAACACAGGCACAGCTCATTTTGTTTCCCCTCACAGTGCATATGGGGTGCTGGATGGTATCTAGTTCCTATTTCCTCTTGTTTTCTTCTTTTCAGTGACTGATCTTTTCTTTTTCTGGCTTTTTTTTTTCTTTTCTTTAAATCAGCCTGAACCCATGATAGGCTTCTTGTTTAACACTGAATGACCACTGGGTGTTTTTCCATGTTGCCTTGACATGAGCTACAGCATTTTGGTGGATGACTTCTTCAACCCTTATTATCTCCAAATCTCAGTACATTTGTCAGCTGCTGAACATACTCCACATGCTTAATGGCTTCAGAGTGAGGCAGAAGAAAAGTTTCTAAATATGGGTTAGAAGCCACCTGGAAAAAAATGAGTAGCTATTTTACAAACCAGTTTGAGTGTCTATAAGTCCATAGACTTCCCTCACACTCAAAAATATGCAAAGAAATAAAAAGAATTAGCAGTTGTGATTGCACTTACGAAGCAAACTCCAGAAGCTGGAAACAGGCTTGCTGTGCTGAAGTAGAGCATGCACCCTTTGAAGGCTCTATATGTGATTTATAACATTTGCCTTTAACACTGCAACAAATTTCAGCTCCTAAAATGTGTAGTACCTGAGAATCCCAAGTCTAGCAGCAAACAGCAAACAGAAAGAGCAGAAAAGCCTTCTTACAGTGTATGTCATGCAAATGAAGCAACTGAGAACTTTGCAAACCAGAAAAAGACATCAGCAACCTGGGGTGTCCTGCCAATGCCGCTGTCACGTGGCGTCTTAAACCCCTTGCCTTCAACTACAGCACCTGTGGCCCAGCCCTGGGGTGCTGAAGGAGCTGAGAAAATAATCAGCAAGGCAAGGCTGGCTCCCAAACCTACCTCTGAGCAACTCTCAAGACGGTAAGAATCAATTAGATGGATGGTGGGTGCTGTAGAGATCTACTGCAGACAGCAAGAGAGAAGGCTACAAGATGTAGTCTCAGTAGTAAAGTGCTCATCAGTTAGAATGGTTTTCCCTCTCCTCTCATCTGCTACTCCCTACTTTTATTCCTGCTCCGGTTGCCCAGCTCACCCTTTCACAACTAGCCATAGCCCTTAGGCTACTTGCCAGCAGGCTATTCTCATTCACAAGGAGCTAAAGAGAAGGCACAAGGCCAGCCAGTCAGAGGCATATTAACCAAGCCTCACAGGCATCAAGTCCCTTTCTACCCCTCCTGAATCCATTCAGGACATGGATTCTTGCAATGCAGAGAAAGACCTTGGATATTTCAAAGCAGAAAAGGCATCTGTGCTTTCTTTTGTCTGGGGATTTAAGAACCAGTTACATGTTTGTCCCAAAAAATTTAGCCAACAAGAGCTTTAGTGAACAAAGAAACACAAGCCAACCTGGACTGGAATGAGGCTGGAGGGAAAGCAGATCGTGTTTCCAAGGCAGTTATGTAGGGAGCCATCATTAGATGCTGCAAAATGCTCTCAGAGTTTCATGTTGGAGCTGAACTCAATATAATCAATGCCAGCTGTTCCATCAGTTTCAGTAAGATGCTTGTCAGGCCCTTTGAAAGCAAACCATAAATTGGCACCAGTTCTCCCTTCCTGAAAGCAGCTGATGCTCTTTTTCCCTTCTAACAACACAGGTCCTCATTTTCTGAGGGATGTTGGGCTGATAGTAGTGTCCTGATGGTAACTGGTCTTTAGGAAAACCTAACAAAATGAAACAGGAAAACCTTGCTTTCCACACTGATTACTCCCAAGTGAGTTGCTGTGACTTGGGGTTTCCAGCAGCTTACCCGGTACTCAGCTTTCAAGAAGATACAGTGGGTGCAATTCCCTCTGCCATGCTACAGCACTTACAGTAGTATCATCAGTATTGAAGATGAGAGGGATGGTATCAGCAAAGTAACCAACCAAGACCAGTTGGTTTTGAGCATCCTTTCCAGGACACTTAGGCTATCCTGTCTTTGTTACACGTCACGGACAGGTCCTGATTCTTGCTCAGTAAAGCAGGTTGCCTTGATGGTGCAGAGCTTCCAGGCCCTGTAGTCTGTCTAGTCTCCCTGCCAAGAGACATGCCTGGTAGCAGAATCTGGGTTCAGACTGATGTGTATGCAATGTGACTGGGGCTGAGAGGCTGGAGTGGGACAGTGTGGGTACATCAAGTCACCCAGGACACAGAGAGGTAAAAGCAACGTTTTTCACTTGAACTGCAGAAGCACAGGAACAGATGCTCAGTCACACTCCAGTTCACCTGTGGCACACAGAGTTGGAAATGTAGCCAGATCTTCACTCCTAGAGGAGAAATCTTTAAGATTTCTTTAAGAAATCTTTAAAAGCAGCAGTAGCTCTAATACAGTGTTTGATGCAGGCAAGATGTGCTGTGGGGCTGAGGAGAAAGGATACCTGTGTTGAAGAAACCACCTGAATCACCTCCGTAAAATCCAACCACTCTGGACTTTGCAGAACAGGTTTTTGGACCTGGCTGTGATAAGGAGTGGTTTATAGAGTCATCCTGAGACTGTTAAATGACAGTGAGATTTAGCAAAACGCTACAAACAGAAGCTCTGCCAGTGAAATCTCTGTTTCCAATTAGGATAATGTTGAGGTCCTTCCCCAGGGCATTCTCCCTGTGATTCTCGTAACAACTTTTGTGACTGCCTTTTCACGAAGACTCAGGGATTTAGGCACCTGCTCTATTACAGGTGCCTTAATTCCTATGGCTTTGGAAAATCTCAACCACCATTGCAGTTCATACAGCACTGAAAAGCACAAATTATACAGACAAGTTAGTTACAGATACAAATGATATTTGATGCTTTAGCCAGGCAGACTGGGCAGTCTAGGTTAGAAAGGCCCCTGAAGAAAACCCTCACACCTATTTACATCTATTCTGCACAGGTAAAAAGGCCTTTGAATTTTATGAAGGAGCTATTTCCTTTTAGAAGGCTCTGAGTCTCACAGTTCACAATGGTTGTTTACCCAACACTGCTCACTGATTTGGTCAGAAGGGTGCATGAAATAGATCAGCCTTCAAGCCAAGGCATTCAATAAGGTCAGAGTAGTCATCAGGGATTTAATAATAGAATTTAAAGCTAGTTTGCTTTTCAAAGCAGTTTTACCACTACTACTCCTAGTTTAGATGCCATTAACTCTCGTTTCTTAATCTCTTAACATAAGCAGGCCTTAAAATCCTTTGCCTAAAAAGCTTTGTCCTGGTGCTGGGCTCTTTGCTCCCACAGGGTGTATGTCTGCTGCTGAACCTTGTGGGAAGGAGAGCTAAGAAGAGCAGGCTTAGCAGAGTGCCAAGTGTCACAGCCAGAGAAGAAGCTGGTCACTGATAGGCACGAAGCAAGTCAGATGTGAGCTGGCAGGGCCCAGCTGCTGTGCCAGCTGCTGAACAAACCCTCTTCACTTCCCTTTGCCGGGCTGCCTCCCACCCGCTGCGCTGACAAGGGCTGCATTGCCACATCCAACACTTCATTCTGTGCTTTGAATGTCCAGAGTAATTGAGTGACAAAGTCATTCTGCCTTGCATCTCAGCAAAGGGTTTTACTCTAAAGACCCTTTTATCTTCTGACCTTCTCCTCTCTGCCCTTCCTGAAGCCGGGCTAGCCCGAGGCCCAAAAGGGCACATGAAGGGGCAACTGAAGCTTTCCAAAAGCACATCCTGTGCTCTCCCAGCCTGAGCTCTGCCAGTGCAGTTGGTACTTGGGGGAAGCATATGGCTGGGAACCGCCAGCATATCCAGGCTTCCTGAGAAGAACCCACCCCCTCCACAAATACAATGCCATGCAAGAGCCATCCTGTTCACAGCACTCCCCATCAAAGCACAAACTCTTCTCATGCTCCACAAGCAGGTCTGGGTTACAACCACTTCAACCAATGCTGCTCCCAAAGGCTAAAAATTCAGGATCCTACAAAAACACTGCAAACATATGACCTGGCGAGGTCCCTACCCTTCCCTGCTTCCAGAGTGGACAAAACATTAGACAAGCACAGAACAAAAAGTGGAAATGGGAAGGATAATTGTTCCAGGAAACACATAACTCAGGCTGCCCATACTGATGAGCGTTACATGAGTCAGTTCTCCAACTTCTTAGTTCTGATGAGGCAATTTCTTAGAAGCATTAAGAGTAATAGAAGTTTTAAAATAATTAAAAATACAGAACCATCATGAAAAATTAGGGGAATCGAGTATGGCCCTTAGGTATACAACTCCCTGAATTTAGTATTAATGCCAATCTTGCTAGAACAGCAGACCAATCCCTCTTATACTGCTTTGTTTTCACAAACTTTATCATTCACATCACCTCCACAGAACTCTCCCTGTGGTCTTGCCTTCTCTTTCAACATATGCTCACATGGAAGGGAGACAAAAAGTAGGAGAATTGTGCAACCATCATGATTCCCAGTGATGGATGCCCAATGTTTTTTCCTTAGAAGGGATGTGTTTTCCTTCCAAATTTGCCCAAGTATCCTCTCCTTTCTCTCATGATCCTCTATTCTCAGCAGTTCTAGAGAGAATAGTCCTGTGGTTGAACACACCAAAAGCAGAAACAAGCAGTTTCTGAGATATCTCCCAGTTGGGCTGCTACTGATTCATTTTGTGGCGTTTTCCCTCCACAACACACAGATAACCTCAGGAAGTGGTTTTTCGTTTGTTTGGGGTTTCCTTAAAGAACTAAAAATGCCCTGTTAAAATTCTCATGCCAGTGTGTGAGATTCCCCTCTGCCTCCCTGAAATGCCCCTGGTCTATTAAACCGATGCTTTCTTTCTCCACCTTTACTCTAACCAGGCCAATCCACCCTGTGTGTCACCTGTCCTCCAAGGTAGTTCCTTCTGTTCTGCTACATTTCCAGAGGAGGAGGGGGGAGGTGCTGCCCGGGCAGAGCAGAGAAACACTGCAGGAGTGAAGAACAAGTCTTCCCAGTGCCTGTGAACAGCTCAGTGCTTCCAGTTCTTCTCAAGGGAGGAAGAAGTAGCTGGGGCCATGTTTCTTCCTATGCTCAATGCAGAAAGCAAGTGCTCTTTTAGTATTACAACCTGGGTCCCAAAAGGGAAGGCTGGACCAGCCCAGTCTCAGCTATTAGACATGATTATGACACCATCATAACTCCAGAAGTGGCTTCGTTTCATGGAAGACATTATAGATTTTACCTTTGCAAATCTCTATGAAGAGAAACATGGGATAAATGTAAGTATAAATTGAAATATACCTTTATATTCATGTCTTATGCAGCACTATATTAGTTGCCTAATAGGTGCGTATGCATAATACATATTTAATGTCATACAATCATAAATATTAGAGATAGAGCCAACTAATGTCTAGAAATTACTTTTCTCTTGCAATGAAGCTAATTATTATCAGGTGAAATGCAAGGGTTCTTTTTACTAGCTTATACCCTTCTGGAATGTGGATTTTAGTCTAAGAAGTGATGGCAGGATCTGTTCTGAGGGTATGAGGCTACTTTGCTCCTCATACTTTATTCTGTGTAAGTATCCAAAAGGAAACCATCTGGTCTGAAAGATGGCTATGCTATCAATTATCTGTGAGGATGTGCTTTCAAGGGAAATTATATCCTTTCAAGGTTTGGCTAGTTTGTTTAGACAACTTTACCAGTGGAGAATTTGCTTTTAGGTGTCTCAAGTGTGTAAAATTTCAAGTCTGAATATTTGTGAAATAACGAAGTTTAAAAGGTCAAACAGGAAACTGAAAGGCAAGCTGGCTGTAGCCTGCACTATCAATGGTGTACATTGTTCTGCCAGAAATCACTAACTGGGAGGTATTCAAAGCCCTAGATAAGTATAGAGGGAATGCCACAGAGAAAGACGTGTCCCCTGTTAAGTTCCTGGAGTGCAAAAGCCCACAGGGCAGATGGAGAGACTAACAAAGGAGAAGTAGAAATAAGGATTCTGCTCCTACATGCACTGCTGGGAACTGCTCAAGGAGTTCAACTGCTAGTTCAGCTTCTGGGTGCAGTGGCCCAGAGACAGTCCTCCCAAAAACATGGCCAACCTTGGCTCCAGCATCTACAGTCACAGCTGAATGATGTCAGGGAAAAGCATCTTCAGTATTGACTGCTGATGTCTCATCTCTCCTATCCTCTTTTGAAGGACTGAGAGGCTGAGGGCCTCAGCACAAGCACAGCTGGCTCAGCTGGGGCAGGTAACAGAAAAACGGAGAGTTTGAGATCAAGAGTCAACTTTGCATGTTCGCCAGAGTGCCATACCTGCCTGTTGGAAACTCCCCATTAGTCTCAGTATACCACAGGTGAATACAGTGGTAGCTGTCTGCAGCTCTTAGTATAATAAATAAGGCCTCTTGGCCTGAAAGTAGAAGGATTCCTGAGGAGTGTTCAGCTGAAATGAAATAACCAGTTTTTGAGATGTGCTTCTGATCTCTCACAACTTCTGCCAGGGTCAAGTCCATTTCTCAGTTTGCACTTGGATCTCCCATTTAATGTTTAACTGCTTGGTTTTATACCTCTGTAAAACAATGTTGTGAAAGTAGTTGCCTGAACAGACAGTTGGGGCATTCTTTTCAAATATATAGAATAAATTTTTTCAAACTTGTAGTAATTCTGATCTCTTTATTGATTGGTTGGTTTGTGGGTTTTTTTGTCATCATGCAGCATAGTCTTCAAAACACTGACAGCCAAATGCTTCTATCGAAGTAAACAACTTGATTTTTAGCAAATACCTGCATTCTCACACTGCACACATCTATGGCACTCCATGAAAACTAACTGACACTACTGCCATCTTGTTCACCACCAACTGAGATTAGTCAGCCGTAGCTCTGCTCCTCCAAAGAAGGGTGAAAATAAAGAGTAAATATCAGTTTCAAGCACTTAATGGAGCCAGGAAATTATTAACTACCTCTAATTAGTGATACATGTTTATACCTGCAGCTACTAGCTACAGCTGCTTCTCATTCTTGTGTCCTGGAAGAGCTGTACTGCTGCCATCACCTTGGAGCTGTCCTGAGCAGGAGAACTGCAGCTTGATAAGCCCTCTTAAACCGCCTATTATCTACCGGGAGTTTTGGCTGAGACCTTGCTGCAGCAAATACACATCACTGTGTACTAACACCAACCATTCACTCCACCCAGATCTTGCAAGTACAAAGTTCAGGTTCTGCCTGAAGATTTCTTCCTCTGAACACACTCGGATACCTACATCAGATTTACTCCCAGAATATGGAAGTACATGTGGTTTTAGGGCTCTGGACCAAAACCACTGCAGCCACCTAACTTAAGATGCTGATGTAATGTGAATTTACTCTTCAAGCCTAAATTGTTCAAAGACTTGCGGAGGTTTATCTTTGTGTGAGCAAGCTTTATGCTGGATCAGGTACTTTTGGTTCATGCCACTCTGCCTTTACATGAATTAGACATCACATCTCCAGAATAAATCAGGGAAAAATACATCACCAGTTCAGTTGAGTGGCGTGGCTTATTTGGATCAAATGTGTATTCTAACCTATGAAGTGACCAAACCACCAGCAGCAAAACCCACCATACTCCCACCCGCTGCCCTAGCAATGTCCTAAGATATTGTTTCCAAAGACTGAGATGTAGTTATTTTCCATGCTCGCCCAGAGCCTGTCCTGTGAGCTTTGCTGCCATTCCACCATGGGTTTTGTGCCATTAGCTATTGCCACCAGCAGCCATTAAACGCAGGTCTGTTCGGGCTGATCAGCTTGAATGTGCCCCATGCCCTGCCTCAATTCTCCATTCATTAATGGTGTGCAGCATCTCTCACTCAAAGTCTTCATGCAGTACATCAGATCTGGAGTAAACAGCACCCAGCACTGACCTTCACAACATGATGAGATGTGGTACCCACAGCAGGCAGGAACTACAGTACCTTACTCCTGGTCTGACACCAGTTCATAAGATCACCTTGGGAAAGCCATGTCACCCCTCCTCGCCTGAGTTTTCCCAGCTGTTAGATATGGATAATAATGTTCTTTGAAGTCTGTCCAAATCCTTTGATAAAGGATAGAGATTTTAAAACATTATTCTTGACTGCACACTCTTCAGGACATGAATTGCATCCTTGGCATGGGAAATCCTCTAACACACCGCAAGTGCTAACACTGCCCCAAAGAGAAAACAACAAACTTTGCACTGGCTTATCACTACAGGCACTGGAAAAATACACTTTGGTTGCTGATACACTCTTGGATTTCAGCAAGTCTATGTGTTATTTCTGAACACAATCGCAAATTGCTTTGAGTTCAAAGAATTGTTCAGCACTGCTCAGGGTTATCTAGGAGGCAAGTCAACCTCCGGCTGTATCACCCTGTGTCCTTGGGAATATTCCTCTGGTTTGATCTGAAGCTGAGTGGATCGTGAAGACACACAGCTGGGTTTCTGGGCATCCTCTAGTACTATACATGCTCCAGTCAATGCATTTTACTTGCCAAGAGAGTTTTAATTTTCTTATTTAGAAGAATGAATTGTGGTAATGGGTGTCTACATTGGCTCTGTGCAATCTTTTTGTTTGTTTGTTTTCTTTCCTTTGCTTAAAGGTCATATAATATTTGTACTAAGCAGCAATGACCAAAGGAGCATACACAGCTCCAACTCAGAACAGGGAGGGTCCTTCTTGTGTCACTGCTGTCAACTTAGGACAAAAACTGCGATGAATAGGAAAAAATAAATAAATCTTTTGTTTTCAAAGCTAAATAGCCAAAAATGCAGCTAGAAAAGTTCCATAAAGGTTTAGCTTTCAGCAACACATAGCGGAAACAAAGCTCATTCCTCCTCTTGCTGTGCCCCCTGACCTCAGAGTTTTATATGTCACTGCCTAGAAGGCCTCTAGTCACAGCAGCCTCTGTGCATGGCTTTCCCAGGACTTTCAGGGTTTTCCTTGGGGGATGTTTGAGTGGGGGAAAAAAGGGTTTTAGCACCAGCCTTCAATTTAAAATAGCAGGGGGAGTTTACTGATTAATATTCATGAGAAGGGAACAGTCTGCTTTTTGTTACCGAAGTCGTTTCTCATGCAAGGTGGGTTGAGAGGGAGGAATACATTAAGGAACATATCCTACTGTCACAAGTACCACCACCTTTAGAGATACAGAAAATCAGGAGTCTGAGCAGAGCTCAGATGGTAAATATCTAACAGGGAAAGGACTTGCCTCCTCTTTCTGCCTGTATATGTTAAACTCATTCTTTCATTTTAACAAGGGAACTGTGTTTTCCTGCTCTCTCAACCCCCACCCCTGCCCCTCACTTAAATTCTGGGACTAAGTGGATAGTTCACAACATGCTATAAATCCCCTCCACCAGTAAGCCAACTGAATGTATTTCCCTGTTCGGTTGTTTTCTAAAGTCACCCTCCTCTAGTGGGAGAGGTTCACTCTATTCACTGAGGCATAAGGAAGAGCAAGACTGGTTGCATTGCACTTATACCAGAAAATTTCTGAGACAACTCAGCTGAAATCTGTGATTCTCATCCCCATCTAAAATTGGCGTATGAAAAAAGCACAAATGAAGCAAAGTTTTTCAAGTGCAGGTGCTGATTTGTGGTGCCTCTGAGTTATGGGCATTCAGCTCAAAATGCTGCCTTTCATGTGCCAAAGCACAGAGCATGGTCCTCGCCTTGACTTCCTCATTTCTTCTGCTGTCAACCCCATCAGCATCTGGGTTCAGGGATCCCAGAACCAAGAATGACTGCTGAAAAGTACAGTGAAGGGTTCAAAGCCTCTTCTGTGAGGATAAGCAAGGACTTCGTAATTTCTGTGCAATCATGGGGAAAATATATCAGCTCATTTGGCAAAGTCAGCTATTATTTAATAACTCCTTGGAGATAGGAGATTGTGGTACACCTCCAGTTCTAACATCAAAAGTGGATTTGTGCAGGAGCTGACAGACCTCTTTGACAACAAATTTGTATTTGTGCTCATGACCCTATAATAATAGCAAGGTAGTAGCAAAGTAGCTGAGCATTGATTACCATTTGACTTTTTCTCTTGCACTCAGTGAAACAAACTCTCCTGGCACAGCCACACTTCAGCTGATGCAACCAGCACCAGACTGAGCACCAGAGCAGCGCACAGGGAACTCCCAGGACCTCGCAGACAAGAATGAGCCCTGTGAGCTCATACACTTGAAAATGTTGATACTGAGTTGATCATGAACAGACTACAGCAGTGCACAACTAAAACCATGTCTGGATAACAAGACAGCATCTTCACCCTGACTGTAACCTTCTCTTCACACCTCCACAGGACAAAAGAGCATTTGTGGATCAAAATGGACATGCACGTAGCCTGTGTAGGGGCTCATCTCTCACAGAGGGCAGCAAGAGCCATGATCTGAGAGTCAGGTTAGCTCTGCCACCAGCTGCTGGCAGGGCCTGGGGTCAGGCTGGGGTTGGATGAACTGTGATCCCAAATCAACCTCACTGTTTTGACAGATGTCCTTAGACTAAGTGCAGTTGGATGGATCAGTACAGCCAATTTCACCTGGGGGAGGGATGGGGTAATGAAGAAGAGAGAAATGACCAATTTCAGCACAACAGCTGTCTTTGTCCCAAAGGTCCTGTCCCAGTGCAATATCCCTCTATTTCTTCATCATCCAGCTAGAAACTTTTGCCAGCGGAAACATGTTGGCTTTGCACTTTTGTGAAGATAAAACCATGAGATAGCTGTACCAACAGAAGTAGTTTTGCTTGTATAGCATCTGTTCCCTGGGAACTGAAGCATTTCACATTGGCAAAGGACATTTACTGTTGGGAGAAGCTTCATTTCCATTGCTTGGGTAGCAGAACTTTAGTAACACGGATAAAGCAGATAATGAGGCCCAGAGTTTCTCATTGAAGCCAGAGAAGTGAGGTTAGGATTTGGTTTAAGGATGGTATGACGCATGAGAAGACATTGCATGGAGATGGGAGTTTGATAACAGCTAAGAGAAGTTGTTATCACCCTGCCAGCCAAGGCTAAGAAGAAAGGAACTTTCTGAACGTGGCTGGGGAAAGGAGGATCTCCCTGACCTTGGCTGCAGCACGCTTGCAGCCCAAGCAGTGCACGCCTCGCTGGAGCTCTTGCTTTGAAGAACTGCGCCTGACTTCAAGGTGATTGTGAATGCAGAGCATGACCCATTTTAAACAGGTAGGCCAAGAAAACCTCCATCTCTCTGCCTCCAGGGACCTGTTTCAGAATACAGAGGACTTACCTTGAAAATGTTTTCCATACTGTTTGATGTTGTGGAACAGTCAGTGGGAATACTGACAGCATTAGATGCCTGGGTGGCTTATTGATTTGTTCTAGTTTTATTAAATTGGCTAAAGTTCATTCAGAAGTCTCCCTTCCCCACACACAAATACTCATTCTGAATGCTGCCTTGAGAGGAGTAAATGGGGGAAAAAAAGAGGGGAACTTGAAAGTTGAAAAATTTATCTAAAGAAATCTGTGATGTGAAAATGGACTTCATAAAAGGTATATATTATTTATATCACTAGCAGAGTCTTCCAGGTTCAATACTTCTAGCTACTTAAATTCTGCAAAACGTTGAGTTGGTGTGTGCATGATATTTCTAATGACACATGCACACAAATGTGTGTGTCTGTGTTCAGAGAGAGAGACTCCTGAAGAGAATAAGAATGATTCTACCACAGAAAGAAAGAAATTTTTCTTTTGTCAACCAAGTAACTAAAGGAAAGCTTAGACCATTGCCCGCTTTTTGTAAGAAAATTGAGAATTGCGTTCTTGGTAACCTATACTCGTGAAGTAATGACAGACAAATTAAATGGCTGAGGTCACGCAAGACCAGTCCAGACCTTTCCCCTTCCCCTAACAGTAAGATTAGAGCCCCAGGCAATTTCCAAGAAACTTTACAAATTGAAGTAGGAGCTGTGAAAATGGCCAGTGCTCAGCAGCTGAGAGAAGGACCCCAGGATTTCACGTGGGCAGGCTGTGAATGGCTCAGGTCTGGCTGAAGGAGCGCAGAGGAAGAAGAGGCACAATGCTGGTGTTGTCAGATTCCAAGTGCTCCTCCAGTGCAGGTGGGACAAAGGTATCCTAAGTATCTCCTTGGATCTAATTCTAGATTTATCCATTCTGATGTGATCCAGAGAAAACTGTCAATGGAATGACATCTGCCAGAACAGCTGGAAGACCTTAATTTGATCCATCTCTTTGCTTCTGTGCTGAAACAGAAATGAATTTCCATGTTATTAATTCAAATTAGACTTTACTGTTGTTATGGTCTCATTGAGACATCAGGAGAGATTTGGAGACTTTTTTTCCTCAAAAAACCCCCTCTACACCACCTCTGGTTTTTAAGAAAAACACCACAGATTTAATCATGTCACTATTCTTCTCCCAAAAGTAGTGATGTTCAACCAGCTTATTTCCCTTCAGCAGATAATTTAAAGGCACAAATAGGTTAAAATTGATAATTCTTCCTGCTGTCTCATTCTGGATATATTTTAAGATGCATTTGTGTTTGAATTAGATCTTTTAAAAAGATCATTAATTGAAGCTGTCTGGCTCTGTCATCCTGCCCTCCCATTCTCCACCCAATGAATCAGTAAATTGTAACAAGAGAATCTGGCTAAACAAGTTCCTAATTCAAACGCCATCTTATGGACAAAGAAGTCTTTGAAAATAGTATCCGTCATCTGGCTCCTTGCGATGGAGCGGAAAGTTGTTTTTTTGCTGTTCACGGAATTCATCTCTCCCTTCAGCGCCGTCAAATGTTGAGTGTGGTGCAGTATGAGAGAGCGGAGTCCAGGGAGAGGAGAGGGAAGGGGGAGGCCTCTGTCAGAGGAGCCCAGGGCAAGCAATTTCCTGCCAATTAACACACAGCTAATGATAATATTTCTCCCAAGAACAGAGTTTCAGATAAGGAGAAATTTTATACTGGCTGATTCCAGGTTACTGATAGAGCTTCCTTTTCTAAGGTCCAGTTGTCTTCTCGATGGAGTGACTGGCTCCAGTGCGAGCAGTTCGGGGTCTCGGAGCATGCACAAGCCAGGCTGGCTTAGATCACACAAAGAGACGATTGGCAGAAGAGTCCCACTTCCCAACAGGAGGAGATCTCAACAGCAGCCTCCGAAGCTGAGCACACAACTTGTCATGGCTGGTTTTGTGCGGGTGTCACTCAGCTGTACCTCTCCCTGCGAGCCCCGATTGCATTCATAGGCAGAGTTGCAAAGTTCAGTGTGCAGCACTACAAAACTAAATTAATTAATCTGTGTAAAATGATTCAGAGCCAAGCACTGTGCTATCCATGATAATAAACTAACCAAACAAAATACTCCTGACTAGTAATCTATAAAACTGATTTAAAATGTGTTCATTAATGTCCTTATAAAGAAACCTATTTTTGGCAAGGTGGCAATTTAACTTTTTTTTTCTTTTCCTTTTTAGCTGTTGGAGTACCTGAGAGCAACAGAGCACAAGGAAATCAGAATAAAAGACATTTGTTCTAAGTATAAATGCACAGGGCATTTTGTGTGAGGAGACCAGACCCTTTTCCTTTACTCTCCTGCATCTTGTAGCTTCTTTGAGGAGGCTGGTGGGAAGAGGTTAAAGGTTACCTAGAGCTGCCAGTGAGAGTGAAAAATGGTGGATAGTGCCCCTGTTCTTGACTGTGAGTTCCTTTATTTCCTTTTGTCATGGCAATACCTTCCCAGGGAAGGCCTGAATGTTGCAAATTAGTGTTCCAACTTATCTTTCTAATTACCTCTTCAGGTGCAATACTGAGCCAGCTGCTTGCATGAACAAAAGAAACTGCTCAGTAGTGTCTGTGTATTGGTATCTGCTGCAAACTTTTTTTAGGCTTATCAAGTATCCGGCTCATTATTAAACAAAAACAGTAACAGAATTTCCCCCCTTTTTCTAGGGAAGTAAACATCTTTCCCTGAAAACTTCAGCCTGATACAAATTATTCTGGGAAGAAATCTCAACTTATACCTATAATTCTGAAAAAGACACAATTAGGAGAACATCCGATAAAATCAAATATGTGAGCTGAGTTTGAAGAAGCAAGAATTGGGTGCTGCTAAAAATGAGAGAGACACGGGGCTGGGGAGGGTGAATTCTGCCAGAGTTGTGTGAACAAGAGCTGCAGCTTTTATTTCCCACCACGTGCTTTTTGGGCACAAAGGAAAACTCCCTCTGATGGGAAAGGATGATGATTTTGGTGACCACGCATGAAAGAAGTTTTAGGAGAAACGTTCAATTCTTGTGCTTGGTCAGAACAGAAACCTTGGAAACTTGAAACAAATTCCCAGGAATGCTGTTGTCTGTCGTGCTCAGGCTGCCTCCAAGTACACAAGTCTTCCTGGGAAAGAGGGTGCTGCCCTGGAAGACTCCTTCCAGGTGAAAAAAACTGTGGTGTTCTGCAAGAATTGTCATCAACAAAGAATTGCAGAAACTTAAAAGACAAGACAAAGAGATAATAGTCCATTGTTTAGGACTCCATATGTAAACATAGACAGCACAACTTGAGCAGGATACTGAAGCCTTCTTGACAGATGGTGGTCCAGCCTCTAGCCAGGGGAGGGAGATTAGGTTAACCCAAACAAGGCTGGCCTAAACAAGCTGGTAAATCAGGCGGGCACATGAACCAAGGCATGAGATCTGATTCAAATCCTATTGTGGTGGAAAAATCTCTTACTGACTATCATCAAAGAAGATGATACTCTTACTAACAATATAAATACACACAGAAAAAAAAAATTATTTACATGGGACTTGTGGCCAGACAAGATTCTTATCCAGCTATACTCAAGTGTGTAGTGTGAGTTGCAGTGAGGTGAAAGAGCTCAGTGCAATGGACCAAAGGGGCTGTCTTGGGTGCAAGACTATGTAAAATCTGAATGGCTGGGTATCTGGATCTATCCAGAAGTGTTGACTCCTTAAAAACTAGCCCTCAAGCTTTTTTTTGTTAATCTGGCCAGTGTACAAATTTTCATTTTCAATGCTGACTGGAAAATCCTGTCACTAAGGAACTATTCTCAGAAAAAAAATACTTGCAATGGTATGTCAAAAAACACCAACCAGCCAACCAACAAAACAAAACAGCTTTCGGGTAACAGAAAAATGGAAAATCTTTTTCTGTATTTTATTTCTATTCCAGTGTCTATATTAGTATGGTGGTTCAGAGCAGCAAATGCAAATCCCCTGAGCATCCCCAGTTAGTAGGAACTGTTTGACTTTGCAGAGTAGTTTTGGTGTGCACCAGCCCAGCTGCTCATGGAGAATGCTAAGCCAGAGCTGGTTTGGACGCACAACCGGATAAGCTCCAGTCCATAATGGAGACCTGGGAGTCTGAGTCAATGTGTGGTTCTTTGGAGAGCTACAAACCACATCCTTGGTGGGAACATTTAGTTCAAGCAACCAGACCACCTCGTCCAAAGTAAAGCTCCCAAACTGCCAACAGGTCAGATGTAGGGGCTTCAGCACCAAGTAGCTTCAGTGTACTGATCCACCCATGTTGTAGTAAATAACTTTAGACACAGCCTGACTGACTCAAAAGATGCCAAGTGTTTACTATTCCCTAATGAATAGTTCCAGAGCTGTGATTCCAGCTCACAGCAAATTATTACAGCCAAAGTATAATAAATAAATCAGTGTTTATACGAAGTCATGAGGAAAAGTGCAGCAGATTAGACACTCATTAGAGATTAATTTCCAAACTACAGACTGAACAAAGAACTGATGTGATACAAAAGTTTTCACTTAAACAAACCCACAAGGCTCTGGTCATATTATGAAAACAGCTAGTGCATTCTTATTGGCTTCTCATGTTTAGCCATTCCTGAATAAATTCATTAAAATTACAGTTTTGCTGTGTATTTTCTGTTTGGTTGATAGTGGAACATCACCATTTTGCCATGAAATAAAAAGAAAAAGGTGAAATTCAAAGGGTTTTTAAAAGCTGATTTCAGAATTAGCTTGGAGAGGTCTTTGATGGGTACTGGTGCTGTGGCACCTGAGGTAATTCAGACAGCTGATCAGTTCATTCAAGTCCACACTCAAAATGGATGTTTTTCCTCCCTCTCATAACTTAGAAAAAAGTCACTTGTCAATGTGAGGCTTTACATGTAAAAAGTAAAACACTCTGCACCAGAGACAGAACCATTCTTTTAGAAGGCAGAGAATTTTCTTCCAACTATTATTCCATAAATGGGATAATAAAGACATCCTGGAAAATTCAGTTAGCTGCAGTTATCAATTTAATACAAAATACTGCAAATATTTCTTCAGCTATTACGTAGCTCTTCATCATACCCTCACTGTTTTGTGTGTTTATACAGTTCAAGCATGTGTGTTCACATCACGTGAACAGATCTGATGCCCACATTGGGAATTTTCTTTCCTTTTTTGCGTATCGGATTGTTCCAGTTGCTAAAAGCTACAATCTACTGAAGATGACCTATATTTACTGCATTATTATACTGTATCTTCCCTGGTACATTGCTCTTAGAAGGCTGGGACATCGCATACGATAGCAGAAGCATGTACATGTTTATATTATAGATCTCAGCAGCTTAATTTCAGTGACAGAAGGCAATAGAATAGCAGTCAGGTAAGAGACCTGTTAAAAACATGTTACCTGAAGGATAAAAAAATAATACTCCTTTTTCTTTCAGTCCCAGGGAGCTAGGGACATGATCCTATTAAGCTACATACAGTTACTTCATTTACATGAGACTGAATGTCTCAATACTCAAGAGCCTCCTTCTCTTTGGTGCAGAAAAGCTGTATGTCCAGCTGATTTCAACAAGCACGACAAGAGCTTTGCATGTCATGGACTCAGCCAGTGACCAGCAGTGTGAAAATGTAAAAATGGACTCTGGAGACGTAATGCAACTTTTACACAGCTGTCCCTACAAAATGTAGTTAAGGCAGGTAAATTCTTAATACCAGTTTTACACAAAGATGAGAGAGGAATTCAGATTTTGCTTTGTCCTAATTCCACATGCTTCTGTAAGAGGCTGGGCTCTAGCTAAGCACTTTAATTTTCTGATTGAAAGGTGATCTCCAGTGAACTGATGCTCCTCCATCTTTTCCTGCCCACAGATACCTCTGCCCTTCTTACAGAGAGGAAAAGCTGAGAAACAAAAGGTCCTATTTCCATTGTCTTAAAGCAGCATGTTCATGATCTGAGAGTAGCCATCTGCAGAGATGAAAGGGAGGGTGAGTGAATGAATCACATACAGAACGAAGCCAGCCAAAACTCCACCAGAAAGTAATGGTTACATCTGAACAGAGCTGCACAGAGAGAGGAAGAAACACACTGAAGGCAGAATCCCTTTCCAGCCTGATCACTAATTGATCTAAGACTTGGAATACGATTTTTCTCTGTCTCAGAGAGACCTAAGGTGGTACATTCCCCAGAGCCATTGAAGGGGTTCGGGTCAGAGACCTCTTTGGCAGCATTCTGGCAGGAAGGACGAGCTAGGGCACCCCAGCTCTCCCCACCCCAGCTCCGGGCAGCAGCCACAAAGCCGGGCCCTCCCCTTCTGGGTGACCCATAGCTGTTCATTCAAGCTGTGTTTTTCGAAAGCCCCAGCTGCAATCTGAATGTCGAATGTAGAAGAGTAGTGACTTCCAGAGGCATTTAAACCAGGAAATCCTTCTTTGACATATTTCCGGGCAGGTTTTTTTAATCTGGATGAGTGGTATGTCACCATTTATCTGAGGGGACATGAACTAAGAGCAGGGCATTCCAGCTCTGGGAAGGTATTCACCCCTCCTAGTTAGCAGCTAGGACTTTGGAGAGCCTGTAGGAATGCCCTGTCTCCAGGCAGCCGAGTTGCTGTAGGGCTGCAGGCTGACTGCAGAATGAGAACGGGCTGGAAATGTTGATTTTTTTGTTATTGTTGTTCAATTTGCAATTCCAGCAGCCACTCCATAGCCCAATGAGATTCCTTCAGTGCCTTCTGACAGAGTAGCCAAAAACCCTACCCTGGAGCCCAGGACAGGTGACAGCTATTTTTTTCTTTTTTTTCTTTTTTTCTTTTTTCTTTTTCTGTTTTTCCTTTTTTTCTTTTTTTATCCTTCTCATCCCAGGAAGTTTCAATGCTGGGATGCTGGGTGGTCAACCTGATCCAATCCCCCAACTACTTGGAACTGATCATATTCAGTAAGAGAATTCAGGGTCCCAGATATCGTGAAGCCAGAATGAATGCAAATAAATGAAACTTTTACATACAAATTTGCCACTAAGCAAACACAGTGACTTAAGAAGAGACCATAAACTGGGGAAAAAGAGAATATGGAGTGGAAAAAGTATTTCAAATGGTGATCCTGTGGAGACCTTTACACTAATTACTTTTGACGAACACTGAGAATGAAAGGCTGCATCAATATGCTAACATTACTCACAACGAAGTGTGGTTTTAGACTGCCACACCATTCATCTTCTGCCTGATCTCACTGCATCTTGCAGACATCCAGCAAACAGATTAGAGCAAGGCTAACACATCTGGGTTTAATTAGACATGCCCTCTTCTGCCCATAGATTTTGTCTGGAAGGAAGGGAGACTCTGAGAACCTTCTTTACATTTATGTGGGATTTCTGCAAGTCCAATGCCCAGCTGGAACATCTATGCGGTAGCAACCCCAGGTTACTCAGTGTCCAAAAACCCCAGACATTTCCATAGCATCTGCACAGGTCAGATGCAGAGACCCTGTGAGCGAGTCCAACATTTCCTGGAAGTGTCAGAGGGGCTTGTGGTGCAAGTTGGAATCAGCTGTGAAGCCAGGGCAGAGTAAATTCAATGTTTCCCAAAGCAATGGGCTTGTGGTGCACGTGTAGACCATCTGTGCAATGCACAGATGATCTTCTGGCACTACCTTGTTATGTTTTTTCTTAACAGTATCTTTGCCAGCCTTCTGCAGAAAGACATACAGCAGTTCTGGACTAGGAAAAGAGCTCAAGGAAAAAGATCTGATATGAACCCTGGCCACCATTTCTGCTATAATCAGGAATACATTTCTAAACTTGGGTCCTAACAGCTACAATGCTAATATATATGGACCCAGAAGTGCCAGAAGCTTCAGTCTAGAGATCCCATGCTGGCACCAAGAAAGCTAGCTTGGTATGAAGGCTGCAAAAAATATCCTTCTGGGAATCTGTTTGGGAGGGGTAGGGGATGTTCAGCTGCTGGATATAAACAGAAAGAAAAGGTTACCAAGTTTTACTTTTGTTAGAAAGTAAAATGCAGCAGAATCTGATTTTTGGTGGACATCAGGGTGAAAAGGAAGATGCAGCTAAACCTTTCTAGCCTCTTTCTTGCTTCTGAAATAACTCAAAAAAACTATTTAGAGAGAGAAGAAACTGCAGTACTTTTAATCATCACCAGCAGGTCTTTAACCTCACAGGAAACAGAAGAGGAAGGACACATTGTAAAATATCCAGACAGACTAAAGGTCATTCTTCTTTCCCCCAGGATGAAACATTGCATCTCGCCTTAAGGACAAATATGCATTTACTATATACACCCTGTCACACAGAACATCCACATCTCTTCACTGGCACTTGATAGTGGCACAGCAAGTTTACATTTAAAAATAGAGATAGGCACAGCAGCAGTGAGCAAGCAAGAAAGCAAGCAACATAATAGAAAAAAACCCAAGACACTTCCCCACAGTGACAGAAGGATTGACTCAGGCCAGAAATATTTAGTGGCTGTGTAGTTGAAATCATGTATATTACATCAAAATATGATTCTTGAGGAGTCTAAGTTGGGAGGTAGGAAATTAGTCTGATGAAGCACCTCGGAGCAGAATACGCTTTCTAGAGCTCACCAACATTTTCACAGATTTTGGGCAGTTCACAAAACCTGCAGGACACACAACAGCAGCACAGAGTAATCGGCTGGGTGGGATGGTTATAGGAGGCTGAGGGGCAAGCAAACATGTTGCCACCCCTTCCACGCCTTTCACTGAGGGAAAACACCTTGGCTGAAGGACAGCTGGACGCTACCCTGCCTGAACACTTTCCTCCACCCACAGACAATTTCTTTAGGTTCCTGCAGTCAGTTGCTTCATTTTTCAGCATCTAGTCTAAGACCTATGAGGGGCCGCCAGCTGACAGTTTGGCTGCAGATAATTCACACATTAGGATGGGACCTTTTTTCTCTTTTTCTCTTGAAAGCCTGAGAGCCAGCAAAGGGTGGTGGTGCTCAGAGCCAAGTGCTTGTTCCCTCAGGGCTCTGGTGCAGGAAGGACCGCTTCACTGACCACTCTACACAGGGCTGTTGGGATCTGCTTGCCCTTCTGGGGCCACCGCGTCTTTCAGGAAACCAAAAGGGCTCCCACTTTCCATAGCTAGGAGCACAGAAGAGGGAGATTTCCATCTCCAGCTCTTTGTGCCTTCAGAAGGAGGGTGGAGATGGGCCTTCCAGCAACACACCACTGCTGCTAATGAGAAGGCAGAGGGGGAACTGTGGGCAGCAAGGA
The DNA here is from genome assembly GCA_013397845.1 of Melanocharis versteri. Lineage (NCBI taxonomy): Eukaryota > Metazoa > Chordata > Aves > Passeriformes > Melanocharitidae > Melanocharis > Melanocharis versteri. The sequence goes on from VZTG01001084.1 coordinate 177,392, forward strand.
GGAGGTTGAACACGTGGATGGTTCTTGCTGCAGTGCTCCAGGACCTGTTGCTTATTCTTATGTGCTGGTAATATCCTTAAGCAGCAGGAAAAAATAATACTCTGTAAAGCTTCTCTTAAATGAGATATTATCAGCAAACTCACTCTTTGACTAATAACATTAGTTGCGCCAGAGGGTTTTGGTTGGATATCAGGAAAAATTTCTTTGCCGACAAGGTTATCAAGCACTGGAACAGGCTGCCCAGGGAAGTGGTGGAGTCACTATCCCTGGATGTATTTAAAAGCCATGTATGTGTGGCACTTCAAGTCATGGTTTAGCAGTGGACTTGGTAGTGCTAGAGTAATGGTTGAACTCAAGGATCTTAAAAGTCTTTTCCAACCTAAAGGATTCAATGAGTCTATTTATAGACAAATAACAAGAAATGACGATTCAGAACCACTAAATTCAATTATAAAACCAGTAAAGGGTGCTGTCCTACCAGCTGTGGGAGCAACTCTCACACCCTCCATGCCGAGCCCTGCATAGGGGGGTGAGGGTAAGTGGGCAGAAAAAGGTCACAACACCCTTAAAACATGGAGAAATGACAAAACACTGGGTAGCCAATCATGCCTAAAAAATACTTGAAATCCTTGAGCTTTGCTTTAGCTTAACCACCCAACACATGAACATTTCAAAATACAAATTGTCAGTGATGCCCTTATTCTACTCTAAGGCTGGAATCACTCGCTGAGGGCTTTTGGGGAGGCAGAGCCTGTGTGTGGCCTGAAGTGGTGGGACAAGGCCAGGACAGGAGGGAGGGAGTGGCGCCTGCCGTTCTAGCAGGATTGAGGGAATGGGCTTGCCCAGCACTCCCTGCCCCGTTGCACTTTCCTGGAAGTCACAGGCTTAGGGGCTATGGAGACAGTAGTGCCACCAGCAGCCAGTGCCTGTCGCCTTTGAGGGCTGGTGCCATTGTCCCAGTGACTGGCAGCGAAGCTGTTAATTCTCCCTCAGGGGAAGGCGAACTGGGGATTTCACATCTTGAGGAGGCTGGGCTTTCAGCAGCCACACCGCAGAGGGTAGGGGACACAAATCCCTTTAGAGAGAGCCTGAATTGCAGCACTGCTGAACAGCTTGAGCTGCAGAGGGGCCAGAGGAATCTCTCACTACTCCACACCCTGTAAATCCTTTGCTAATTGCTTTATTGCCATTATTTCTGAAGATAAAGGAAAAGGATTAATTAACTAAGAAAGAAGAGCACACATCTCCCTAGATTGGCTCCATTAATTCATATGGGAGGGAGAAAAATCAATTAACAAATTCTTTTACCTTCCTGATCAGTCTGGAAACAGAGCTGCGGTGCTTTTTTGGGAGGGCAGCATGGTGAACGGTAAAAAAGCCAGTCCGCTCCCCCAACCAGCTACAGTTAATTTATCCAGCATTTTGCAGTTTACACCACTTAATCTGGTGGTGTAAAAGCTGTGCTTTGCAGATATTTTGCAGTTCTATGACAACAGGCAGAAACATAACAATGTCAGAGAGATGAAGTTTATGGGCACCAAGTCTCTAATTTTGCTGCCTCACTCTTAGCAGAGGGCTACTTGATTGTAGCATAAAACATATAGCTCTAAAAATAATTGTAACGTGGACATTGGTGTCTCCTGGCATTGTAAGTTAGATCATCGTTTTCTGTAATATATGAGAAGGAGCAAAAGAAGCAGAAGACAAGAATACCACATTTTGCTTGTCTTCTTGAACCTTTGTACAAATTCAGAGCTAGAGTGAGATGCAGGAATCTACCCAAGATTCCTTTCGTATGGGATATTAGTTGAAGGAAATGAATGGTCCCCCAGGATAAGGCCTCAGAGGAAAGGAAGCATTTGATGAATGAGGTTGGAAAGGTCTCCGTGTAGCTGTGTCATGCCTCAGTAAGGGCTTCTCCAGACAGGAATGATAGTGGTTTCCACTGCCTACACAAACAAGGAAGGATATTCAGCATCTGTGTTGCAATGTATAAAAAACAAACAAATAACAACAACCATCAGAAACCCAGCTAACCCTATTTCTACGGTTTCATTTAAAGCAATTGGAGTAAACCAGATGTAATGTATTCAATTGTTTAAGCACCATAAATCATTACTTTGTGTTAAAAAACAAAGATGGGGGGAGAGTTGTAGTTATCAACTGGGAATTGCACAATTTGAATCTGATGTCTTGGGCAGCGATTCTTAAGTTTCCCTGTCACTGTCTCCCAGGGATGAAATTAGTGAATAAAGGAGAAAAAGACAGCACAGGCACTGAAACAGAGAGAAAAAACTGCAAGAGAGGGACAGAGCAAGCTAATAAATAAAACAAGAGCCTGAAGGGAAGAGCTGCTTTGTCAGAATATAAATATTTCCCTTCCCCTTTTATCTTTAATGTGGTGCGAGGAGCTTATTAAGGGGAAGTGCAGCTCTGTCCCTGGAGTCCATCCACATAACCATGTAGGGAGCTCAGTCCAACACAACTGATGCAGCCACACACACATAAACTCTTCTCTGCTGGAAACAAATGTAATGTACCAAGTAATAAAAGGGAAAGCAGGAACCCACGGTGGTCATTACAACACTTATCTTGCTGGCCCTGGTGCTGCTTTACATTAATGGGCACCAGTGTTGCCAGGGGCCCTGGGCAGGGAGCTCAGCTCTCCTTGGGTCTCAGTTGCAGCCTGGGAAGAACAAACCTTATCCTCCTGGTACTGCAATATAGGGAGAACCAACGTGGCAGCTTATAACAAAGCCAAATTTGGGTTTGGGTAAATAAAAAGAGGGAGGGTGTGAATGAGTGTGTGCAAAGAGGGAAGAAGCTTTTCCATCTAACCATGGCTTGGCACAGCTGTGCCTGGCAGCCAGGCAAGGCCTTGCCTTCCTGCAGTGCCACACTGGGTCCTGTGCACAGAGAGAACAGTCAAGCATGAAGCAAAATTTTGTATTAATGGCTCCTCTCTTCAAGATCTGGTTTCCAATAATGGCTTGTTTCCCCTTCCCAGCACTGGCACCAGCATCTCTTTGCCGGCCCTTCAAGATGTTCGACCATATGGCTGCACAGAGCTGCACCATCAGTCAAAGCCTCCAAGTCAGGAAGGGGACAGTTTCAAATTGCTGCCAGCGGATCCTTTCCCACTATTTTCCTTGCCTGAGCTGTCATAGATACAGGTGTCAACCTGGCTTCTTTACTGCTTCATTCTTTTCATCTACCCTTAAAAAAAAGAAGGGGGGGGGGGGGGGGGAGGAAGCAAAAAAAAAGAAGGCTATTTCT